>SJYO01041852.1:93955773-93993279 GCA_006410555.1 Capra ibex
TTGAAACGTGACGTCCTCCGTCTCCGAGTCTCTCCAATTCTCAGAACAAGTTCGCACATGTCGGTAACTGACCCTCTTGTCCGTTCTTTTAGATCCAGAAGTCAAAAAATTACACGTTTTTCCCCGTCTCTACACAATTTGTATTAGTGTATCATTTCTAGAACTGTGTCTCAGTCATGTGAGATCCATCAAAGGAACAAATCGTCCTTATCCAATTTTACGGATAAAGGTTACTATACATACAATTCCTAGAAACTACCATTTCTGTTCGGTTAATTGAACAATTGTTGGACGTTTTAATGGTGGGTTTGGGGAGGGAGAAACGGGGGGTAACACTTTTTTACTTGAATAACCTTCCTGGGTCTCATCGACGTTTTAGTCTTTCTTTCGTCTTGTCGGACCGAAGCTTTTCATGCACGTGTACACGAGTCAGCACAGACTGAGAAACTCTGGGGCACCTGACGTCGGGTGGTCCGAGGAGGCGGGTACCCGAAGAGATTCGTTCTTATGACCTCCCCCAACGGCAAAGGAAGAGGTCCCCTAGAAGGGCTGGGTCCCTAGTTAGGGTCCAGAGGACGCAAGAGTCCACCTAAGAAGTGGTCTCGCGGTGGATCCTTCGGGAACTTTTCATGTCTTTCGTCCTTTTCAACCCTAACTGAGTGAAACCCGGTGTTCTTATGAAGTGTCGATCTCCCTTGTTCAAACGAATTGCCTGTCAGGGACGGCCCTCCTCCTACTCGACAGAACTTCCTCTTGACCTCACGATGACGTCTTTCTCTTTTTTATTCACAGGTCGTCTTTTTTTACCTTTCCGAAATGTGTCCCACAAAGAGTTTACTTCCGGGATTGTTGCAACGACAACAAGTCAGAGAGTCAGTGCAGCCTTAGAAACACTGGGGTGTCCGACGACGTGTGGTCCGAAGGGGCAGGTAGTGATGAAGGGCCTCGAACGAGTTTGAGTACAGACAACACGACCACTACGGTACGTGAGGAGAGCCGGTGACAGTGGTGGAAGAGGAGGCCAGGAGTTAGAAAGGGTCGTAGTCCCAGAAAAGATTACTCATCCGAGAAACGTAGTCCACCGGTTTCATAACCTCAAAGTCGAAGTTGTAGTCAGGCAGGGTACTTGTAAGTCCTGACTAAAGGAAAGCCTGACTGACCAAACTGGACGTATGTCAGATTCCCTGAGAGTTGTCAGAAGAGGTCGTGGTGTCAAACATTCATAGTTAAGAAACCACGAGTCGGAAGAAATACCAGATTAAGAGTGTAGACATGTACGGACGACCTTTTAGGTATCGAAACTGATACGCCTAGAAACAACCGTTTCACTACAGATACGAAAAATTATACGACAGATCCAACCAGTATCGAAAAGAAAGTTCCTCGTTCCGAGAAAATTAAAGTACAAACGTCAGAGACAGGTGTCAACATTTCGATTTGTAAATACATGGTCAGTGACAATGTAAACACTTGAGTAAATTAAGAAACTACAGGGATATTTCGTTCATTATATCACACAGGGTAAAATATCCCTTCTTTTGACTCCGTACAAATTGATCCCACCGTCTTTTGGTCGCTCTGGAGTAGTGTAGTCTTATCTGAAATCTCCAGCGACATTTTAGTTTTCCCAATTATAATCTGCTCTGTACTTTAACACCTATAAATCGGTAAAGATCGGAACTTCAACGGAGGTTGATGTGGACCATGAACATACCGTGAGTCTCATCACGGACGTCACACACACACACACACACACACACACACGTGCGCACACGTGCGCGCGTACGTGAACCAACACAGGTCGAGAAACACTGTGGCACCTGACACCGGACGGGCCGGAGACAGGTACCCTAAGAAGTCCGTCCTTATAACCTCGTGTAACGGAAAAGGAGGAGGTCCCCTAGAAGGGCTGGGTCTCTAGCTTGGACGTAGAGAACACGGAGGACTTAAATGGTGCCACTGTGGACTCTTCGGGGCAAGACACTATGTCAGTCACGGGTTACTACATAAAGTAATAATAATTTACTAGGACGGACAGACGTCCGTTCGTCCGAAGTTTTTGATTTTAGTGTGCCCCGGCAATAATAATAAACCCCATTTTCGGGTCCTTCCCTAGGAAACTACTCTCGGTGTGACGTCAAAGGGTTCCTCGTCCGCTCCGTAGACAGACGATCAAAGGGGGTGAATGCCAGACGTAGAGAGACACAGACGTGGTGATCGAAGAGGAGAATAAAGAGTCTGAACTCTGAACACACTTAAGAAACCGGGACTCTCATGTCGTGCTCCAGAAACAAAATACCGGTGTGTTCTCGCACACGTCTTCGGGAACTGAGTAGGAAACCCCGAGTTATGGGAGGGGAGAGCGTGGCAGGGGGGAAGGGGGTTGGGGTAACGACCGGGAACGTCGAGACGGAGACTTTGATACCACTTTTTTACCCGACGTATTGGGTCTCGACCTTTCGAAAGTCCCTCGACGAATCGAGTTGGAAACTCGGAAAACAACTGTTTCTCCACCCCGCCAATCAGGTTGTCAACGTTTTTCGACCCCCTACCGGGTCCAGATCCTTCCCTCGACGGGGATCGGGTCCTTGGGAGGCTCGGAGACTACGCCACCTTGTCAGTCACTGAGGTGTTACGGGACCTCTAGGGTCACGGGTCGAGGTGTGTGGTGGTGACTTTTTCTTTTCTTTTTGTTCCGGGTGTCGGGTCAATGGGTGAAGAAGGAATTTGAGGTCGGAGCTAGGCTAGACGGACTTGTTCTTTCCGGTGCGTTCTCAGTTCCCATTGAATAAAAGACCTTCCTCTACTCTCCTGGACAAAAGTCGCTTTGACCAAAGGTCCTTCGTACACCGAAGAACTGCGACTGGGTGAAGACCTAAGTTAGGACCGACGGAGCCAAAGCTCTTATAGTGGTCCCATCGAAAGGCCGGCCCGTCAGGCGCACCTGTGAACCAGAGAGAAATTTTCCGTGTTTATCGACGTAACGTATTACATTGGACTACAAGACTGTTGGGGCAAATTCGAGTCCGATTTAAATTTCCAGTGGTTACACCTCTTTATCACCGTTCGCTTACTTTCGTGGAATTTGTGCTTAAAGTGTCCGTAAAGGAGTAAACCTTTCAGAATGTCACATTTTATCTCCGTTTTAACGAGGGCTCAGAATTGTTTTATGCATTCGCATCTTAGACAAAGAACCCTTGCTCTAGTGAAATTGTTTTTAATATTTTGTCTGTTCACACTTTACCACTTCACACAGAATCTACGAGGGACTTTATGATTAGTAAGAAAGGGGGATACGAAGAAACCCGAAGGGACCTCCGAGTCTGTCATTTCTCAGACGGCCGTTACGTCCGCTTCACCCAAGGTAGGAACCCAACCCTTCTCAGGGACCTCTTCCTTTACCGTTGAGTAAGATCATAAGAATAAATAAATAAAAAATCAACTTCCTATTAACGAAATATCTTAAAATAAACCATGAGGTCATAAGAGCAACGTTTAGGGTACTCGTCTCCTCGGCCCACCTGATGTCAGGTTCACCAGTGTCTCTCAGCCTCTGCTGACCCGTTGATCTGTCGTTACGAAGGACTCGTGGATGACACACAGTCCTTGACTCGTCTTGTTTGGATTAGGGACGGAAGTGTCTCGCGAGTCAACCAGTCCTTTCTTTCTGTGTTTTTGTGCCTCAATATTCTTTCCCTCTGCTCCGAGCACTTTCTCCTGTAGGCAAGTCCTTCGGGTGTCGTCCCCATTGGACAGCATCATCTTTCTTCACCTGTCGTGGTCGGGAATCACTGCAGTACTAGACCGACTCTCGCGTCCCTACTCGTCCTCCTCCTTTCCACACTGGGCCTGTCCCCTTGGCGTACAGACCTTCTATACTCTCCTCTCTTGCACTGAATCGACCGTGACCTCTGTCAAGTCTCGTCCTCGTCGTTCAAAAAACTAGTCAAAAACGACCTCATATCAACGCAATGTCACACAATCGCAGACGACACGTCGTTTCACTAGTCATATATATGTATATGTAGATCGGGGGGAAAAAACCTAAAGGAAGGGTGAATTCGGTGGTGTCTCGTGAATCATGTAACTCATCCCAAAGGACTCGACATGTCATCGAAGAGTGATCAACGGACAAAAAATATATATCATAGTTATCACATAAATACAGTTAGGGTTAGAGGGTTGAACAGGGTGGCGGGGGAGGTGAACCATAGGAATACAAAGAAGAGATACAGACACGGACAAAAGGTAAAACGTTTATTCTTGTAGATATGGTAAAACGATCTCAGCTGTGTATACGTAATTATATACTATAAACAAAAAGAGAAAGACTGAATGAAGGGACACAAACTGTCAGAGAACCAGGTAGGTGTGCATATGTTTACTGGGTAAAAACAAGGAAAAATGCCGGCTCATTATAAGGTAACGTATATGCACGTGTAGAAGAAATAGGTCAGGAGACGACTACCTGTAAATCCAACTCCTGTCGCTTAATATCGGGGGTCCGGTCTATGTCGAATCAGGGATCGAAGTATTTATTTGAAAATAACCTTAGGTCGACGTAGGCAAAGGAGTGACAAGTACTCTCTACAACACAACGTTGTCAACTCATCGACTCTACCTTCTACATACCGTCGATCCGGTGTCATCCGTGAATTATTTAACGTCGACGAGAATAATAGACGAAAGGGGAATACCACGTCTATTACTGTAATGACACTTTACCGAATACCCTCTTATCTTTCAAGGATAGAAGGATCCTTGAACCGGTTTCGTTATTCATTAACAGTCTGAACCAAAATCTGGGTAGGATTAACTAATTTTTGGTAAAACGTTGTCGTGGACGTTACGACTGTAAGTAGATCAGTCGTCGTCCCAGTACGACAGTAATTACCGTAGACGTCGATTTCCAGTTGGGTACACGTTTGTGAGAGAGAAGACTTTTTAACTAGTTAGAGACTTAAGATGAGAAATATATATATAAATATATGTGTGTATAAAATACATATAGTCAAGTCAAGTCAAGTCAGCGAGTCAGCACAGGCTGAGGAACGCTGGGGTACTTAGTGTCGTGTGGTCCGGAGGGACAGGTAGTGGTTGAGGGCCTCAAGTGAGTCTGAGTACAGGTAGCTCAGTCACTTCGGTAGGTCGGTAGAGCAGGAGACAGCAGGGGAAGAGGAGGACCGTTTGATTTTTTATTATTATTAATTTTTACAGTGAATTTGTTTTACAACGTACATGACTACATCAACTAAACGTAAAACCTCGTTAGACAAATCTCATCTGTCTTTTCCGTCAAACGGCTGGTTGTCGGTCGGGTGTCTATTGTGAAACTCAGTACGGAAGCATTGAATTCCTCTAGGTTGGTCAGGTAAGATTTCTTCTAGTCAGGACCCACAAGTAACCTTCCTGACTACAACTTCGGCTTTGAGGTTATGAAACCGATGGACTACGTTTCTCGACTGAGTAAACTTTTCTGGACTACGACCCTTTCTAACTCCCGTCCCCCTCTTCCCCTGCTGTCTCCTACTCTACCAACCTACCGTAGTGGTTGAGTTACCTGTACTCAAACCCATCTGAGGTCCTCCACCACTACCTGTCCCTCCGGACCGCACGACGTCAGGTACCCCAGTGTTTCTCGGTCTGTGCTGACTCGTTGACTTGACTTGACTTGAAGGATTGAGAACCATTAGAAGGAAAGGTTTGTGTTCTCGTGTTCGTTGTCACAAGTCACAAGTTACAAAAGAGAAAAGGGAAGAGGAGAATTAAGGAGTTTTACATCTCCCTCCGGGTACTCTCGTCCCTCAAAACATTTTGACTGTTTCATAATAGTGTCTCGTCTCCTTCCTACCCCTCCTGTCTGATTCTCCCCATAAATAGACTGTTCACCTCTTCAGTACCGTTCAATACTTTCCTGTTAATAGACAAATTACTGGTTCCCAATAAAGGGAGGTAAATGATTACACAATGTCTTAAATAAAAACTTATTTACATCGAGTCTACCATTTCGTAGATAGACGTTACGTCCTCTGGACCCAAACTAGGGACCCAACCCTTCTTGGGGACCTCTCCCTTTATCGTCGGGTGAGGTCATGAGAACGGACCTTTTAGGGACCATCCGATGTCAGGTACTCCAGCGTTTCTCAACCTGTAATGACTCACTGAAGTGAAAGTGAAAGTTGAATAAACTTATTTATTAAAGAAAAATCAAGCTTCTTCACTTCACTTCAACGAGTCAACACAGGCTAAGAAACTCTGTGGGTACCTGACATCGGAAGGTCCGAGGAGACAGGTACCCTAAAAGGTCCGTTATATGACCTCTCCTAACGGTAAAGGAAGAGGTCCCCTAGAAGGGTTGGGTCCCTAACTTGGGCCAGAGAACGTGACATCTGTCTGTGAAATGGTAGACTCGGTGGTCCCTTCAGAAAAATCAAATTCAAGGAATTTTCGTCTTGAACTCGGTTTCGGAACGGATCTCCTATCAGTAGAGCTTTCATTAAGGTCCCTCGTCTTTAACCCCTCATCTATCCTTTCCTTTATGGTGTCACTTAACAGCTTAACCGGTCAAGACATCCCCTGACCATAAGACAGAGTGGTTAATAGGTAGTCGAAAGAAGAGGACAATCAGTTTATACTAGAGGACCAGAATTAAGAGGAAATGACGATCCAACACATAATGTCTAACGTACTCAAGGGGTTTCCTCAGAACCCGATACAGTCTTTTTGAGGTCCGATCCTTTGTTCTTCACACCCTACATCCACCTCCTGTCCACGAGACAATAAGGAGTCGTCTCGATCAGTTTCAGACGATGAACCTTGTAAGTGTCGTCTTCGATAAAGTTTTACATCCGGGTCCTTCTAAGGACACTTAGTATTCTTTACAAGGTATCTTCCATACATTTTATTTCTTTGTGTAAAACTTTTATTTTAAAGTCAAAGTCGACCTTGGATACTTCTTGAGTATTCGATAATAAGGGTAGGAAGTATGAATAATTCTCTTGTGACCTATTTGACTCTTAGTCGCTGAAAAGAGTCTGGGTAGTCTCTTCAGTATAGTCTAGTAGTCTCTTCCGACCTAAGTCTCTACACACTTAAGTCCCGTTTAACGGAAGAGGTTCTCATCTCTCTATCTCTAAAGGAATGGAACTCAATCTTAGTACTTGACCACCCCCGTAAATTTACCGTAAAGTCGTTTAACGGTCTATACCTCACACGGTACCTACTCACACCGTCACTTTTCGACGACCCCGAGTAGTCAGAATCTGAAGGGGGGTGGGTTTCAAAGTACTCGAAATCGGGGTCCTTAGGGTAGTCTAAGAGTACCACCCTTAGCCTCTTTTGAGAGGAACATTATTATTATTAGAGACTCGAATAAAGTGTTACCGACGGTCTCGAAAGAAGTACTGTTTCGGGATAAGAGAATCCCTTCCTGAAAGGATCTCGGAACAATGTCCTCCTCGTCCCCTAAGAAGGGATGAGGTCGGAGGAACAGGATGAATTCCCTTCTTTTAAGTTAAATTATTCACTTGTCCGGAAGTTCCACTAACTGACCCTTACGATATCGGCACCTACCCTACCCCTCGTCTCTCTGTTTTTTCGATAAGAAAACTCCTTTGCTATACTTCCAGTGTCAGGGTTCTAGGTCCGAGTGACTTTCCGACTATCAATTAGTCTTACAACATCCTACGGAAGAGAAAGAGAGACAGAGAGTGTAGAATGGTAGTGTGATCGTCACACCCCCTAATGTCACTTTTATTGACGTTCTATGTTCGAGAGAGACCCTGTTCGAGAGAGACCCCTTTTGATGTGTCTTTTCGGGTCTGAATTCTTTCCTCTGTCTAACTCATTGTCATCTCCTTAAACTTTCGAATCCGTAGTCGTCGATGTTCTCTGTAATTTATGTCGGAAAAGTGATCGGTCTGATCGTGTATAATAATGTGATTACCGGATAAATGTGATCAGGGATAATAGACTATGGTGCACCAGTCTATTATTTCGTTTTTCAGTGTACCATACGGTTTAGTTCTTTTTTCATGTGAGACATCTCTACTGTTTGGGTAGTCTTGGTCTGAGTGTGTACTGTACCTACAACTTTAATAGGTTGTCCTTTAAATTTTATTAACACAACGACAAATAAACGATTCAGTACAGGTCGAGAAAACACTGGGGTACCTGATATCGGGTGTTCCCAGGAGACAGGTACCCCAAAGAACCCGTTTTTATGACCTCACCCAACGGTAAAGGATGAGGTCCCCGATAAAACCTGGGTCCCTAGCTTGAGCTTATAGGACGTAATCGTCCACCCAAGAAATGATTCGGTAGACCCTTCGTTTACTAATATTCATTATACGATTTCCCTTTACATCCGTTGTATCTCCTTGTCTACCCATTATATTCGTCTCTGTACCTCAAAGATTCTTTCTTAGGCTTCCTCCACGATCTGCTTTTTTTTGAATGTCACTGTTACTTCTTACGAGAGCTACCCGAGTAACCAGCTGATCTGCACTGGTTCCTTTCTTAGTCACTTGAACTTCTGTCCTGTTATTTTTGAAGTGTTCTACTTTACATTTCTTTCATAGTTTCTTGTCACTCTGTTATAGGTTTCCACATTGTAGACTCATTTCCTTTTATAGTTTTTCTCTTGTCTCGTCTTCTTTATAAACTACATTATTACCGGTTTTTGGTATCTGGGTCCTTCAGGTCTCCTGTGGTTCTTTCTATTTATGGTTTTTTAGCTGTGGATTGACGTAGTATCATTTTGACGTCTTTTGATATCTGTATCTCTTTTATAACTTTTTCAGTCTTTTTCGTAGATAGATATCCTCATTATTACTATCTAATATAGTCTGAAGAGTAGTCTTTGACACGTTCTTTCTTCCCTCGTCTCACTTTGTAAATTTCACAAATTTCTTTATAGATGGTTATCTTTTAAGATTTACTTTGTCTTAATAGAAGACTTTCACTTCCTCCTAATGAAAGAGTCTGTTTGTTTTAGACTCTTTAAGTAGTAGTCGTCTATACGCACACACACGGTTCAACGAAGTCAACACAGACCAAGAAACACTCGGATACCTGACGTCGGACGGTGCGAGAAGACAGGTACCCTAAGAGGTCCGTTCTTGTGACCTCACCCAACGGTACGAGAGGAGGTCCCCTAGAAGGACTGGGTTCCTAGTTTGGACGTAAAGAAGGTAGAGGACGTAACTGTCCGACCAAGAAATGGTGATCTCGATGGACCCTTCGGGTCGTCTATTCATTCTTTACAATTTTCCCTCTTCCTTTTACCAGAAGTCCTTCTTCCTTCTACTACATTCAATCTTTACACCGTCTCACTGTCTCTTCCTTATTTATTTCCATTTCGCTTCCGAAAATAAAAAAATAAGAATCAGACCATTGACAGACGAATTTCATTATCCTTGTCACATAACCCTCTACTGTCGTACACCTTTTCACTTTATTTACTGTAGTCACAGGATTTCCTACCAACCCTCTTTAACTATTGTGAAACGATTCTCTATCGATATGATGAGTACTCCACCATGTCACAAAGTACTTCACCTAAATCTAATTAACATTTACATATATTGTCTGAGACCGTTGGTGATTCTGTCGTCTATTTTACTTTAGTATGAGTTTACATTTCACTTTTGGATAACTGTCTAGTATGTCTTCCTTTAGATCCACTTAAAATTAAACTACTACTGAAAAATTTATGGAATAGTTTTCGTTTAAGTACTTTTTTTTAACCTATTGAGCCTTAACTAATTTTACTTTTTTAAAAAAAAGGAGACACTTTCTGTACGAATGATTATACCGTCCTTTAGAAGGTAAAGGGTTTTAACAGGAAGAGAATAGAAGTAGGTGACTGATATAACAAAACGGGCGACCAGTTTTACCTGGATTTTACCTGGATTAGGAAGGTGGACTGTAAGGTAGCTTCGTGGACCTCAGTCCGTAACTCGGCTAAACTTAGAAAGGAAAAGGACGGACAACGACGACGACGATTCAGCGAAGTCAGCACAGGCTGAGACACGTTGGGGTATGTACCGTCGCGTGGTCCGAGGGGGCAGGGACCCTAAGAGGTCCGTTCTTGTGACCTCACCCAACGGTAACGGAAGAGGTTACGTAGTTTCACTTTTCACTTTCACTTCAGTGAGCCAGCTCAGGCTGGGAGTCTCTGGGGTACCTGACGTCGGATGGTCCGAGGAGACAGGTACTCTAAAAGGTCCGTCCTCATGACCTCACCCTACGGTAACGAAAGAGGTAAAGGACGGATTGAGATCTGTTTATCCTCTAGTCTGATGGACTCTCCCGACTGAATTCCGTAGACTCTATTTGTACGACACCAAAGAGTTTCGGGAGTGCAATCTCGGACACTCGGAGACGTCATAAGTCACGGATAAGACCGCTCCCGGTGCCTCGACGGACACAAACTCTTCTTGCCTCCTGAAATTTCCGCAAAACAATCGTTCACACAAACGGACTCCCAGACGTATCATACTAAAAGGGGTTTGGGGAGGTCTTCGAGACAAAGGAGTACTAGTCACCACTTTAGGGGCCTTGTCTTACCCAACACACTTTAAAATCTAAAATACGTTCAAGTGTCGATCTTGGGTGCGTGTTAATGACGATTCGCAAACTAAAACAGGGTCACTTTCGGGGAGCCTAATCCGAAAAGTCTTCCTTCCTCTTTTCGGGGGAATACTTGAAGATCAGAGGCAACCGATAAGATGCTGTCTTATCAGAAGTATGACGGTCGCGTAAATGTTACATTTGCTAAAGAAAAGTTCCAATTCCAAATTCTCGGGTCCCGGTGATAACTTTACCGTCCCCGTCTCGCCCTTGTTAAGACGACCGTAAGATTTTTATTCTTCGAAATAAAAGTTTGACGTCCTACCCCAAATTTTCTGTCTCAGAGTTATTAAATGAAAAAAACGGACGGTGAACATCGGGAAAAGACAGTCAGACCGAACCTCTTTCTCCGACCAGGGTATGAAAACAACGAGTCATCGATTCAGTACAGACTGAGAAACACTGGGGTACCTGACCTCACGGGGTCCGAAGGGACAGGAAGTGATAGAGGGTCTCGACGAGTTTAAATACAAGTACCTCAGTCACTACAATAGATTGGTAGAGTAGGAGACGGAGGGAGAGGAAGAAAACGGGAGTTAGAAGGGTCGTAGTCCTAGAAAAGGTTACTCAGCAGAGAAACGGAGTCCACCGGTTCAATAACCTCAAAGGCGAAGTTGTAGTCAGGAAGGTTGCTTTCTCGTCATGAAAGACTCTTAGTGTATTCTACTTGAGAGACCCTACGTATAGGGGTTGGAAGAGGAGGAAAATCGCGAGTCCACTACTCGATAATCTAAGCACCACCGATTTAGAATCCGTCCTAGTACGGAGACGGTTGATGTTTGACCGTGGACGGTAGGCGGAGACGTTCCTGACTTAGTACTTGGTACCGTCGGCGACTGGGAGTTGTGAGGGCCTTCCTCAAGTCCCACTTCTCGTCCTTACCCCGCGAGACATGAAACCCTCTTCGACCGTCCTGTCCAGAAGTCTATCAATCTATACAAGTCCTCTTCCAAAATACTCCGGTTAAAAAGGTAGAGGAGCATGGATCTTTTCGTGATTTTAGTGATTGTCACTACAGACGGGGAACACTGATCGTCGTTCAGAAACGGTTTCACACACGGACTGACGTACATTGGAGAAGTGATTGTAGTACGTATTGTGACTGGAAGGGGAACGGAGAAATCTGGTCAAGGAATCTCGATAGACTCTACGACAGAGGACCCAAATATCAGGATTGAAACGGGGTTTTATTATGGATTGAGTGTTGAGAGTACAGCGTGAAAAAAAAACAAAGGCGGAGGTAGTCGATGTAGTCGTCCCTCTTTTAAGACTTTCCCTTAGTTTCGACGTCGTTAACTACTTGACCCGTAACTCCGGAATCCCTTCTCGAAGGCAAACGGTAAGATCTCCCTTTCTCCTCCGTCCTCCGTCCGACCCCAAGAACCACGAAAAGTAAGGAAGGAACAAGGGTTTAGAACAGGGGTCTCCCGTCCTCTCTCACAGGAAATCGTCTTCTTCCGTAGGTTTAATAAGGTACCCTCCCGCGTGGTAATCGTGGGTCTTTTAAACAAACAGGACTTCTACGAAAAGAATAATCCTCAGTAGAACCGGGAGAGACGTACCGCGGAAACGGAATTGGGAATCCTCCGTACTTCGACCCCGAATCCCCTTACTCAAAGAACCTCCTCCCCTCTGTCTGTCTCCAGTCTCTAAGACCTTCTCAGATCCTCACTTCGTGTGAAAAGGTTCTCGTAGACTCCACACCCACACGTACCTGACCTTTGACTGGGTTATCCTTCTCGTTCGTGGACAGTGTCCGAGAGTCAACCAACCGCCAGTCGTTAGTCCCTCTGACACACGAAAGACAATACCTAGCTTGGTCGTCTGGGTGGGTCTGACACGACCCGTAATATCTTGTGAAAGTGTCTAAAAATTATATACATCTTTTACTTTTTTTGTGAAAACCTATCAATATATATATGTACGGATGCACACTTTTTCACACTTTTACAATCAGAGAGTTAACACAGACTGAAACATATTATGACACCCGTTACTGTCGTATAATTTTTTTTTTTTTGTTTCTGTAATGAAGCGGTTATTTACAAGAAGATCAGTTTCCATACCAAAAAGGTGATCAGTACATACCTACACTCTCAGCCTGATATTTCNAAACAGGACTTCTACGAAAAGAATAATCCTCAGTAGAACCGGGAGAGACGTACCGCGGAAACGGAATTGGGAATCCTCCGTACTTCGACCCCGAATCCCCTTACTCAAAGAACCTCCTCCCCTCTGTCTGTCTCCAGTCTCTAAGACCTTCTCAGATCCTCACTTCGTGTGAAAAGGTTCTCGTAGACTCCACACCCACACGTACCTGACCTTTGACTGGGTTATCCTTCTCGTTCGTGGACAGTGTCCGAGAGTCAACCAACCGCCAGTCGTTAGTCCCTCTGACACACGAAAGACATTACCTAGCTTGGTCGTCTGGGTGGGTCTGACACGACCCGTAATATCTTGTGAAAGTGTCTAAAAATTATATATATCTTTTACTTTTTTTGTGAAAACCTATCAATATATATATGTACGGATGCACGCTTTTTCACACTTTTACAATCAGAGAGTTAACACAGACTGAAACATATTATGACACCCGTTACTGTCGTATAATTTTTTTTTTTTTGTTTCTGTAATGAAGCGGTTATTTACAAGAAGATCAGTTTCCATACCAAAAAGGTGATCAGTACATACCTACACTCTCAGCCTGATATTTCTTCCGACTCACGGCTTCTTAACTACGAAAACTTGACACCACAACCTCTTCTGAGAACTCTCAGGGAACCTGACGTTCCTCTAGGTGGGTAAGGACTTATGAGTAACCTTCCTGACTACGACTTCGACTTCGAGGTTATGAAACCGGTGAACTACACTTCTTGACTGAGTAACCTTTTCTGGGACTATAACCCTTTCTAACTTCCGCCCTCCTCTTCTCCTGCTGTCTGCTACCCTACCAACCTACCGTAGTGACTGAGTCACCCGTACTCAAACTCGTTCGAGACCCTCAACCACTACCTGTCCCTCCGGACCGCACGACGTCAGGTACCCCAGAGTTTCTCAGCCTGTGCTGACTCGATGACTTGACTTTAACTTTGACACCTGTTTTCTATGGTGGACAGTAAAGTCATTTGTTTCCCACAAGACCGGTGTTTGGTGACCGACTACGTCGGGGGGAAGTGGGGTACGACTCGGGACTCCCTTTAAGTCGTCCCTCTCTTCGTCCTATATCCAGGTTCTATCACAGCTGGCTACGTGGTTGATTTTCAGCTCTGGACACAAAATAAACCGTCTGAAAGACGTCTACAGTTTGAACCCTCAATCGGAGAGTCTAGAGAGACTCCTCGACGAAGTTTCAATCCATTCCCTCCTCGGTCCTATGTAGCCTCAAAAACGTTGTTTCTGGTCCGACAGTCTTGTAGCTGTCTAATGACGGTTAATTTCTTTTAGTCTATTAGAGTTCCTTAAATCGTGAAAAGATACATACCCTTCTACGTTTTAAGACCTGAGGGACTTTAGTAAGGAAACTATTCGTGGAATCGAGAGACCCCGGTCGTAGGTGAAAAGAGTAAGGTTCGGGGGAGTACCATGTGGCCCATGTTTAAACCCCCACCGACGTCCCCGACTCCCGAACCACCCCGTCGAGCAGACAAAGGTGAGACTCAAGGGAAGCCCCAAGCAACACCCCACCCCGTGTCCCGTCGAGATTATCAGACTACTGACGTTTAGGAAACAAATGACTATGTCGTCCGTTGTACGAAGTAAGTGTTATCAGTTCTATGTAATGTATAATCTCCTTACTAAAGCTACTCGGGTGCGTAAAAGCAGAAGAGAATGGATCTCTCCCGAAGGGAATACCGAGTCTGTCATTTCTCAAGTGGACCTTACGTCCTCTCTGGGTCCGAACTAGGGACCCAGTCCTTCTCGGGGACCTCTTCCCTTACCTTCGAGTGAGGTCCTACGACTGGACCTCTTAAGGTACCTGTCTCCTCGGACCACCCGAGGTCAGGTACCCCCAGAACTTCACAGTCCGTACTGACTCACTGATTGTATTATGATGTATGTATCTTTTCGGGATTTTGGGAATTGAACTCTACAGACAAAAGAACACTAATCATCGTTAGAAAACCGCTACCGCGGGACGAGGTCATGAGAACGGACCTTTTAGGGTACCTGCCTCCTCGGACCATCCGACGCCAGGTACCCCAGCGCTTCTCAGGCTGTGCTGACTCGCTGAAGTGAAAGTGAAAAGTGAAACTACGTAACCTCTTCCGTTACCGTTGGGTGAGGTCACAAGAACGGACCTCTTAGGGTCCCCGTCCCCTCGGACCACCCGACGGTAGATACCCCAGCGTGTCTCAACCTGTACTGACTTCACTGAATCGTCGTCGTCGTCGTCGTCGTCATTAGAAAACTACAAACTGATATTCAAACAAAAAAAAAAAGAGTCGTTTTCGAGGATATTTGGGGCCGGGGAGACAATGGAGAATCCTTGTTAGGAAGTCTCGATGGACTCTCCGACGGAAGGACCCAATGTCAGGAGTCATTCCAATGGTTTATTTTGTATTAAGAGTTACAAATCCGACACGTAGAAAAAGTCAGCTGTTATATAAGATATAATAAGTAAATATATAAATGGAAAATATTTTATAAATATAATAATATAAATTACAAATAGATAATGTATGTGATATATAATAAACACACACGCACGATTCGGTGAAGTTAGTATAGGTCGAGAAACACTGGGGACACCTCACATCGGGAGGTCCGAGGAGACAGGTACCTTAAGAGGTCCGTTCTTAAGACCTCACCTAACGGTACCGAGGCCGTCCCCTGGAAGGATTAGATTCCTAGCCTGGACTTAGAGAAGGTAGACGACGGAACTGTCGACCCAAGAAAAGGTGATCGTGGTGGATCCTTCGGGGATATACAATATCTCAATGTATAATGTAATGTATATACGACACGCGTCAGAGAAGTCAATCCAGGCTGAGAAACACTACGTTACCTGACATCAGCCGGTCCGAGGAGACAGGGACCCTAAAAAGTCCGTTCTTATGACCTCGTCCAACGGTAAACAAAGCGGTCCCCTAGAAAGGCTGGGTCCCTACCTTGGGGGTAGAGAACACAGACAACGTAACCTTCCGCCTAAGAAATGGTGACGTGGTGGACCCTTAGGAGATGTTTAAAGTATCATTATTTGACTTCCGTCCCTCGTCGATAAAAGAAACGAGAAAGTTTCAAGACACAAGAACCTTTGAAATGATACGTATCGTTTTATACATCAGTTAGTCGTTTATATAGAACGTAAGTGAACGATGTACTCTACGATAGTACGGTCTTTTAGAGAACAGAACAGTATTGGAGCAACTTGAATTTTCGTGGATCCTTGCGGGAAGTATCTATCTAAAAAGGTTACTAATTTGTACTAAGATTCGGTCCCGAATCACATTCATAACCCAAATAGATTTGGCAGATAACAAGAATTTGCCACAGTCTTTCAACAGTGAAACTGAAAAGTAAAAAGTTTAGTCGAGGGTGTCCCCAAAACCAGTGGAGAGTCCTTTAACCGAGGACTTTACATTTGGAGACCACCATCGAAAGATTTCAGTGTACCAGTTTCATAATATCGTTTTTGACATCCGTGTGTACAGACTCTATTTTAGAGTCATAGAAAACGATTCGAGAGAATTTTTTTTTTAGGTTTACTCAAGAGAAATCATTTTCTCTTTTCGTACAAGTTTAAAGTTCGTTTGGAATATCTCAAGTATAAAGTCTTGTGTAGTAAAGAAAAATTTTTTATAATAAATAAAAATTAACTACAAACCAAATGTTACAACCAAACTAAAGACAGTATGCAGTTGTACTTAATTGGTGTCCACATGTAAACAGGGGAGGGAGAAATAAGAGGGAGGGTGGGAGACGAATAAGGGTGGGGACACCCAATAATGTCTCGGGGTCAAACTCGAGGAACTAAGAATGTCGTTTAAGGGTGACTGATGAATGTGCAATCACATATACATAGGTACGAAATAAAGAAACGGAAACAACATCTTCCTGGTAGAAGGTAGTAGAGACGTAGAGGACGTGAAACTTCTCACACATGGAGGATAATGTGTGGACCTCTATCAATAACTTTAGTTGATTAATTGATAGTTTGTATACTTGATAAAGTGTGTTACAGATTATGGGTTTGGATCAGTGCTATAACCGTCGCTCCCGTTGTCTGTAACCCTTCGAAAAGTCAAATCGTCCCTCGAAACCGTGTAAAAATTCGAGGTAAGCAATGAAGGAAGAAGTAATAGTTTCTCGTAGTAATAAATAGTTACGAGGGTGAATTCGTTTCCTCCATAATGGCTGACCTAATCAACCTTAGAAGCTCTATACATGGACACACGGTAGGAAAACTACTTAAACTGGATATTAAACTAGTATATTCTTTTGTAGAGTCGTCCCCGAGAGACTTCTTTGTCCTTTCTCGAGTCCTCCACTCCCTGTCTTTTCCTTCAGTCGTCCCACGTCTCCCTCCCACGACACCAATTATTTTTTTATTTCCTCTTTCTTCTAAAAGTAGATGTTACTCTTTTCTCTTCTGCCCCCTTTTGTCGACGTAAATATGTTCTATGATACTAAACGAAGGTAAATACCCGTATTACCCTTTTTTATCGAACTTGTAACCCCAATTTTAACCCAACTTAACTTTTCTTTAGGTTGACCTATCTTACCGTTTAGACTTGACTCTACATTCTATGGGAACTTTGCCACAATCTTTACACTCCTTTTACCGGTATGAAATCCTAGGACTGGATCTCCTCAGCGGGCCCCATATATAAGTAAATTTGAAGTGACCAAAGGTCGGACAATCTCAAGTGTCTCTGGAGCCTTAACCACTTGCCGACTTGACCGTACGACACTGTCGGACCCCTTCTCCTAGGACCCCGAAGACTCGACCATAAAGAGTTAGGGTCAATACGTCGACCTAGTCATATTTGGCTTCGGGGTCAGACGGAAGTGGTGGTCCGACAGTGAGTCGGATTCCGTGGTGTTAAGGGGTAGATAGGGTGTACCTGTGGATCCGCAGTAGTGAGTGTGGATGAAAAGAGAGTGGAAGGAAAAGGTCAGGTAGCGGTTCCCGACGGTTAAAGTGTAGAATTTACACAGGGATTAGACCGACGACGAGAAAAGGTGAAGGTCTGGTACTCAGGTTGAGGGGTTGTATTAAAACGTAGAATTAAGTAGAGAGACGGGGGGAGTACGGAAAGAGTGTAGGTCAGAAGATTGTCGTCGGGCTTTCTCGAGAATTGTGGGTTCAGTCTAGAAACCACCGGACTCTTGGTCCGAAGAAAGGACCCGGATACGGAAGGTGTAGTATGGGAAGAGAAGACAAGAGAACGAGTGGGTTGTGGGACTCCGGTGACAGAGGCGAGACGGGACCTAGAGGTAACTTGTCTTCTCTCTCCTTACGGTCTCTTCTTTCTTCACCCTCTCCTCTTTTATCCTCTGGATCGTTGTACGACCTTTGATTGGACCTCCTTCCCGTTCACTGTGTTGTGCCACCTCCTTCGTCCCGGACCCCGACGTCGCTCCCTCTCCCTGTGTCTCTCCCGGACACGAATGGGGAGTCTCGGGTTCTCTTGGACCCCTGAACCTTTACGGTACTCGACGACTTCCGGCCTCCTCTGTAGTTCTGACTTTTATACTCTTAACTAACTTTCAGACTACGTCTTGTCATTCTGGGGTCTGGGGGGCTCGGGGTGGAGAACCACGGTCCTTTGTCGGGAAGAAGGGAAGAGGTACCCCGACCTCCAATTCAGAGTCCGGAACTCCTACGGTCAGTCTCCCCTCGTCTCACTTTGCCTCCGTGTACCTCGTCTCCTCCCTCCGTGACCTATTTCCGTAAATTACTTTCAGACGTCTGACCTACCCCTCTGTGATGTCGAACCGGGCCCCTGGGACGAGGGACTGAACGAAGGTCTAGAAGTGATCAGTCCTCACAGGGTGGTCGGCAGTGGTCGTGTGTGTGTAGTGTTCTGAGAAGGAAGTAAAGTCAAGTCAAGTCAGCGATTCAGCACAGACTGAGAAACGTTGGGGTACTTGGCGTCGTGCGGTCCGGAGGGACAGGTAGTGGTTGAGGGCCTCAAATGAGTCTAAGTACAGGTAACTCAGGTACTACGGTAGGTTGGTAGAGTAAGACAACAGGGGAAAAACAGGACGGGAGTTAGAAAGGGTCGTAGTCCCAGAAGCATTTACTCAGTCGAGAAATGTAGTCCACCGGTTTCATAACCTCAGAGTCGAAGTTGTGGTCAGGAAGGTCACTTGTGGGTCCTGACTAAAGGAAATCCCACCTAACCAACCTAGAGGAACGACAGGTTCCCTGAGAGTTCTCAGAAGGAGTTGTGGTGTCAAGTTTTCGTAGTCAAGAAACCGTCAGTCGAAAAAAATATCAGGTTGAGAGTGTAAGTATGTACTGGTGACCTTTTTGGTATCGGAACTGCTCTGTCTGTAAACAACCGTTTCATTACAGAGACGAAAGATTATACGACAGATCCAACCAGTATGGAAAGGAAAGTTCCTCATTCGCTACGAAGAAACCTCTTTACCTTAACGAGCCCCTTTCACCGACGGCTATAACTGTAAGACTGGTACGACTCAGAGAGGTCAGTTTCTGCGTCAATCGGAGATTGGGTGGACTCACTTCGAACCGTCGTGCCTCGAAGGTGAGTACAGGAGTACGGAGTAAGACACTATTTACGGGTCTCCTTTCTGTCTCTATTTTTGTCTCTTGTTCTTGGAGTCTTCTTTGTTTCTGTCGTTTTCCCGTAAATCTCTAAAGTAATGACCATAGAAATCCCCATGTTTCGTTCTATAACTTAGGTGTTTTGTCTTGTCCTACTGTATACTTCCTCGTTGTTCTTATTTGTTACGAAGTTAAAATTGTTATATTATTATCTTTACTTTTTAATTTATCTTTCGAACCACCTTTACAGTTCTTTTAGAAAGTTTTTGACCTCGATCTTAGTTTCTATACTTGTAATTCTATCTTCTCTATTCTTTTTATCTCTCGGTTAGAACTCTTAGTTTATAGGTCGACTACCCCTAAGGTCTTTCTCACTTCTTTTCTTTTTAACCTTCCTTTAATAGTTTCTTATCATGTCTCTTCAAAGAACCTCATCTTTCTGTGGCGAGGACTCTGGTTCCTGCGGGAGCGTAGGGGTAGTGTTGCTTATTTTTTCTAGGTGTATTTCGTGCAGTAATTCTTTAAAATCTGTTAATCACTCTTATTCTTCTTAGTTTCAAAAATCCACTTTTCGTTCAGTGATGTTTATTTAAGTCAAGTCTTATCTTAATCTTTTATGTTGTCAATGTGTTCTACGATCTTCTGTATTTTTACGGAAGTTTTACGATTTTCTTCTAGTAAAAGTTGTTTATTAAGTGATAATTCCATAGAATTAGTCTCTCTCTTCCGTCACCGTGGGGTGAGGTCATGAGAACGGACCTTTTAGACCTTTTACCTGTCTCCTCGGACCATCCGACGTCAGGTTATCTTCTCAACCTGTGCTGAATCACTGAAGTGAAAGTGGAAAGTGAAAGTACGTAACCTCTTCCTTTACCGTTGGGTGAGGTCACAAGAACGGACCTCTTAGGGTCCCTGTCCCCTCGGACCACTCGACGGTAGATACCCCAGCGTGTCTCAGCCTGTGCTGACTTCACTGAATCGTCATCGTCGTCGTTCCATAGAATTATCAGTTAAGATTTCCTTTAGTTGGGACTGTTATCAGTAACCTTCCCGACTACGATTTCGACTTCGAGGTTATGAAACCGGTGACCTACACTTCTCGGTTAGTAACCTTTTCTGGGACTACGACCTTTTCTAACTCCCGTCCTCCTCTTCCCCCGCTGTCTCCTAGTCTGCCAATCTACCGTAGTGGTTGAGTTGCCTGTACTCAAACTCGTTTGAGACCCTCTACCACTTCCAGTCCGTTCGGACCACACGACGTCAGGTACCCCAAGGTTTCTCAGTCTGTACTGAATCGTGGACTTGTCGTTCTTTAGAAAGTCAGTTCGGATTGACATTTGGTTCCAATAAGAGTCTGGTCTTTCGTAATTTGTGAAAATGGAGGGTGTGCCGGTAAGAATACTTCGATAACCTTCTATGTATATAAAATCGTTCTTCCTTTCATTCGGTTCTTTATCCTTCCGTACTCCCAGTCCGTTATCTCTTGGGTCGTCTCTCCGTCTCTTTGAGGTCCAGTGTCCTTAGAACCTCCCAGTAGGTCGGAGGTTCAGAGGTCGGTGTCGACTCCCTTACCCTTTGGTCGACCTCGGGTCCTCTGAGACCTTCGTCTCCTCTGTCTCGACCCTCGGGGCCCTCTGAGTCCGTAAACTTCTACAATCCTATCTCTGGTCTCCCCTTGTGTGATGAGTGTCTCTCGGACCTCTCCACGTCACTAGGAGGGAACTTATGTGTCAACATATCTTTAGTCACGTACGGATGGTCCTTTGACAAGTTCTGGTCCCTTCCCTGGTGGGTTTTCCTAATCTCCCTTCACAGGTCTTGAATGTGTCTTTATCCTTATCACGGGCAGGGGTAGACGGTTGGGTCTTTCAAGGGTAGACGGTTGAGCATTAAGTGTTTTGCGGGCACTTATTGTCAAGTCGGAGTTATTACCACTTTTTGATTAGGATAGACAGTGGAACAGTTTTTGAGACTCCATACGTTTCTTCGTTCTTTTATATTGGGGTTCAATCCTCTCTACAGTTAATTAACTTTTACTGGGTCTTTATTGTGTCTACAAATCTGATTATATGTTTCGTAAATTTCAACGATATAGACATGTCGTAAACAAATTCTTCGGTCTCTTCTGGTTTGTACCACTCATTTCGATATCTTCTCTAAAAGTTTTCCGGGTTTAGTCTTAAGATCTCCACTTATCATATTACAGACTCTACTTTGTGTGACCGATCCTGATTGTCGTCTAATCTGTAGTAATTGGTATAAGTTCTAATGGAACTAATACATTATCGACGTTCTATTAAAATTTTAGGATCTCCTTCGTCAAAAGGATAGAAGTAAGAGTAAATATTAGTTGTGACCTGAAAGGATAACTGTCATGGAACTCAATTAATGTTTTATTCAACCGTAACTACAATTTGGACTGTACAGGAAGTAGTTTTATCTGAGAAAAGTCCAGTATTCCTATTTACCGACCGAGTAATCGGACAGTACTTATTTAGGGGAAAGAGTTTATATACGTACGGAAAAAAAAAAAATTGTAAAACACGATGTCTCTTGTCTCAAAATCACCCTTCTCGATCCTACACTTTCGGACTAAAAGTTAGTATAAGGGGTTCATAAACAACTTGTACAGGACACAAGAGTCCATAACACTCTCCAGGACCCCTGGGTGACCACTTATTCCGTACCATGGGTAAGAGTCCTACGAGGTTTAGACTACCGTTCCCTGTCTGGTTTTTCGAACGATAAAGTTACGTCATGTGATTCTGGTCCTACCTTTCATTTCCACTACTACCTTCACGTGTCCTCGTATAGATAAGTCCAAACCTTCGGTCTCTTCTGAACGACCTCCTTTACTCCAGAGGAGACCCTAGCCTTTCTACTTGTCCTTGAATGGGTCATTTCTTCTACTAAGGATCTTCTCCCCGACCGTCTCCGAGTCTCAGTTCCCTTCTGTCCGTAGAAACCCTTTGAGTCCCACCAATCTTTCAAACTCCTGACTCAAACCACTCTCTATACGGACCTCTCCAAGTCACATGTATGACAGGACTCCCCTTCCCTTCCTACCTTCTTTAAATCTTACACTGGTGTCCATGAAAATTTTTACGACTGAGTCCCCTGAAGTCCACCAGGTGACCAATTCTGACAAAGGTTACCACCCGCTTACCCAAACTAGGGACTAGTCCCTTGACCTAGGGTTTACGGTGTTGATTCTGAGCCACGTCGGTTTAGTTATTTATATAAAATTTTTCTTCATCCACTTGAATTAAGTAAATTTTCATTTTACAACTGAGTCCTACATCACTGAATTTTCCTTCCCGTTCCTCTTCGGGAGACGGACACACGTCTAGTGGGGGGACGAGTGGAGGAGTCTGGGGAACGAGATACGGATGAAAGTAATAGTGGAGAAAGACGTAGAAGGACAGAGGAGACCGAGGGAGAGTAGTCGTGGTTTCGTAGAGGGTCGGAGTCAGTAGAACCTTTTACGAGGGAACTACGGAAAGCCGACGGTAAAGAGAGAGAGAGAGAGAGAGGTAATCTCAAACGGACTTCTGGACCGGTGGAAGCGGAGGTGGTGAAGACTGAAGTGGTAGTTGACGAATCGAAAGTTTTCGGTAGTCACAGAAAGCACCCGATTTGTGTTACCTAAAGAAAAATCGGAAATATAGTGAAAAGTAGGACGTCGGGAATTGTACTAACCTGAAAGACCTGTGAAAGAACTTTAAGAAGAGAGGAAAACGAGAAGGAAGATCAGGGAAAGACGGGTGAGGAAAAGGAAACAATTTTGTAACTTTATTTTTTTTTTTTCTATAATGGATCCCTAAACACAAGTCCGGTAAAAGAGGTGATAAATGTCCTAAATTTTATTATAAACTGAAAGATGATAAATATGTTCCTTACGTATTTATATAAACAAATTTTGGTAAGTAGGAAATGTCTATTTCAGTTTCAAGAGGAATTTATGGTCCCTTGAACTAATAGGAAACTACTCTATGTAAGGACTAAAAGCAAGGAGTCGGAAATTGTTTTTAATAAACCGACGTGACCTAGAATCAACGCCGTCCACCGTTGAAATCAACACTGTACACCCTCGATCAAGGGACTAGTCTCCAACTTAGGTCCGGAGGACGCAACCCTCCTGACCTAGAATCAGCGACCTGGTGGTCCCTTCAGGGACCAAGAGTCGGAAATGTATGTGACGATATATGGGTTTCTTTTAAAGGTGAGACTGTACAAAACTAGTAGGAACATTTATATCTAAATAAAGTAATAAAATAAATACAAAAAATTCTAACGCCTAATTTGGTCTTAGAAGAAACTATTGGTAGACGTTAGGACTCGGAGAAGGGAGTCGGGTCTCCAGTGATAACAAAACCAAACCATTTTACTAAGACCTGAAAATATTTAGGTGTTCGTATGTCAAATCACCTCTTCCTTTACCGTTGGGTGAGGTCATGAGAACGGACCTCTTAGGGTACCTCCCTTCTCGGACCATCTGATATCAGGTACCCCAGTGTTTCTCAGCCTGTGCTGACTCGCTGAAGTGAAGTGAAATTGTCGAATTCATTTGTATGAATACGTCGATCAAAAATATGTAATCGTTATACAGACCTTTTAGAAAGGAACAATCGTGACTACCCAGTTGGTGGAAGAGAATTATATGTTTAGTGGTGTCTGTGCTACCGCATTGTGTCGTGTGCAAATGTCATAGTCGGATCTCAAGATGTACAACCTTCCGGTTTGACCCGTAGGGACCCGATTGTAGTTCCATGACCGTCCCGACGGAAGGAAGACCCCTGTCGTCCACTCTGAGACAAAGGAATGGAAAAGGTGGAGGAGCTCCGACGGGCTCGAGGAACCGGACACCGGAGAAGAGGTAGAAGTCTCGGTAGTCTCCTCGTAGAAGTTTAGAGAGAGACGGAGATTGGTAAGACGAAGAGTAAGTGACATTCCTTGGAACACTAAGGTGACCCAGGTCCATTTGTTAGGTCCTTTTGGAGAGTAAAATTTTAGGAATTAACGGACTTCTTAGGGTCCCTACCGTCTCGGACCACCCGACGGCAGATACCCCAGCGTGCCTCAGCCTGTGCTGACTTCACTGAATCGTCGTCGTCGCCGTTAGGGTAGTAGACTTTTCAGGAAAAGGCACTCTCCATTGAACAAAGGTCCAAGGTCCCTGGTCCTGCACCTACACAGACCCCCCAGTAGAACGACGATGGTGTTCAGGGTATATTAGACCTCGACAAAGGAAGAAGATATGTATATCGGAGAGGTCCACTGGGAGAAGTAAAAGCACTTCACAAATAGAAAGTCAGCACAGGCTGAGAAACACTATGGTTCCTGACATGGAGTGGTCCGAGGAGGCAGATACCTTAAGAGGTTCGTTCTTATGACCTCACCCAAAAGTAAGGGAAGAGGTCCCCTAGAAGGGGTGGGTCCCTAGCTTGGGTCCAGAGGACGTAACATCCTCCTGAGAAATCACAGACTCGGTGGTCCCTTAAGAATACTTACTAAAGGTAAGTGTGAAGGTAGAGGTTGAACTCGACGTAGATAACCTGCTGACTTGCAGAGGGAAAACTACAGGGTGTTCGGGACCTTCGGCTCAACGGAAAGTGAAAACCCAGAAACGTGTGAAACGATAGAACCGAACTTACTGGAACATAGCAAAGGAGTTCTTTGCTTAGAAGAAACAGAAAGTTCTGGGTCCGAACACATGGAAAGAGGTCCTTTGAAGAGCCCTAATGACAAGTATATAAGACCTTGATGCGAAGAACACATAAGTAAGACATAGCATCCACGGGCACAAGTGCGTAGTCGAAAGTCCCGAATTCACGAAGACCATTAGGGTCACAAACCTGACTCAGACCATGGGTCACCAGTGAGTTGTTTATAAACAACCTAGACATTTCAGTTATTTACAAACAACTTATGTACTACAGTCTTTCGTGTCAGAAAAAATTTTAATTAAAAATAACCTTATATCCACGAAATGTTACGACACAATCAAAGATGTCGTGTCGTTTCGCTTAGTCGATATACATATGTCTATAAGGGAGAAAAAACTTAAAGGAAGGGTAAATCCAGTGTTGTCTCTTGACTTATCCCAAGGGACTCGATGTGTGATCAAAGAGTAATCAATAGTTAAAATACGCATCATAGTCATCACATATATACAGATACGGTTAGAGGGTTAAGTAGGGTCGGGAGGAGAGGGAAGAACCAAAGGTATGTAAACAAGAGATAAAGACAAAGTGTTTATTTTAGTAGATGTGACAAAAAGATCTAAGGTGTATATACACGATTATATACTATAAACAAAAGGAGAAAGACTGAATAAAGTGAGACTGTCAGAGCTCTAGGTAGGTACAGAGATGTTTGCTGAGTTCGAACAAAGAAAGGTACCGACACATGATAAGGAAACACATGTACATGGTGTAAGAGACATAAGTAAGGAGACAACCGTCTTTCTCGTCAGAACTGTCGGTCGTAAATAAAACTTAGACGAGAGTTTCACGTCGACGGACATCTAAAGGTCGGGTCCTTACTGACTGTAAAGGGACTACTTTGCCAAATCCTTCTTCCCTAATGTTCAAACTGTAGTACGGTCGAAAGACCCTACGTCCGAACTGAGACGTCAAGGAAGACACATCACATTCAATTCCTTTCCTATTACCTGAACGTTCTGCACTCGAATCGTTGGTGCTCCTCGTCGAGTGGAGAGTAGGACGTTCCATTTCCTCTTTCCCTCCCATGGTCCTAGAATCGTTCGTGTCGACGTTTCTCTCCGTAGGTTATCCCCGAGTCCCAGACGTGATAAGGAACGACCGAGTAGACAGGGAGGGGTAGAGAAACGTTTATCAGGAAAATAATAGGAGAGTCATTGAATAGGTTGAACTTATACGAAAGGTGAAGGACGGTTGTACCTGTCACTAGTGTAGATTAGACATTGGTCCAGGAGTTATAATCATAGTTCGAACGTGGGGTCGTGAGATAAATACACATTGCTTACTCATAATTTATGAGACACTATCTTATAACGTTATCAACAAGGGAAAATATTACAGTTCCCCTTACAAAAATACCTTAATGCCTTACAATAATTGACCTGAACTAGAATCTATAAAAGGTCGATGTTGGGTAGTAAAAATGAATTGTTAAAAAAAGTTTCTTTTTATACAAAATTAGTGTCTAAGATTTTAAAACCTGTGGAAATAAACTGAAATTTCCTGATCATAAGATAAATAACTAGTGGGAGTGTATAAACAGATATTACTAGAAAGGATCCACTGTGAAATAATGAAACCGAGTTACACGTTATATATGTCTATATATATATGTAAGATTATATATATGTTACACGTCATATATGTGTATGTATATATAAGAAAATATATATATATATATATATGTGTATATATATATGTATATATATATATATATATATATGACCTCTTCCGTCCGACGTCAGGTACTCCAGCGATTCTCAGTCTGTGCTGACTCGCTGAAGTGAAAGTGAAAAGTGAAAGTACGTAACCTCTTCCTTTACCGTTGGGTGAGGTCACAAGAACGGACCTCTTAGGGTCCCTGTCTCCTCGGACCATCCTCCAGCAGATACCCCAGTGTGTCTCAGCCTGTGCTGACTTCGCTGAATCGTCGTCGTAGTCAAGTCAAGTCAAGTCAGCGAGTCAGCGAGTCAGTACAGGCTGAGAAACGTTGGGGTACTTAGCGTCGTGTGGTCCGGAGGGAGAGGTAGTGGTTGAGGGTCTCAAGTGAGTCTGAGTGTAGGTAACTCAATCACTACGGTAGGTCGGTAGAGTAGGAGCCAGTAGGGGAAGAGGACGGGGGTTAAGGAGGGTCGTAGTTTCAGAAAAGGTTACTCAGTTGAGAAGAGTACTCCACCGGTTTCATAACCTCAAAGTCGAAATCGTAGTAAGGAAGGTTTCTTTCGGGTCCCGACTAGAGGAAGTCTCACCTAACCAACCTGGAGGAACGTCAGGTTCCCTGAGAGTTCTCAGAAGAGGTTGTGGTGTCAAGTTTGCGTAGTTAAGAAACCGTATATATATGTATATGTATATATATATATATACAATAGATCTTGCTTAAAAGGACACCCAACACGGTTACTATTCTCAAATTTTTTCACCAAACTTCTTTCTGACCACAGTATGTTCGAACCTAAACCTAGGATCTCAACGGTAATCACCGAACCACTGAACTCGTATCAGTCGAAGGTAGTCAACGTTTTTACTTCTATTATAATTAATACAGTGACTAACCAACTCTTCTACTGTATCCGACTACGTAGACTTAGGGGACCGTATCCTACACCGGGAACCGTGAACGATTGTCGGTAACGGTAGTCGTTCTACAAGACCAGGGTCCACAAACAAAATGAGACAAACCGGTTGGTTTGACTCCACTTTCCCTCGCTCAAGCCACAGACATTTCCCGAACTGCACCGGACCGCAGACGACACTTGCAAGAGTGACAATCGGACACAAATCTCCGGTCCTCGAGAACGTCAGTTAAGAGTCCGGACAAGAAAAGATCTGAGACCAAACTGTAGACACCGAAAAGGAGAAAGGAAAAAGATACACAAAAACATTGACTTTAAGAAGTCAGTTTAGGTAGAATATCTCCTGGTCGTTTTCCTTCCTTTTTTTTTTTACATCAAGTTCCCTCGAACTGTAAACAAGGGAGGTGGAAGAAAGGATTAGGGTCCAGGGAACCCTTCTAAGATCGCATTTCTTAGGAGGACGTTACGTTCTCTGGGTCCTCTGAACGCAAACTAGCGACCCAGTCCTTCTAGGGGATCTCCTCCTTTACCGTTGGGAGAGGTCATAAAAACGGTCCTTTTAGGGTACCTGTCTCCTCGGACCACCCTATACCAGGTACCCTAACGTTTCTCAGTCTGGGCTGACTTCGCCGACTTGTATACATAATGATAATACGAGGGTTCTATCCGTGAAGTTACTTTGTTTGTAGACTAAATCTCTACGGAGGTCGTTCGAGAATGAAATCTCAAACACCCAGACGTCTGGATTAGGTCGTTTCGAGGACTATGTCGTTTGTAAAGGACTTCAGGGTAAAGGAAGGGTTCATAAAGCCTCGAACGTTTGAGTCTATATTACTTACCTCGGTAATCTCACTTGTTAGTGAGTTGTCGTATTCAATAAAATTACCCGGGTAGTGAACTTTGATTTGAAGGTGGTAGACAAGATGGGAAATTGACGTTTACGTTTTTCTTGTGGTAAGGGTTACCGTAGTATTTTTCAATCTATATTCACTAAATTTACGTACAAAACCAAGACATAAGTCTCGCTATATCTAGACTTCCTTCCGAATATAACCTACATAAAAAAAATACCGTTTTAGTTTTAAGTCTCCTCCTCTCAAAGAAACAAGTGTTTTTTCATCGAAAAAGCAATCATACCTTATACGAGACGGTACGGTAAATAAATAAGGAAGAAGTAGAGAAGAAAGGAAGGAAAAAGGGGTGTTCATATGCCTTACGGTGGCACACGGACCGTTACATGATCTGTGGTCCCTACGTCTTCAATGGACACTATTAGTCGTTCTGAGGACCGTGGAGGTTTCCTTTTATTTTGTCTGACGAACTATATTTATTTGTAATTTCAGTACATTTTTGAGTTTGTAGTTAAAGCACAAGACGAAGTCTTACAATTGAACTACCTCACCCTTCTTCAAACGTTACTCAGTCTAGAGCCAAAACTTAAGGGTTGAGGAGGTGTTACACTGGAGAGACTCAGACAAAGGACTAGACTGTAAATGTAGTATAGACTAAGACAAAGTAGTGGGCCTTTTACCCTTGTTGTAGAAGGAGTGCTCCACACGACACTAGCTTGTTCAGTGCATACGTTTTGACGAGTAGACCCCACACCTTGAAACACCCGTTAGACTCAAGTAAGAGGACTAAAGGTTGTATAAAATAACAAAATATCTAAAAAACCTTTTAATGAAAGTATGTATTTTACTATCTAAATACTTTATGATCTTATCCTTTCTCAGACTCTACATAAGTCAAAGAAATGTAGGTTACAAGGTATAAAATATCAGTTAGATTAAATTTGGGTCTCGTGTGCTTATCGATCGAGTCAAAAGTCACCAGAGATCTTGTAAGATTGACACTAAGACTAAAATAATAAGGTAGTCAATTTTTTTCATTCATACGTGAGGGATATATACATACATAAATTCCATATCACTTGAAAAACATATAAACTATCAGTACACGATGTAATTGTTAACATATTTGATACTTTTTTATATATTATCTTTATTTCTTACTTCATTACTACTTCATTCATTATAAATAATAACGTAATTAAAACTACCGAAAATGATGCGGTTTCCGTACGTAGTATTACCGTCTTTCACTTCTCTTTGATTTGTCGGAGAACTACTTCCACTTTCTTCTTTCACTTTTCGACCGAATTTTGAGTTGTAAGTTTTCGATTCTATTCCCGTAGAAAAGGGTAGTGAAGTACCGTTCATCTACCCCTGTTTTACTTTTGTCACTCTGTGAAATGAAAGAACTCGAGGTTTCAGTGATACCTACCACTGACATCGGTACTTTAATTTTCTATAAACGAGTAACCTTCTTTTCGATACTGCGAAGCACATAATTTTTTGTCTCTGTAGTAAAACGGTCGTTTCCAGATGTTTTCGATACCAAAAGGTAATCAGTACAAACCTACACTCCCAACCTGGTATTTCTCCCGACTCGTGGTTTCTTAACTACAAAAACTCGACACCACGACCTCTTCTGAGAATTCTCAGGGAACCTGTCGTTCCTCTAGGTTGGTCAGGTAGGATTTCCTTTAGTCGGGACTTAAAAGTAACCTTCCTGACTACGACTTCGACTTTGAGGTCATTAAACGGGTGGACTACGCTTCTCGGATGAGTAACCTTTTCTGTGACTACAACCCTTTTTAACTTCTGTCCTTCTCTTCCCCTATTGTCTCCTACTCTACCACCCTACCGTAATGGCTGAGTTACCTGTACTTAAACTCGTTTGAGACCTTCTATCACTTCTTGTCCCCTCGAACCGCACGACGTCAGGTACCCTAATGTCTCAGTTTGTCTCGAATCGTTGACTTGTTGTTGTTGTTTCCATATGTATGATCAGAGATACATGTGTAATATACGAATCCACTTTAGGTAATAATGATACTGAAAAATTAAGGTGTCAAGTTGTGAGAAATTTTTCAAACTTCCAAAAACTGTCTGAAGTGATGAAGATCGAACATTACCCCAACTCATTGTCCTACTTTTCTTGGTTGAGTCGGTAAAAGAACAAAAGGAGACCATGAGTCACAGACGTCTATATACAAATCAGTAAAGAGGTAAAACACTACTAATCAAACCAACTTCTACCTGTTATTTTACAGGTTTACGTGAATAGGCCTGTGTACAGTTATACGACTGTCACTTACCCACATGTTCCTTCTTCGAAGACAGGGAACAGAAACTCTCAGGAGACGTCTGTGACACCCTGAGACCCTTTGTCGACTTCCTCCCACTCTCACAGATAGACAGATGGTTTATGGACGTTTCTAAAAGAATCGAAAAATTTTCTATTGGTTAATTTATTAACGGGATTATAAAAAAGGGGAGATAGGATTTACTACTAGAACTAGTAAAGTGAAACCTCCGGTAACTTAAGTACCCTTTCCTTCCTAATCTCCGACTCAGATGACTAAAGAGTCACTTAAAAACACGTTTTATATTTCCTAAAAATATTGGTTTAAAAATAAGATGACATCAAATTGTATAAGTATTTCCATATGTACCGGGTTACCACGTGAAAGAGCTTAAAGGAGTGTTACTTGGATGTACCGGTGACACATCCAGTTCTTGGTCTTGGAGGGGTTACGGGATCGCACGGGAACCGAAGGAGAACCGGGGGTTATTAAGGATGAAACTGGAGATTGAGGTGTTTAATCTAAACAAAATTGTAAATATATTTCTCTTACTACGTTATACTAGATACAATTCGGACGTAAAGGAAACGAATTCTCTAAAGAGACACGCTAAAGAGACACAACCAACCGCAGCACCGTCAAGTAAGTGGAAGAGACGATACCTTAAAAGCCACGTAGATACCTGATGGTAGATGTATAGTAAGACGGGACTACCTCTCAGCTCAAGAAAGGTCACAAACAGGCATTACTTACCACGGGGGTACCCGAGAGAAGATATGGACCACACATACACGGACGTAAGGACAACCCATACTCAAATCCTCTATGTTCGTCGTCACACTAACGACTCAGTATCTCGTCTGTCTATAACTGGAAATCATAAACATACTCGAAAGTATATATATACTTTGTTGATAATAAAGTTGTTATAATACATTCATCGGTGTATTTGCCGTGAGGTGAGGTCGTGAGAACGGACCTTTTAGGGTACCTGCCTCCTCGGATCACCCGACGTCAAGTACCCCAGCGATTCTCAGTCTGTACTGACTCACTGAAGTGACAGTGAAAAGTGAAAGGACGTAACCTCTTCCTTTACCGTTGGGTGAGGTCACAAGAACGGACCTCTTAGGGTCCCTACCCCCTCGGACCACCCGACAACAGATACCCCAGTGTGTCTCAGCCTGTGCTGGATTCGCTGAATCGTCGTCGTCGTCGTCGGTGTTTTTTTACTCGTTGTACGTTGTTATTCTTCAATGGTGGGGGAAGCGGGGCGGGGGACGTCCTTTTTTTTTTTTCTTTAATGGTGAGTGTGTTCGACACCCAACGGACTCCACGGTGACTAGATTTACCCTGAGTGGACCTGAACCGAAGTTCGACTCGTGACTCAAGTCTAGAAAAGGTGCACAGAGGGTAGAAGGAACCTAGTCTCTGAGGAGTTCCGTGTGAGAAGGATTTAGAGTTGGTGTAAGGGAGAGTTCAGATCTTAGTTCTACAATACAGATTGATGTTTTCGAATAAAGTTCTGAGACGAGTATACTACAGGGAGTCATAGGGTCACTAATTATGTCCAGTGTACCAGTTTGGGTTTCCTATCCCCTTTAAGAGAGGGTGTAGTACTCTAGAAACAATCACACACCTATATATTAGGATAGTGTGGTTTTACTTCTTAAACTTGGGTATTAAGTCAACTGACATATTAGAAGACTTCTCATGGGTAGGTTACATGTGACACTCGTTACTTAAAAGTTTAAAGGGTAATAAGATGTAGGAGTTGTAAAAACTATATAAAAGTGAGAAAAATTACTGTCGGTGAGTCACGGTACCAATATTAAATATAAAGGGATCACTAATTGCTCCGACTCATGGAAAGGTACACAAACAACCGGAAAAGACTTCACGAACGAGTTCAGTAAATAGGTAATTCTTCTAACCCACCGCTCAGAAAAACAATAACTAAGTATTTCATATAAGACTTTACTCAGAAAACAACCAATAGAAAAAACATGAGACACAGAACAGAAAAGTGGGAGACTTAACACAGAAACCTACTTCTAAAATTTAAACTTAGGTCAGGTTAAATAGGTAGAAAGGGAAATGCTAATTACGGAACGTACAGGGTGAACTCTTTGGAACCGGCTGGGAGTCCAGTACTTCTATAAGAGGACACAAAAAGAAAATTTTCGAAATAACAAGAAAAGTATAAATCTAGACGTGAGATAGACCTAGACCTTAACTAAAAATACATAAAACACTACATTCCCAGGTCTCCGTATACCTATAGGTTAGTTAGGTATGGCAAATAACTTTCTGGTAGAAAAAGGAGACGGGATGGTTAAAGTATAATTCACAGGTAATACACAAATCGTAAAGACCTGAAAGACAAGGTAAGGTAACCGGATTAAACAGACAGATTACGGTTATGATACGAGAAAATTAGTAATATCGAAGAGTTATATAGAAGTATAGACTGTGGTATTTAGGAGATCCAAAGAAGAAGACGTTCTAACAGAACTGAAAAGAACTGGAATCCAAAGGTAATTCTTACAAGTTTGTTCGAACAGTTAAAAATATCGTTAGAAGAACCATATAACTAATTTTAATGTTACTAATTGAACATCTCTTGGTTAGTAATGTAAAATGTTATATACTTGTACTATATAAGGAGATAAAAAAATTCCAGAAATTTCACAAAAGGAGTTGCATAGAAAACGTCATACCTAATCGACTTTTATAGAATTTCATAGTTCGAGACCGAGTAAAATTGTCAAGAAGTTTAGTAGAGAAAGACGATAATAAATAACATCATATCTTCGTTCTTCTTCGGTCTGGAATGACGTTGTGAAACGAACTTTAGAGGAAATCTATTTATAGGTTCAGGAAACGTACTAAAACAAATATACATTGACGTCCTGTGTTAAGTCTGTGGGAAAGACGACACTAAATTTTTCCTAAGGCAAAGAAGACTTAAGGTGAGTGACTAAGGAGTAAAGGGAGACAGGGAGTAACCGTCACGAAACTGTAGTATAAAGATGGTTCTCAGACACTACTAAATCAGTAAGAGATTTCGATACCAGGAAGACCACGTTCCTGTTGTACATTTAAACACTTCATAGGGTATAAAACCCCTGAAAGGACCACCGAGTCTACCATTTCTTAGACGGATGTTACCTCCTCGGGGTACAAACTAGGGACCTAACTCTTCTAGGGAACCTCTTCCCTTCACGATAGATGAGGTCATAAGAACGGACCTCTTAGGGTTCCTGACTCCGTTGACCTCTCGATGTCAGGTACCCCAGTGTTTCTCAATCTATGTTGACTCGTTGATTGTACAAGTGAAAAAGTGCACCAAGAAGATCGTCGGGATATAGCGACACTCACAAAATAGTATTTCTTCCGACTCGTGACTTTTTGACCATGAAAGTCTAACGACTTCCACTAAGAACTCTCAGGGAACCTGACATTCCTCTAGGTTGGTCAGGTAGGATTTCCTTTAGTCAGAACTTATAAGTAACCTTCCTGGCTACGACTTTGACTTCGAGGTTATGAAACCGGTGGACTACGTTTCCCGGATATGTAACTTTTTCTGGGACTACGACCTTTGTGACTCCCGTCCTCCTCTTTCCCCACTGTCTTCTACTCTACCACCCTACCATAGTGACTGAGTTACCTGTACTCAAACTCGGTCGAGGCCCTCTGTCACTTCCTGTCCCTTCGGACCGTACGACGTCAGGTACCCCAGTGTTTCTCAACCCGTGCTGAATCGCTGACTTGTTGTTGTTATTCCGTAAAAGTCTATACTGTATACGGAAGAGATATCACTGGGAACAAAGGAAGACTCAGGAGTACTTTTCGGTAGTTGTAGTAGTAAAGATGATAAAAGAAAAAAAAAAAAAAGACTGAAGAACGACACAGGGGTGGACCACCTTTCTCCCACTCTCTCAAGAGACCCCAAAGAAAAAAGTAAATAAGGATGTATATGTGTTACCTCATAATGAGTCGGTAATTTTTCTTATGTAAACTTAGTCAAGATTACTCCACCTACTTTGACCTCGGTTAATATGTCTCACTTCATTCGGTCTTTCTTTTTGTGGTTATGTCATATGATTACGTATATATACCTTAAATCTTTCTACCATTACTATTGGGACATACACTCTGTCGTTTTCTCTGTGTCTACATATCTTGTCAGAAGACCTGAGACACCCTCCTCTCCCACCCTACTAAACCCTCTTACCGTAACTTTGTACATATTATAGTATATTCTTTGCTTAGCCGTCAGATCCAAGTTACGTCCTATGTCCTACGAACCCCGACCACGTGACCCTACTGGGTCTCCCTACTATACCCCTCCCTCCACCCTCCCCCCAAGTCCTAACCCTTGNGGACAAAAGGGACGTGACGAATCTGAAAGTTCGGCTCCTAGCTGAGTGTGGTGCCACCGTGCACCCTGTCGGGACACCCTTTCGGAGCACCCTTTCGGAGGACCCTTTCGGAGCTCCCTTTCGGTGTCTAGGGAACTAGGTTCGCTTCCCTTCGCGCTGTCAAGACGATGTCGAGCCCTCCTATCGCTTGCACGTACGGGGGTGAGCTCTGCTCCTGACTGAGGGGACACCTCTGAGGTCTTCATGCCGTTCTACGTACAGTCGTGACCTCTCCTTAGGAGTCCAAGGCCGTGGCTGAGGTGTGTTCCAGAATCCAGGGCCGCAGCTTCCCTCTCCTTAGGGCTCTCCGGGGGCTCGTTGAGCGTACCCCTGACCGGAAAGGACTCCGGTTGTCTCGCCCAGGGACTCCAGAGGCAGCATTCAGTTCTCGTGGACGGAGTTGAGCTCTTTTAGGTCCTCCAAGAGGGGAGGTCCGCTCTATTCCGGGTAAAGGCGAGTCCGCATGGCTCCGATTAGTGTGGATTGGGGATCTTGAAGGTTTCCCAGGAAGTGTGGGAACGATGTTGAGTTCTGCAAGGGGTTGTATGGACTGAGGTGAGCTCTCCTTCGTCCTCTCAGGGCGGGTGTAGGTCTCCTCGGGGCAAAGGCGGAGCATGGAGCGCCAGTCCATAGGAAAGGGACATACAAGGCCTTTCTTAAGGGCCACAAGGGCAGCGTAGAGTACTCCTCCACGAGAGGTGTTCTTTCCGCTATCTTTGAGGTCACAGCACGGTAGTAAGGATCTCAGGGGGTCTATAGAGTCACACTGTCCCAGGTCGGGGCGACCTAGGTCCCTTAAGCTACCTACCTGCCGCAACTGCACCTTTCAAAACACATAAATAATTACATTCTACTCTAATTCTTTAATATCCCATCATTCTTCTAATTGACCTCCTTTTTCCGACTTATCGATCCAAATGCGCCTTCCGGTTATTTTAAGGGCTGTTCCTTAAAAGACCGCCTGAGACCCTTACCACCGTGCTGGGAGCTCAAGGAGAACGGAAAGGACACCTCTCGCGGAGGAGTACTCTACGCGGCCCTTGCGGCCCTTAAGAAAGGGCTGGTACGTCCCTTTCCTAGCGAGGAGAGCTCGATCCTCCGCCTTTGCCCCTAGGAGACCTACACCCGCNAGGAGAGCTCACCTCTGTCCATTCAGTCCCTTGAAGAACTCAACGTCGTTCCCACACTTCCTGGGAAAGCTTCAAGGTCTCCAATCTACACTAATCGGAGCTCTGCGGAGTCGCCTTTACCAGAAGTAGAGCGGACCTCCCCTCTTGAAGGACCTAAAAGAGCTCAACGCCGTCAACGAGAACTGAATGCTGCCTCTGGAGTCCCTGGGCGAGACAACCGGAGTCCTTTCCGGTCAGGGGTACGCTCAACGAGCCCCCGGAGAGCCCTAAGGAGAGGGAAGCTGCGGCCCTGGATTCTGGAACACACCTCAGCCACGGCCTTGGACTCCTAAGGAGAGGTCACGACTGTACGTAGAACGGCATGAAGACCTCAGAGGGGTCCCCTCAGTCAGGAGCAGAGCTCACCCCCGTACGTGCAAGCGATAGGAGGGCTCGACATCGTCTTGACAGCGCGAAGGGAAGCGAACCTAGTTCCCTAGACACCGAAAGGGAGCTCCGAAAGGGTCCTCCGAAAGGGTGCTCCGAAAGGGTGTCCCGACAGGGTGCACGGTGGCACCACACTCAGCTAGGAGCCGAACTTTCAGATTCGTCACGTCCCTTTTGTCCAAAGGGACCTTACCTGACTCTGTAGACCCCCTGAGACCCTTACCACCGTGCTGGGACCTCAAGGAGAGCGGAAAGGACACCTCTCGCGGAGGAGAACTCTACTCTGTCCTTGCGGTCCTCAAGAAAGGACTGGTACGTCCCTTTCCTAGGGAGGAGAGCTCGATCCTCCGCCTTTGCCCCGAGGAGACCTACACCCGCCCTGAGAGCAAGAAGGAGAGCTCACCTCTCTCCATACAGCCCCTAGAAGAACTCAACGTCGTTCCCACACTTCCTGGGAAACCTTCAAGGTCTCCAATCCACACTAATCTGAGCTCTGCAGAGTCGCCTTTACCCGGAGTAGAGCTGACGTCCCCTCTTGGAGGACCCAAAAGAGCTCAAAGTCGTCCACGAGAGGTCAATGCTGGCCCTGAATACATTGGGCGAGACCAGGCGAGTCCATTACGGTCAGCTGAACGCTCAACGATTCCCCGGAGAGCCCTAAGGAGAGGCCAGCTACTGCCCCGGATTCTGGAAAAAACCTTAGCCACGGGCTTGGACTC
>SJYO01041852.1:93998159-94018401 GCA_006410555.1 Capra ibex
AATGAGTCGGTAATTTTTCTTATGTAAACTTAGTCAAGATTACTCCACCTACTTTGACCTCGGTTAATATGTCTCACTTCATTCGGTCTTTCTTTTTGTGGTTATGTCATATGATTACGTATATATACCTTAAATCTTTCTACCATTACTATTGGGACATACACTCTGTCGTTTTCTCTGTGTCTACATATCTTGTCAGAAGACCTGAGACACCCTCCTCTCCCACCCTACTAAACCCTCTTACCGTAACTTTGTACATATTATAGTATATTCTTTGCTTAGCCGTCAGATCCAAGTTACGTCCTATGTCCTACGAACCCCGACCACGTGACCCTACTGGGTCTCCCTACTATACCCCTCCCTCCACCCTCCCCCCAAGTCCTAACCCTTGTGCACATGTGGGTACCGTCTAAGTACAACTACATACCGTTTTGTTTATGTTATAACATTTCATTTTTGTTTTATTATTATTGTTTTATTTTATATAATTTTTTGATTTTTATAAAGATGATAAAAGTTCCGTTGATTCGTGTCAACGGATAAAAGTTCCGTTGACACCGATCGGCCGCGTGATTCACGCCTACTCTCCTCGATGGGGTGCAGGCTCCAGTCCCCGTCGCCGAATCTCACGGTCCGACGCTACCACGTCCTTGTCACCTCTCCTCGATGAAACGCAAGCTCCAGTCACCGCCGGCCCTTCTCGATTGGGGCGCAGACTCCAGTCCCCGTCGCCGGCTCTCCTCTATGGGGCGCAGGTTCCAGTCACCACCGACCCTCCTCTGTTGACCCCAGGCTCCAGTCCCCACCTCCGGCTCTCCTCGATGGGGCACCGGCTCCAGTCCCTACCGGCCCTCCTCTGTTGGGTCCAGACTCCAGTCCCGACGCCGGTCCTCTTCGATGGGACGCAGACTCCGGTAATCGACGGCCCTCCTCTGTGGTGCGCAGGTTCCAGTCCCCGCTGGCTCTCTTCGGTGGAACGCGGACCCCGGTCCCCGTCACTGGGACTCCTCGGCGGGCTCGGGCTCCGGTCCCCACTGTTGACCCTCCTCGGTGGGTGCGGGTTCCGGTCCCGACCGACGGTCCTCCTCGTTGGGCTTCTCGGCACCAACTCGTCCGTGTTCTCTCAGATCTCCTCGATAGGGTGTAACTTCCAGTCCTTGTCACCGCCATTCCTCTATGAGGAGCAGGTTCCACTCCTCGTCGCCGACACGTCGCCGACACGAAACGACCTCGTCGGCACTTCTCTATGGGGTGCGGGTTCCATTCTCTTTGGGTTCATTATACCATCCACAACGTTCTCCCGTAGTCTCCCGTCTGTGTGACTTTGGTATGAGTGTCTTTTGATCAGTCAGATTAGTGTGATCCTGGTGTCGGAACAGATTGAGTTACTTTGGTTCGGTACGGACGCTCCGTTGGGTTCTACCCGCCCAGTACCACCTCTCCAGACTGTCTCGCACCAGGTGACCTCTTCCCTTACCGTTCGGTGAAGTCATAACAACGGAACTCTTGGGGTACTTGTCATACTTTTCCGTTTTACTATCCTATGACTTTCTCCTTGAGGGGTCCAGTAATCCACGGGTTATACGATGATCTCTAGTCACCTCTTTATTGAGGTCTTTTTTACTTCCCTACCTCGGTTTCGTTTTTGTTATGGGTCAACACGTACACTGACCACTATCTTCGTTCCAGGCTACGACATTTCTCGTTATAACGTATCCTTGGATCTTACAGTCCAGGTGCTTAGTTCCGTTTAACCTTCACCAGTTTGTTCTCTACCGTTCCCACTTGCAACTGTAAGATCCTTAGTCACTTGATTTTACCTGACCTTACCCACTTAAATTGAGTCTACTGGTAATATAGATGATGACGTCCGTCCTTAGGGAGTCTTCTTTACCACATCGGTAGTATCAGTCGTTTTCTCAGGCTTTACGTCATGAACCTACGTTAGAGTTTTTGCTGTCTTACTAGAGACAATCAAAGGTTCCGTTTGGTAAGTTGTAGTACCATTAAGTTCAGATACGGGGTTGGTCATTGCGACTTCTTGGACTTCTTCAACCTGCCAAAATACTACTGGATGTTCTGGAAAATCTTGATTGTGGGGGTTTTCTACAGGAAAAGTAATGTCCCCTGACCTTACGTTTTCATCCTTCAGTTCTTTGTGGACCTCATTGTCCGTTTAAACCGGAACCTTACGCGTTACTTCGTCCCGTTTCTGATTATCTTAAAACGGTTCTTTTACGTGACCAGTATCGTTTGTGGGAGAAGGTTGTTGTATCCTCTTCTGAGATGAGTACCTGTAGTGGTCTACCAGTTGTGGCTTTAGTTTAACTAATATAAGAAACGTCAGTTTCTACCTCTTCGAGATATGACCGTTGTTTTTGTTCTGGTCCTCGACTGACACCGAGTCTAGTACTTGAGGAATAACGGTTTAAGTCTGAATTTAACTTCTTTCACCCCTTTTGGTGATCTGGTAAGTCCATACTGGATTTAGTTTAGGGAATACTAATATGTCGCCTTCACTCTTTATCTGAATTCCCAGATCTAGATTATCTATCTCACGGACTACTGAATACCTTACTCCAAGCACTGTAACATGTCCTCTGTCCCTAGTTCTGGCAGGGGTACCTTTTCTTTTCGTTTTTTTCGTTTTACCGACAGACCCCTCCGGAATGTTTATCGACACTTTTCTTCTCTCCACTTTTCGTTTTCTCTTTTCCTTTCTATATTCGTAGACTAACGTCTCAAGGTTTCTTATCGTTCTTCTCTATTCTTTCGGAAGAAGTCACTAGTTACGTTTCTTTAGCTCCTTTTGTTGTCTTACCCTTTCTGATCTCTAGAGAAGTTCTTTTAATCTCTATGGTTCCCTTGTAAAGTACGTTTCTACCCGAGTTATTTCCTGTCTTTACCATACCTGGATTGTCTTCGTCTTCTATAATTCTTCTCCACCGTTCTTATGTGTCTTCTTGACATGTTTTCTCTAGAAGTGCTGGGTCTATTAGTACTACTACACTAGTGAGTAGATCTCGGTCTGTAGAACCTTTCACTTCAGTTCACCCGGAATCTTTCATAGTGATACTTGTTTCGACCACCTCCACTACCTTAAGGTCAACTCGACAAAGTTTAGGACTTTCTACTACGACACTTTCACGACGTGAGGTATACGGTCGTTTAAACCTTTTGAGTCGTCACCGGTGTCCTGACCTTTTCCAGTCAAAAGTAAGGTTAGGGTTTCTTTCCGTTACGTTTCTTACGAGTTTGATGGCGTGTTGACGTTAGTACATTGTTCGATCATTTCATTACGAGTTTTAAGAGGTTCGGTCCGAAGTCGTCATGTACTTGACACTTGAGGGACTACAAGTTCAACCAAAATCTTTTCCGTCTCCTTGGTCTCTAGTTTAACGGTTGTAGACGACCTAGTACCTTTTTCGTTCTCTCAAGGTCTTTTTGTAGCTAAAGACGAAAGAACTGATACGGTTTCGGAAACTGACACACCTAGTGTTCTTTGATACCTTTTAAGACTTTCTCTACCCTTATGGTCTGGTGGATTGGATGGAGAACTCTTTAGACATACGTCCGGTCCTTCGTTGACAACCTTGACCTGTACCTTATTGTCTGACCAAGGTTTATCCTTTTCCTCATACAGTTCCGACATATAACAGTGGGACGAATAAATTGAAGATACGTCTCATGTAGTACTCTTTGCGACCTGACCTTCTTTGTGTTCGACCTTAGTTCTAACGGCCGTCTTTATAGTTGTTGGAGTCTATACGTCTACTGTGGTCGGAATACCGTCTTTCACTTCTCCTCGATTTATCGGAGAACTACTTTCACTTTCTCCTCTCACTTTTTCAACCGAATTTCGAGTTCTGAGTCTTTTACTTCTAGTACCGTAGACCAGGGTAGTGAAGTGCCCTTTATCTACCCCTTTGTCATCTTTGTCACAGTCTGAAATAAAAAACCCGAAGTTTTAGTGACGTCTACCACTAACGTCGTTACTTTAATTTTCTGCGAATGAGGAACCTTCTTTTCATACTGGTTGGATCTGTCATATAAGTTTTCGTCTCTGTAATGAAACGGCTGATGTCAGACAAATCAGTTCCGATACCAAAAAGGACACCAGTACATACCTACACTCTCAACCTGACACTTCTTCCGACTCACGGTTTCTTAACTGCGAAAACTTGACACCACAACCTCTTCTGAGAACTCTCAGGGAACCTGACGTTCCTCAAGGTTGGCCAGGTAAGACTTTCTCTAGTCGGGACCCTAAAGAAACCTTTCTTACTACGATTTCGACTTCGAGGTCATGACACCGGTGGAGTACGCTTCTCAACTGAGTAACCTTTTCTGACACTACGACCCTCCCTTACTCCCGTCCTCCTCTTCCCCTGTTGTTTCCTACTCTACCGACCTACCGTAGTGCCTGAGCTACCTGTACTAAGACTCACTTGAGGTCCTCTACCACTACTTATCCCTCCCGACCTCACGACACTAAGTACCCCAGCGTTTCTCAGCCTGTGCTGACTCACTGACTTGACTTGACTTGACTACCCTGGTCTACGGTACTAGAATCAAAAGACTTACAACTCGAAATTCGGTTGAAAAAGTGAGAGGAGAAAGTGAAAGTAGTTTTCCGAGAAATGAAGAAGTGAAAGACGGTATTCCCACCACAGTAGACGTTTAGATTCCAATAACGATAAAGAGGGCCGTTAGAACTAAGGTCGAACACGAAGAAGGTCGGGTCGTATAGAGTACTACATGAGACGTATCTTCAATTTATTCGTCCCACTGTTATATGTCGGAACTGCATGAGGAAAAGGATAAACCTTGGTCAGACAACAAGGTACAGGTCAAAAGTGGCAACGAAGGACTGGACGTATATCCAAAGAGTTCTTCGTCCAGACCACCAGACCATAAGGGTAGAGAAAGTCTTAAAAGGTGTCAAACAACACTAGGTATGTCAGTTTCCGAAACCGTATCAGTTCTTTCGTCTTTATCTATAAAAAGACCTTGGGAGAACGAAAAAGGTACTAGGTCACCTACAACCGGTAAACTAGAGACCAAGGAGACGGAAAAGATTTGGGTCGAAGTTGTAGTCCTTCAAGTGCCAAGTGTATAACGACTTCGGACCGAACCTCTTAAAACTCGTAGTGAAATGGTCGGACACTCCACTCACGTTAACATCAGACTCGTAAGAAACCGTGACGAAAAGAATCCCTAACCTACTTTTGACTGGAAAAGGTTCCTACCCCAATCCTCCCGTATACATAACCACTTGGTCTTGGGAAGGTGCACGGCGACACGGTCGGAGGTTTAGGATACTCCTGTCCTCCAGGAAACAGACCCTAGACCGGGACACAAAGAGAAGTAGACCGACAACCAAGTATAGAAAATTATGGGAAACATTATTTGAACATCAAACCACTCATTTGGTCAAAGGACTCAAGACACTCGGTAACACCGTTTAATTACCTTGGGTTTCTACCTCAGTACCCTTGGAGACTAAATATCTGTCAACAAGTCTCCGGGTTATTGTTGGACCCTAACATTAACTGTAGACGTCACCCCTCCTCCTCTCAGAACACCCTGAATTGAACACCTAGACTACGACAGAGGACCGTCTGTCAGTCTTGACTCAATTTAACATCCTATGAGTCGACCACCCACACCCCTCTTTATGGAGGACGTGTCACATTGACCACTGGGCCTATAATGAAGGAACGTCACTCTCAGACGAGTGTCGTGAATCTCGCGGGACGTCCGTTCGGAGAGACCTGAAGGGGAGGTAGGACGATTAGGACTTAAACGTCGGTCGTATGTCACAGCCTGAACGGGCGCCCGACAGTCAGAAGGCGCACGGGGCGGGAGGAAGGGCTCAGGTGCAGACACGAAAATCGGACAAGCGGACAGAGGACAGGGGACGGGAAGAAGAAGAAAGATCTTGGATGAAGTTTCTTCAAGTAACGGGTCGTCAAACTGATGCTTAAATTATAATCTCCGTGACGTTTATTACAATGGTATGGCGGAGACGTAAGAACAGAGAAAAACTGGAAACATGCGTTTAATATCAGTTGTTGAGTGGGAACTGTCCCACGTACTAAGGTCAACAAAATTTTACATTAATAGTAAGATTACTTCGTTCTGGGGGTTGGACCCTCCACTTACTGATTTAGAACCACTAAAATGGACGGATGTCTCTCTATTCTGTTATATTATGCTCTTATTCATTTCTCGATAATACAATCAATTAACGCTAAAATTTTGTTGAGTAACAAACCCCCTTTATTAAGTATTTATCTACCCTTATGTCTCTTTAATACCGTGAGAGGTATTTATCTAGAGAAACTACTGTAAGTAAACATTTATGTCGAAATCTTTCTTTATTCAAAGACTAAAACTTATACGAACCTTAAAGTACGGACCAGGGTCTAATTATTACTATATTTTTAAGGGAAGTACTAATGGTATAGTGACACTGGGACCCGAAAGACTGTTAAACCCCTTCAAATCCCGGTTTGACCTCCCGAAGGGACCACCGAGTCACTATTTCTTAGGAGGACGGTTATGTCCTATGTGTCCAAGCTAGGGACCTAGTCCTTCTAGGAGACCTCTTCCCTTACCGACAGGTCAGGTCATAAGAACGGACCCTTTAGGGTACCTGTCTCCCCGGACCGTCTGATATCAGGTACCCTAACATTTCTCGACCTGTTCTGACTCACTGACTCGAGTGTGTGTCCCGGTTTGACTTTATCACTTTCGTAATTGGGTCAAAAAAAAAAAAAAAAAACTTTTTTTTCTTTTTTTNTTTTTCTTTTTTTTTTTTTCTTGACCTTATTTTAGTAATTCACGGGAAACGGAAGATTACTTGGCCGTACGTTGACATAGGTTAAAGGAGTGACGAAAGGGAAACTAGAGAAATTCGAAAAGGAACCAGTTTGGAGAGGACAAACTTAAACGTGATTAAACATTGAGACGCAGAAGGTAGACCCCTATGTCTAGACACGTCCGGGAGAAGGTGCGACCCGATTTAAACGGGTCGTGGACCAACTCGTATAACCAAAGCCGTATAAATGGGTTTAGCAATCATTTTGTAGTCTTTGTCAGCCGAAGACGCTTAGTTTAGTATTCGTCGCAGGGACAGTGAATGCGATTATGTTCAATCTGAACTTCAAGTGTTCGTCCGTACGGGACGAAAGTGAGTGTAGGTCCGTCGGGGACCTTCGGACTTAACCCGCGAGTTTCGTAAGCATCTCGACCCTCTTTAATCCTTCTATGAAGTCGACCAAAGTCAGAATGCAAAGTATGTATAAGACACCTATTAAAAGGTTGGGAAGGAAAAGTAGAGCAGAATTGAAGGGGTTCAGGAAACTGATCGAGACACACCTCTCAATAACGGTTAGAGTAAAGGACACCAGAAAAGTTTAGGTTAGAAAAATCGAGGGAGACAAACCACCTCCCTAATCTCGAAGAATCGGACTTTCGGTCAAAACCTTACGTCCAACTCCCAGTTACCACTTCTCACAAAGGGGGAAGGTAAAAACAGACTACATCGGAAAAACTAAATGTACAGACCTTTGGGTGTTTTCGGAAGAATAACAATAACATCGACCTTTTACCGGGTCTAGGTCGGGTTAGGAAACGTGTGTGTGTGTGTGTGTGTGTAGGAAGAAGGACAAGGACGGAAAACAACATCTTAAGTAATAATATTACGGCACAAATGAATGTAAAGATAGACCACTATTACTCGAAAAGTCCGGACTTCAAAATCCCAGGGATCGGTGTCACCCTTCCGGTTCTTTTTGTCTCCTTTTTTTTATCCTCCCCACTCTATAGAGTGGGACTAAGATCGAAGAGACAGGTCCAAGACTTGTGCATAGTAATTGAGAAACCCAGAAGGGGTAGAATTTTTTTTAGTTCTAAATTCTTACTTGGTCGGACAAGTTAAAGTACACTCGAGTAGGGTTTAGAGTAAGAACTAAAAATTTAAAAGTTACTTTAGAAAAACAAAACATTCTTGTTGATGTCCTGTCCACATTCTTGAAACGGCAGTTGTAAGAGGAGTGGAATCGACGTGGGTGACAACTGTAAAAACGGTACAAAAATTGAAGAGAAAGAGAGTTGTGTGTCTTTCTATGTGCGTAGGAACAAGGAGAAACGAAAGAAGAAGAAGAAGAAGAAGAATAACAAAACGACTTAGTCAACACCTTTAAACCGTGGGATAGGGGTTTATGAAGTCGTACTCAGAGGATCTCTCTGATGGTAAGAGAATATATGAGTGTTACACTACCGGTTTGAGTCCTTTAAATTTAACTCACCTTTATAATGGATCATATGTCAGGTCTAAGTCTAAAAACGGTTGACAGGGTCACGACGGAATCCATGATAAAAGGAGAGATTAGGTCCCAAGTCGGGTCCTAGTACGTACGTAGATCAAGAGTAAAAATAAACCAGAAGAAAGAACAGAAGGGGAGATAAAACAAAATTTGTCGTAACTTTACAAACTTCTCGTGTTAGACAATAAAACGTCTTACAAAGAGTCAAACGGACTGACAAAGGAACGTTAAACTGACCCAAATACGTCAAGGTCACCCAAAGGGGCCGCCAAGTAGTCATTTCTCAGGTGGACGGTTATGTCTCCCGCGTCCTCTGTACCCAAGTCTAGGGAACGGACCCTTGTAGGGAACTTCTTCCTTTACCGTTGGGTGAGATCCCATGAACGGGCCCCTTAGGGTCCCTGTCTCCTCCGACCGTCCGATGTCAGGTGCCCCAGTGTCTCTCAACCTGTACTGAATCGCTGATTTGTTGGTGTCAAGTCAGGGTCTAGAAACTGGTTAGGAAACGTAAACGTCGATACCGGAGTTTAGAGACTGTTGGATAGGAGGAATCCGAACTCCACTATTAACAATAGAATCAACCCTATTCACTAAAACATTGGGATTCTTCTATATTTTACGTATTTATACTGATATATATGTCACTTCTTTATTCAAACCATAAATTTGGAAGTACATTTAACACTAACATGTTCACACGATCCTTCAAAACATGACTAACGAGACTATCTTACGTAAAACATTCCACAAACTCTGAAAATACTCTTAGACTGAAAGATGTCTTAAATCTGAACTCTAAAGTTAAATTTTATAAACCTCCAAAATTAGATTAGTGTAAATGAATTTTCGAATTCTCATAGATTCAACGATTAAATAAGTAATGAAAACCTCTGTAACTTTACGAATTGACATAGACTAGATGGGTCAAACATTTAAGTACACATAATTTCCCTCTCGAAACCTCTCAATCTAAAAACAACTATCGAAGTACTCGGACAGAACAACCGACAAATTTCACGAACTTTTTTATTTTATACAAGTTATAGACTGGTACCAAACTGTACAAATTCCATTACATTAATTACTTCAAAATCTATCATACTCTCTAAAATTAAACAATTCAAAAAATTAAAAACACTGAAAGTGAACTACATAAACTCTTTTAAACTACTTGAAATGTTTATTACAAGTGTACGAATCTTTTTTAACTAGACACTTTCGTCATATTTAGTTTCTGATCTTCTTTACTCTCACGAAATGTAAAAGTGTAGATTATTGATTTGAATATTCGTTTATATAACCTGAAATTTTGACTTAAACTTCAGATTTCCTTTCTACCTAAACTTTAATTTTCTTACTTTTTTTTACTGATAATCATTTTTGGGTTCCACATGGTTTATGAAAAAATAGAGTGTCGCTAGGAGGAAACCTGTAATTTTTTGTTAATTTATTAATTTGTTTTTAGTTAATTTTGTTACTTTTTTGGTTAGTGAATTATCCGGTCTTTCAGTTTCGTGTTTTACGATTCATATGTCACCTTTTCCGTCTGTGTCTTCCAACCTCTTCCGTCTAGGAGACTAGGATCCTACCACACCCCGATCCCTACGAGGTTCCTACCACTACGATCTTGCCTCAGAAGGTACCACTTGTTCTAGCGAGTCGTCCCTCTTTGCCCTGCCGGAAATGGGGCACTCGTCTCACGCCTCCTAACAAGTGAGACTCAGCGACCCTACGTCGACTCCGACACGTTCTAGATCGGTCTAAAATGTACTGACTCTGCGATTGTTTTAACAAAGTTTGATAAGTAAATTATAAGTAAATAAATAACTCACGGATGTCACCCGGTCACAGAGACAAAGAGAAACTGCAATTTTTGCTACCTTTTAGTCCCGGGAGAGACACAGTACCGCGAATAACGTGACGTGGGTTTCCTTAACCAAGTAACTACATAGAAGAAGTATTCCAATTCTTTTGGAAGTCCTTTCCCTGAATAGTCCACCGTGCCACCAATTCTTAGACACGGTTCCGTCCTTACGTTCTCTGTTCAAGTTAAGGTCCCATCCCTTCTAGGGGACCTCATCCTTTACCGTTGGGTCAGGTCATCAGAACGGACCCTTTAAGGTAGGTGTCCCCTCAGACCACCCGATGTCAGGTACTCCAACGTTTCTCAACCTGCGCTGACTCGTACGTGGAAGTCTTTTCCCCATAACCGAAAGTGAAAATACATAGGTATGGTGAACCGTATCTCGGATCTTGTATCCTTTGTCACCTGCTTCAGAACACTCCACGTATTTTATTCAGTGTTTTATGTATTTATTGGTGCTCATTTGGTTCGAACTGTTAAGTCACACTATTCCTAATTTGAGAATAAACTGTATACAACAGATTCACGAATGACACACGACACACGAAAATTTTCTTTGAATCTATGTAGACACTTGTTTTGACAGTTTTTTTTTTTAAGGGGTACAGAATCCGTTCTAAGAGATCTAGTCTCGGACTTTATCAAAAAGAACCAGTTCACTGACTGGGTCCTTCACGAGTACCCTCTTTGCCTCACTCCTAAACCCTATTCCTCCTTCAGTTCGTTTTTACACCAGAGTTGACTCTACTAGGAATCGAACTACGATACTTCCTTGAGACTTCGTGTTTATTACTTTGTATCAGGGTAGAACCCTGTTCTCCCCTCCCTGATCGGAAAACGTAGGGGTACAGGTAGAGAGTAACTGACTCCAGACAGGGGAACTTCCCATGCCCTATCTCGGAGTATCCACAGATACCCTGTCTCGGGTAATTATCCCGTACGCCGATGGTTCTCGGTGAGACCTCCTAGTGAAGGGCGGTTTAAATAAAAAGGGACCAGAAAAATGTAACTTCTACAAAATATAGGAGAACTCCTACTCCTAGATGATGGGGACGACCATATCATTGAGAAAAGGACCACACGAAGGTACTTTTGGGAGTTGACTGGTTCTTCGTGAGAAGATCCAGGGAACCACTTTCGTAGGGGAAGAGACCTTTGGTCTTGAAGATAGGGACACCTCAGACTTCAATATTGTTTCCTTTATGGATAAAGGATTCTCCTAGTGACCTCTTCCGCTACCGTGGGGTGAGGTCATGAGAGCGGACCGTTTAGGGTACCTGTCTCCTCGGACCGCCCGACATCAGGTACCCCGGCCATCCTCAGCCTGTGCTGACTCGCTGAAGGGAAAGTGAAAAGTGAAAGTACGCAACCTCTTCCTTTACCGTTGGGAGAGGTCACAAGAACGGACCTCTTAGGGTCCCTGCCCCCTCGGACCACCCGACGGCAGAGACCCCAGTGTGTCTCAGTCTGTGCTGACTTCACTAAATCGTCGTCGTCGTCTCCTAGTGGGACGAAGGTAGGAATCCGGAGAGTGGGTGCGTAAGATGGATAACTTGCCCAAATCATTAAGTCAGTACAGACTAAGAAACACTGGCTTACCTGACATCGGGTGGTCCGATGAGACAGGTACCCTAAAAAGTCCGTTCTATATGACCTTATCCAACGGTAAAGGAAGAGGTCCCGTAGAAGGATTGGGTCCCTAGTTTGGGTGCGTAGAGGACACAGAAGACGTAACGTCCGTCTAAGAACTGGGAGACTCGGTAGACCCTTCTCATGACATCACCCGACGGTACGGAAGACTAACTTGTCGATAGTGATTAATAACCGGTAACTAAATTTCACATGTCATTCAGGGGATGTCGGATGTATGTTTGACAGTTCAACCCTTGAAAGTTTCTACACTTGTTCACAAGGTAGTTGTAGTCCGGACTCACTTTAACGTCGAACGGGAGGTTAATCCAATCAACCCATCGATCCGATTGAAACAACTTGAATGTTTGTTTAGCCTGAAGTTTACGTGAGAACCTTACTTTGAACAAACGTACACCCCATGAATAACGTATGGCGTAATATTTCCTATAGTGGAGTATAAATAGTAAGACCGGGGAGTCGACGGAAGGTTACCAATAAGGGAAGGAGATAGTCCGGTCATCACAGACCTATCAAACGTTACGTCATCCTGATTTTCTAAGGTACCAACACACGAGTATTGGTAGAAGTGCTACAGGTCTACCAGTTCGACGAAAACCTGATACATTGCTGTCTCTTACCTTTTTAATTGTATCACGACGTTGTTGCGATACTTACGAGTGATAATGAACAGGGTACTCCTATGTCAGATGAAGAGTAGAAGGAGAAAATACTCCTATTTTTTCTTACGTCAGCAATCTAGTTGTCACCTGTGTCATGTAAATCTGGTATAAGTAGAGGAGATCATTTCTACGGTGCAGACCGGTTGAAGAGTATTCTCCTATGAACCGATTCAAACACAATCGGGTACTTATAGATAGTGCTAGGTAGACCGAAAACGTGATCACTGTATTTACCCTATACTGTCCGATAATTCCGAAACTCCCACTGTGATTGTAGACGGCATGTATAAGACCTTCCTCTGTAACAAAAACTAAATAATAGAACCTCCCACCTGGTTGAAGTGTCTGAAAGTGAACCGGAAACAACGATAGTATCCAGAATAAGATGTCCAATTAAACTCTTAAGACGGTTTAACGGTTCATACCGGTAAAACTAATGTGAAAGTCCTTAGTCCCTTAATCGTAACCCACTTAGACACCTCGGTTACTTAGGTGAAACTCTACCTGGACCCGTCCCTTAAGTAAATAATAACTGGGGAATCAAGAACCAATAATCACAGATAAGTATCGGACATAGGATTCGGGAACTTTTTGAACTGATAAACGGACAGGGGTCATGTGTTAATAAACACATTTATCGACAGTAAGAAAACAATGAAAGACCCGTCTTGACCCTTTCGTGACGACACATGTAAACCACACATGTGAACATGTGAACGAAACACTGTGTAAAAAATTTTGAATATAGAAATTTTAAGTCAAGTCAAGTCAAGTCAGTGAGTCAGTACAGGCTGAGAAACACTGGGGTACTTAGCGTCGTGCAGTCCGGAGGGACAGGTAGTGGTCGAGGACCTCAAATTAGTTTAAGTACAGGTAGCTCAGCCACTACAGTAGGTCAGTAGAGTAGGAGAAGACAGTAGGGGAAGAGGAGGACGAGGGTTAGGGAGGGTCGTAGTCCCAGAAAAGGTTACTCAGTTGAGAAACGTACTCCACCGGTTTCATGACCTCAAAGTCGAAATCGCAGTCAGGAAGGTTACTTGTGGGTCCCGACTAGAGGAAGTCTTACCTGACCAACCTAGAGGAACGTCAGGTTCCCTGAGAGTTCTCAGAAGAGGTTGTGGTGTCAAGTTTTCGTAGTTAAGAAACCGCGAGTCGAAAGAAGTGTCAGGTTGAGAGTGTAGGTATGTACTGATGACCTTTTTGGTATCGGAACTGATCTACCTGGAAACAACCGTTTTATTACAGAGACGAAAACTTATATGATAGATCCAACCAGTATTCAAAGGAAGGTTCCTTATTCGTAGAAAACTAAAGTACCGACGTCAGTGGTAGACGTCACTAAGACCTCGGGGGTTTTTATTTCAGACTTTAACAAAGGTGACAAAGGGGTAGATAAAGGGTACCTCACTACCCTGGTCTACGGTACTAGAAGCAAAAGACTTACAACTCGAAATTCGGTTGAAAAGTGAGAGGAGAAAGTGAAAGTAGTTCTCCGAAAAATCAAGGAGAAGTTAAAGACGGTATTCCCACCACAGTAGACGTATAGACTCCAATAACTATAAAGAGGGTCGTTAGAACTGAGGTCGAACACAAAGAAGGTCGGGTCTCAAAGAATACTACATGAGACGTATCTTCAATTTATTCGTCCCATTGTTATATGTCGGAACTGCCTGAGAAAAGGATAAACTTTAGTCAGACAACAAGGTACAGGTCAAGGTTGTCAACGAAGGACTGGACACATGTCCAAAGAGTTCTCCGTCCAGTCCACCAGACCATAAGGGTAGAGAAAGTCTTAAAAGGTGTCAAATAACACTAGGTGTGTCAGTTTCCGAAACCATATCAGTTATTTCGTCTTCATCTACAAAAAGACCTTGAGAGCGAAAAAGGTACTGGGTCACCTACAACCGTTAAATTAGAGACCAAGGAGACAGAAAAGATTTTGGTCGAACTTGTAGTCCTTCAAGTGTCAAGTGCATAACGACTTCGGACCGAACCTCTTAAAACTCGTAATGAAATGATCGTACACTCTACTCACGTTAACACGCCATCAAACTCGTAAGAAACCGTAACGGAAAGAAATATAAAATATCACCTCATATTAACTAATTATTACGACAAAGTCAACATGTGGTTTCACTAAGTCAATATGTAGATATACATAAATAATAAAGAGTTAAAGAAAAGGGTAACTCCAATAAACCCTTATAACTCATCTCAAGATACTGTGCATATGTGACGAATGGATTTTATCCATAGGTTGTTCCTGGATGACGTCCACAAAAAATACCTCTGGACCAAAAAGGAAGTCAGTCATGAGAGACCTAGACTTTTGAGAAGACCAGACATTTGACCTGGTAGTACTGAAAGGTCACTCCAGTCGACTGGAGTGAATAGGAAGACCAGTAGGTAAGAGTCTTGAAAAACCTAACACATAAAATTCGTCATCTCAACAACCAGTAGGGACATAATATAACAGGGACTCTCCCGGTACGAAATACTTGATAAAGGTTCTAAAGGTAACCGACGGTAAGGTTACACCCACAGGTACTACCGTTTGTCCAAGGCACACAAAGACTAACGAGTCAAGAGGGTGCACTAGGGAAGTTGCAGTACGAGGGTAGTAGGAGTAAGATACCCCTCGGACTAAGACTCTACCATAGACGACAGTAGACAGGACTGGATGTCTCCTTTGATGAGGAGTCAAAAGGTGACGAAATACTGAGAGAGGGGTCACGGAAGAAATAGTGGAACCACTTGATTAACAGGAGGTTTGGTAGGGTTCCTTATACAAATCGACCATGTAAAGACCAGAACAGATTGTCTGAGTAACATCGTAGGAGGGAAGAGACTCTGAATCCTTAGGAAGGAGGGACCAGAACTACGAAAGAGACCGTAGACAGGAAGAATGGTTCACCCGGTAATGAAAAAGGTTCAGGAATTCTCGATGAGGTCGTTACACAATGTCGGTAACGAACTCCAAGTAGGAAAGGTCCTACCATCCACAACATGATGTCTCCTTACAGGGTATGACTGTTCAGGAGGTAATAGGTCGAAACATAGGGAGGTGGAACCAGGTCGAATTAGTCCTAGGTGAGGGTTAGTGTAAGAGACCAGGACCTTCATGTACAATCGAACCAAGATGTCGAGAAAACCTTATATTAGAGAAGGAAGTGAAACGTCATAACCGTAAGAGATCAGTCCAGGTCGACTCAAAATTGAGATCAATATTTAGACCACCGGTCTTCCTTTCCACCTTTCTCTAAGATTACTCCCGTTCATTTTATAACATTCAGTAGCGAAGTAAAATCTAGAGATTCATCAAAAAGTTCCTTCGGCTAGAGATAGAAGGTTTACATCCTTCCCTGGTGAAGAAGTCCGGGTCTTCTAAGCCCCCCTAAAACCCCCAGTTACAAGAGTTTATGTAGACAGGTCTATCGGGGTAGAGTTCGGAGTCCCCCGATGATAAAAACATAGATTACTGGAAAAATAACCTATAAACGGATCCGACTACCAAGTCTGAAGAGATTTCAAGACAGAAAGAATTTTAATTCAGATCACGTACTAGAATTAGCTACAGACATAAAATCGACAATCTAGTTCCAGAAATATATGACAGTTCCTATGGGGTACCGAGAGGGTGAAACGAACCTTAAAAAATGATCTTCTAGACTGGGACAGTAAAAGGGAAACGTTACCTAGTTACAACGAATCTTTGATAGTAGACTAAGATGTCAAAAAAAAAAGGTCCGTTCTGAAATAACCCCAGGGACTACGTCGTCTCCCCTCACTCTTGTCCGTTGTACAAGGGAACGAACAAGCGAACGACGTCCCTCGCTCGAACAGGGATGTACCCCACCCCAGTCCCACACGAGTCCCCGGTCCGACCTCCCCACCGAACCCACTAGACAGGTGGGAGACCACCACCACTCACGTCCTCCATACACAGCATGAGACGAAAACAAGGGTTGTAAAGAATATCAAAGACAAAGAAGCCTTAGAGAACCGACAGTTCTGTTCCATGGTCATTTGAACGGAGAAAGGTTGACAAGTAGTTTCCATTCTTGGGAGTCGGTAAGGTTGTGAGCTAATACAATTCTTACTAAATATGAGGTGGATGGTGGTCGTTACCCCAGGGATAATGGTAAGTCGGTCGTTCACTGAGTTAAACTCTTAGGGTAGAAATCTCAAAGGGTCCTGGTGAGTGAAGACCATGGTTGACAGAAACCGAACCAATGGATCTTCGTCTCGCAAGAAATCTTTGTCTCACGGACAGGTTCCTACTCATAAGAATAAGTTCACTGAATGACCCTTCTACGAAAAGTCTCTTCCACTTCCTTCCCTTCGTCTTATCTCGTCCCTATTTTGGTGTGTCCTCATCTCCATCAGAGTCGACTACTGGTAGAAGGTAGATGCGGATCTCACTACGAAACCTTTTGTCAAACGTGGTGTTTCAGAAGGGGTGGGGTTCCGTCACCCGTCGAAAAACCATGGAGTGCCCTCAGTCAGACCGACTGATACTAGACCGACACTGGACGGAGAACTCTCCTTCCCGACAAAAACAACCCACTTCTTTTCAGATACTTCCTGTCCCGTGTCTACACTGTCCAGTCGCCCCTCAGTCACCTTCCCTCGTACCAATTGTCTCCGAAAAACTTTCGACCTACTTTTATTGTCACCCAAACGACACCCCTTACTGGTTCATCTTTCACTTTTACATTTCTATTTACTCCCTCCTTTTAATGACACAGAGTCACCAATTCACCCCTGTCTCAGGTCAAATTTTTTCTTACCTAAGTAGATTCGATTCTCGTACCGTAAAGTAGGTGTCATTGTGTCTCCTCCCTATATACGTCTCCGGTGTCCTTCCCCACGAGTGGAGGGGTCCGTACGTCGGGTCCTCCGACGTTCCGTCTCTGTACCTAGACTACCCACGAACAACCTTATCCTTCTTCAGAGGGACTGTCTTCAGCATAGAGTAGACGTGGAATCCCTCCTCATTGAACCTGGTATTTCTTAAACAGACGTTACGTCCTCTGGACCCAAGTCAGGGACCCAACCCTTCTAAGGGACCTCCTTCTTTACCGTTGGGTGAGGTCACTAGAACGGACCTCTTAGGACACCTCTCTCCTCGGACCACCCGATGTCAGGTACCCCAACGTTCCTCCACCTGTACTGACTCACTGGTTGTGTTATGAATCTCTCCTCATTCTCCGGAACAAATCTGTCTCTTCTCCAGTCCCTTTGAAAGATAAAAACACCAAAAGAGAAGACTCCTTAAATATAACGAAAGGTTTAATTTCTTTAGGGAGACTTTTATTAAGGTTTGAATAGAAAGACTCGGTTCCCTTTGTTTTCTTTAGTTGTAAATAAGTTCGAGATAACCTCTTCTGAGAACTCTCAGGGAACCTGACGTTCCTCTAGGTTGGTCGGTCAACATTTCCTTTAGTTACGACTTAAGTAACCTTCCTTCGACTTCGAGGTTATGAAACCGGTGGACTACGTTTCTTGTCTGAGTAACCTTTTCTGGGACTACGACCCTTTCTAACTTTCGTCCTCCTCTTCCCCTACTGTCTCCTACTCTACCAACTACCGTAGTGACTGAGCTACCTGTACTCAAACTCGTTCGAGACCCTCCACCACTTCCTGTCTCTTCGAACCGTACGTTGTCAGGTGTCTTAACGTTTCTCAACCTGTACTGACTCACTAACTTGTTGTTATATGGACACATTTTTCGGTTTAGGTGTGGTGACCCACGTCTTACGACTTAAAGTATAACTTTAAAAAGACCTTTAGTCTTTTTTACCTTCTGGTCAAGTCAAGTCAAGTCAACGAGTCAACACATGCTAAGAAACACTGGGGTACCTGACGTCGTGCGGTCCGAAGGGACAGGTAGTGGTTGAGGACCTTGAACGAGTTTGAGTACGGGAAACTGAACCACTACCGTAGTTTGGTAGAGTAGGAGGCAGAAGGGGAAGAGAAGGACGGAAGTTAGAAAGGGTCGTAGTCCCAGAAAAGGTTACTCAGTCAAGAAGTGTAGTTCACCGGTTTCATAACCTCGAAACCGAAGTCGTAGTCAGGAAGGTTACTTATAAGTCCTGACTGAAGGAACTCTTACCTGACCAACCTAGAGGAACGTCAGGTTCCCTGAGAGTTCTCAGAAGAGGTTGTGGTGTCACGTTTTCGTAGTTAAGAAGTCGGGAGTCAAAAGAAATATCGGGTTGAGAGTGTAAGTATGTACTGATGACCTTTTTTGTATCGAAACTGATCCGTCTGGAAAAAAGCCGTTGTAGTACAGAGACGAAAAATTATAATACAGATCCAACCAGTATCGAAAAGAAGGTTCCTCGTTCGTAGAAAATTAAAGTACTGACGTGAGTGGTAGACGTCACTAAAACCTCGGGGGGTTTTATTTCAAACTGTGACAAAGGTAACAAAGGGGTAGATAAACAGAACTTCACTACCCTGACTGGGTCGGAACGATATAGTGGACTTCTATAAAGTAGGTAGACGGATGAATCCTCGTTTTAAAGAAATGACGGCCCCAGGTCGGGGGCGTCCTAGGTCCCCTTGGACTTCCTTTTTGTCGCAGCCGCTAACTAAATCTCTCTCTATTCCTTTCTTATAACATCTATTCTTTTATCTCCTGTCTTTCTCCGACTATAAGGAACCAAATGTATCTTTCGGTTACTTTGAAGCTCTGTTCTTCAAACGGGACAAGTGCCTCCGGCGTCCACGGAAGGCCAGAGGACTCCCTCACTTCTGCGTCTCGCAGAAGGGAAAGTCCAGAATATTTGGGCCCGTCTATTCACTTAAGTCCCTCGGAGATACGAGGTTCCCTAGTCGGACTTTTTGTTTCATTCTCTCTTTTTTTCTCTTTTTTTCTTTTTGTGTCCCACTGGTTCGAAGAAGCTCACTCCGGGTTATCGAAATAAAAATTTTCCATGAAAATATGGAACAAAATATGTATCTCCCTTTACTTTCTACGTTTCAGTATGTTTCAGTCGGGTTTATAATGTGGACAAAACAGAAATAGTTTTGGTCCTAGTAAAGACGTTTGGAAAGGGGTTTTGTTATAACACATGTAATAGAAGACCAGAACCTCCGGACACTTGTAAAATACTGAGAGAAAACTATTTCCGACGAGTTGGTTTTTAGAATAAAAGGGAACTTTACAAAAAAGAACATAAAGATTAGATACAGTCGGAGTTTTTTATAACTTGTTCAATGTAAAGAGTACCTCGTTTCCACGTCACTCAATGTTCTTTCTTGGTTAATCGAGTTTTCAGACTACACCAATTAAAGTTCCGATGTGAACAAAAAGAATGAAAGGTTGACACAATTGATTACGTGAGGGTCCACGTGTCACCTATTTTCTATACCCTTGAATCGTTGTTCGTAACCGGGTTATTACTTTAGGATGTAATCGTGATGAGATCATTGAAAATTGAGAAACTTTCCGAGATACAAAATCCGAAAGGTACGGAGAGGGTCAACCCTCCGACATTTATTAGTATACGCATCGACGTTCTCAGACCTATATGGACGGTTCGTTCGATCTTACGATTGTCTCCCCAAAACTAACCTTTATAAGGAGAGTACAGGTCCTCTGAATAATCGATATCGGGATTCAATTAAAAAAGGTCTCTTTCCACCAGTCCTTTTCGGGGGACAATTACAGTCTCCTCAACCACTTTCAGTACTTTATCATTTTGTCTGTCTAAGACCAAAACCCC
>SJYO01041852.1:94018440-94267162 GCA_006410555.1 Capra ibex
AAAAAGACGTTTGGAAAGGGTATTTGTTATAACACATGTAATAGAAGACCGGAACCTCCGGACACTTGTAAAATACTGGGAGAAAACTATTTCCGACGAGTTGGTTTTTTGAATAAAAGGGAACTTTACAAAAAAGAATATAAAGATTAGATACAGTCGGAGTTTTTCATAATTTGTTCAATGTAAAGAGTACCTCGTTTCCACGTCACTCAATGTTCTTTCTTGGTTAATCGAGTTTTCAGACTACACCAATTAAAGTTCCGATGTGAACAAAAAGAATGAAAGGTTGATACAATTGATTACGTGAGGGTCCACGTGTCACCTATTTTCTATACCCTTGAATCGTTGTTCGTAACCGGGTTATTACTTTAGGATGTAATCGTGATGAGATCATTGAAAATTGAGAAACTTTCCGAGATACAAAATCCGAAAGGTACGGAGAGGGTCAACCCTCCGACATTTATTAGTATACGTATCGACGTTCTCAGACCTATATGGACGGTTCGTTCGATCTTACGATTGTCTCCCCAAAACTAACCTTTATAAGGAGAGTACAGGTCCTCTGAATAATCGATATCGGGATTCAATTAAAAAAGGTCTCTTTCCACCAGTCCTTTTCGGGGGACAATTACAGTCTCCTCAACCACTTTCAGTACTTTATCATTTTGTCTGTCTAAGACCAAAACCCCTCTATGAGTTCTTTCGGATCCCTCAGGTAACTTAGGACTTCGGAACGAATTGTCAAGAGAAGGTGTACTGGAACAGTACCCACCCTAGAGGGCACCACCGAGGGCCGTGAAATGTTAGAATGCTTAAGTCTATAGTACTGAAGAAGGGTTATGTGTGGGCGTTTCACGTAAACAAGGACTCACGTATAACATACATAATTAACACGTATCGAAGTAAAAGGGGGGAGGTTGAGTACACAGAGGGAATGAGGCACAAGGTCACAGACGAAACCACTCATGCACGCAGTTTCAGTACTGGTTATGGTATAACCGTAGTACAAGACGTTAGAACTTGAAGTACTGTAAGATGGATCTGTGGATACCGTGTGTGTATTAGTGTCATTAACCCTTCTTTTACAACTACTACGACTACCACTCCGACTCTAGTACACTAGAGTCACGGATATTACCACGAGTCAAGTCAAGTCAAGTCAAGTCAACGAGTCAGCACAGACTGAGAAACACTGGGGTACTTAGCGTCGTACGGTCCGGAGGGACAGGTAGTGGTTGAGGGCCTCAAGTGAGTCTGAGTGCAGGTAGCTCAGGTACTACGGTAGGTCGGTAGAGTAGGAGACAACAGGGGAAAAGGAGGACGACGGTTAGGGAGGGTCGTAGTCAGAAAAGGTTACTCAGTTGAGAAGTGTACTCCACCGGTTTCATGACCTCAAAGTCGAAGTCGTAGTAAGGGAGGTTTCTTTAGGGTCCCGACTAGAGGAAGTCTTACCTGACCAACTTAGTCGTGTATTATTTGGAAATTAAACAACCCGTCTACCTACCGACCACCATCTTACGTACTTAAATACTCAGTGTCCTTTAACCTAAGGAATCTATGACAATGGGGAGTGAACCCATACAAGAAGATTCACATCTTCTTGGTTTTTAGACTTAGAAGTCGATAATCGTTTACTACGGGGTTTGAGTCGAAGAGACATGTCTCCGGGTTAACTCAGAGACTATGTCCCAAAACCCGCTTCATCTTTTCCCATCAAAATAACGAAACGGTCCGTCTCCCCTTGTATCGCCTGATTACGGGAGTTTTGGTATACAGAGTTGAACCCTTTCTATCACTCTTCAAAATATCATTAACAAGTTTCCCCCGTACTAGTCGTGTATCTACAAGAAGACTACTAAACCACCACTCCGTTCATCCCCAGTCATAGTAGTTTGAAGTCCAGGTTAACCAGACCCCAGACGTACGGACACCCGTCATATGGTAGTCAGCAATTGAAGAGGGTTGACCTTCCCCAACGTCATAGACGTTTCATCGAGTTTCCATGACAACACATAGGAACCTACCCTTTTGTCCTGGAACTAGGTTCCGACGAGAACTGACAATTAAAGACGGACCAGAGCGTAGGGGAGAGAAGGGATTAATTACTGACGAACTCAGACGAATCACGTTGAGTCCCTTCCAGTACCTCTGGTTCACTTCCGATAAAGGACATTAGTTTCTTTACCCCCGAGTCTCTCCGGAACATGGGTCCTCTGGGTGTCCCTTAAATCACCATAGTGGTCCAAAAGAACAGAAAGAAATGACCATTAATACGACGGGTCCCGACTCAACGGACAAGGGAGAGTTCTCTCCCCAACACTATGTCACTCTTCTTATGTCTAAATCTTTAGCTTCGGACCACAATTTTTATATTAAGCCAATAAAGGATCGTCACAATAGAACCCGGTCAGTGAATTGGGGAGAACCCGAAAGAGATGTAGATGTTTTTCGTCTTATTATTATCGGAGATAACATGTCCTAAAACCATTCCTAATGTGTTCTATTACGTGATCTTTTACCAAACACACGGTCTTCGTTGTGTCTTTAAACGTGACGATAAGAAGAGAAACTACGTCTGCTACAGTCGATTTGAGAGAAATACTTAAGTATCCCCGAATCGAAAAGTCTATACAATAGAAAAGTAAAGACGGATCTTTTTTTACTTCTATTACACTTACGACCATCAGGGGTCCTTTTATTCACCTTATTACCGTCAGGAAGTGGAGACGTCTTCACTCGTCGGATGTGCCACGTAAGGTGTGTGTTGACCGCAGGTCAGAAGTGTTCCCCGAGTCCGTCACCGACAAACCCCAGGGAGTAGTAACAGCCCTCGACACGGGGGGTTTTGTACAGGCTTCATCTGGGACGACGACTTAAGGGACACGACTTTCCTCGTACCTTCGACCTCAGACGTCGGACCAAGTAACAACTGAGGGTGACACTGCTAAGTAAGTTATCCAGTTGAACTGACCCAGTGTCACACGGGTCCGAATACCAGTTTGTAATCGGGTAATAGGAACCACAAAGACGTACTCTCATTGAAAACTTAAACCATCTGGTGTATTTCCTCTACCTAAAGGGATTATACCCACGTACACACACGAGACAACACAGACTGAGAAACGATGGGGTATCTGATATCGGGGAGTCCGAGGAGACAGGTTCTCTAAAGTGTCTGTTCTTATGACCTCACCCAACAGTAAAGGAGGAGGTCCCCTAGAAGGACGAAGTCCCTAACTTGAGTGTAGAGGACGTAACCGTCCACCTAAGAAATGACGAACTCGGTAGACCCTTCTACTATGCCGACCTGGAGGTCGATTAGTGAACTTCTAAACCCATCTTGTCTCTTCAAGTCCTTCTCCCTTGAGGTGGATGCACTAACGAAACTCGACCTTGAACCCGAGAAGGAACCATACCTCGGACGACCGAAACCTGACCTTGGATACAGTAGTTGAGAGGGCCAAGAGTTCGGAAGTGTAAGTTTACGATAGGTGCGGTAGTTACGAGGACTTAGAGACTGAAAGGTTGACGTCCAGAATCCCGAAGAGTTGAATGTATTAGCACACTCGGTTAAGGAATATTATTCATTTTAACCTAACCAGTTTTTCAAACGAACCCAAAAAGACATCCTACAATATCTTTTTGGCTTACTGGTAAAAACCGGTTGGGGTCACATATGTGCATCTATTATATACCTACAAACAGATATATCGATACAGACAAATATAAATAGAGGAAAGGTAACCAAGACAAAGAGACCTCTTGGGAATATATGGTTAGTTCCACTTTTAATGAATACCCTTATTTCGAGAGTTATCTCACCTTTATAAATACCTTTATACCTACTGATCTACGATCTATTCTGAGGAGGGTATTATCATGAAGATTTTTACGATCTATTTAATAAAATAATTATTTGTAATGTAAAATCTTGTCAGGATCTAAATATTCTTTTAACGTTTCGATCGTGTAAAGGTATATTGGTGTCCTGGTCGAAGAAAATACTAATGGTAGAATGTAATCAACTCATGTAAATAATACTAATTAATTGGTTATAACTATGTAATAATAAGTAACTTCAGGTATTCAATGAGTCTTAAGGAACTAGAAAGGAAATACGGAAAAAAAAAGAACAAAATCCGAAGGTAGGACCTCCTATGTGTAATGTAAACTTACAGTATACAAAATCCTGATAGAACCGACATTCGAAGGGTCTGAACGGAACAAAAACTACTAAAACTGAAAAACTACTACAAATACGAAAACTCCTAATGACTGTAAATAACCTCCTACGGGGGAACTAACAATAAACAGACAACGAAGAGCCGAGTCTACCATTTCTTAGACGGACGTTAAGTCCTCTGTGTCAAGTCAGGGACCCAGCCCTTCTAGGGGACCTCTTCCCTTAACGATGGGTGAGGTCATAAGAACAGACCTCTTAGGGTACCTGTCTCCTTGTATCACCCGGTCTCAGGTACCCCAGTGTTTCTCAGTCTATGCTGATTCACTGATTCGTGTGTGTGTGTATATGTCCCCAAAACCCTCTATCCATACTCCTTTAATGTATCTCACGGAGAGTCTCTCGGTTCTTTTCATACTTACTCTTGTCTTCTTGTGTCTCCTGAATCCTTCAGACTACTTTCAAGGTCTTTCTTTACCATCCCTTGTCCCTTTTCAGTGTAATTTTTTTTTTTTTGTTTGGAGACTTTTAAAGATGACGGATATTTTGTATGATAAAGAGTGTAGATGTGCGGGTTTATTTGGGGTTCAGTCTAGTTTTTTTTTTTTCATAGTGGATCTATGTATCGTTTTAACTTTTAGTCATTTCTGTTTCTCTTCTAGAATTTTGGTCACTCTCTTCTTTCTATCTTTACATGTTTCTTTGACTTTAATCTGACTGTTGACTAAAGACTTACCATTGTTTCGATTTGAATAACACCGTTACTAAAGTAATTTATACATTTAGTTCAGTAATACGACATGTGCACCACGACATCCAGTTAATATGAACTATTTTGACCTTTTTATCATAGTTTCCTTCAATATTCCGACTTCTTTTCTAAAAAGTTTCACAGTTCTCTTCTATTGAAAGTTTAATATTGAGATTACGTTCCTCTACTAGAAAATCTTTATTGAAACCTTATTTTTGTATAGTTTGTTTTAGACATGATTAATTAAAGGTAATCCGAAGGTGATTTCCTTAAAGATTTTTTATGTGAAGTCTCTCTACTTTTTATTAGGATTTTCTATACTTTACGTTCTGTCTTTACACTTATTTCTATTACCATTTGGATGTCCATTGAGAGGTTTCTGACTGATATTTTCCGTCTCAGATATTACAGATTAAATACCTCCATATTTTTAAACCGTATCTATATTTTAATACGTATAAATATTACATATTTAGTCCTTCCCATAAACGTCAATTTTCGTGAGTTTTCATTACAACAAGTCCTCCTTCCATTTCAAAATACAGAGGGACTTTTCACTTTCACTTCAACGAGTCAGCACAGGCAGAGAAACGCTGGGGTACCTGACATCGGATGGTCCGAGGAAGCAGGTACTCTAAAAGGTCCGTTCTTATAATCTCACCCAACGGTAAAGGAAGAGGTCCTCTAGAAGGGTTTAGTCCCTAACTTGGGTCCAAAGGGTGTAACATCCGTCTACGAAATGACAGACTCGGTGGTCGGAAACTATTCGATTTATTCGCCAAATTTTAAAAGTTCTTTTGATTGTCGTATAATATTTCATGTAAAGGTTCGATCATTTCCTCTTTTTCAACCTACACACACACCTCACTTCTCCTTAAGTTAATTCAGTCATTCACCTTTCCTCTTTTTTTTATCTTTTTTCTATTTTATCCTACATATTTCATATTGTCGCCGTTATCAAAAGTTGAGAGTTATTATGCTGTGATACCACGGAGTCTACGTTCAAGACAAGTTGACGTCGTCATCGATATCTTTTTCTATTCTGACTTATTAAACCCCGTCCCATGTGACCCCAGATTACATAATAACAAGTAATAAAAAGAATTTTTTTGAATAATCCTTTAATAGTCACCTTCCTTTGGAAAGATTTCAATTACTTTATTATCTGTCTTGTACATGTCGGTTACGATATGAGTTTCCATCTTTCAATTTTCCTAAGAGAAATTCAAGTTCTTATTCTGGTCCTACCAGGAAATTGAAGAAGATAACTTTGAAAGAGATCTTCGGTATTGAGTACATTAATCTATTCTTAATATTTAATTAAAGTTTCAAACCTTTCCATCTACACTTTGACGGTATTAAGTATATATTATGACAGATGTTTCTTTTACATTTACTTATATGTTTCTTCACTTTTCTTAATCATCCTCACAAATAATTCCGAATACCTAGATTTATATTTTCAATCTTGTAAAGAAATCTAGGTTTTTTCTTTCAAGTTTTCTAGTCTTTTATTTTTAAATTGATAGGTCTATAGTGGGGTTGATTTTTCCGTTTGATGTTTCCTTATTCTAAAATCGTTACCGTATGTTTAATGAAAAAACCACTGCTTAATTTTTGAAATAACTTCCTGTAATTCTTCTGGATCGATTTGTCTGTAGCATACAAATACATATCTTTCATAAGTACAACATTTCTACAGTCAAGAGGAGTTTGACTAATTATTTGAGTAAAGTTAAGATCAAATATAGAGTTGTTCAAAAGATCATCTTGTACTACTCTTGTAAGATTTCAACAGTATTTCATGTAACCAGCTTAAAAGACCATTCGTCAACGTTTCTACTCCAATCTCCAAATAACTCACATTACAGGTACTCTCTATGTCCTTTCTCCCTCGACCTCCCCCGTCTAATTGGGAAGTCTAACTAAGATGAGGACACTTTTCTATCCTCCTTCTTCCCTCTTGGTCCGTTCCTCTCGGAGCCAGACGTCACATCGATAGTCTCCAGAGGTGATCAGGTACCCGCTGAACCCATATACCGACGGACCTCTCCTGAGGGTGAGTCCGGTCACCCTCGGGAAGGAGTTGGTGGGAACATAAACCCCAGTAATTGACCCGGACAGGTACCTCACGTACCGGAACCCAAATTTCTACTACTTCTGAGACCTCAGTGGAGGTCGACCTTTGTCACGCGACTGACGAGAGGGATACCGAGCAAGAGACCGAGCAAGAGAGAAACTTCCCTCTAGAGTCAATTCACACACGAAAGAGTCGACGACGTTTTCAGTAAAATAGTGAGTCAACACAAACTGAGAAACCCTGGGGTACCTGACGTCGTACGGTCCGAAGGGACAGGAAGTGGTAGAGGACCTTGAACGAGTTTGAGCACAGGTAGCTCAACCACTACGGTAGGTTGGTAGAATAGGAGACAGTAGGGGAAGAGGACGGAAGTCAGAAAGGGTCGTAGTCCCAGAAAAGGTCAATCAGTCTAAAAGGTAAGTCAACCGGCTTCATAACCTCAAAGTCGAAGTCGTAGTCAGGAAGGTTACTTATAAGTCCTGACTGAAGGAACTCCTACCTGACCAGTCTAGAGGAACGTCAGGTTCCCTGAGAGTTCTCAGAAGAGGTTGTGGTGTCAAGTTTTCGTAGTTAAGAAACCGCGAGTCGAAAGAAATACCAAGTTGAGAGTGTAGGTATGTACTGATGACCTTTTTGGTATCGAAACTGATCCACCTGGAAACAGCCGTTTCAGTAAAGAGAGGAAAAATTATACAACAGATCCAAACAGTATCGAAAAGAAGGTTCCTCGTTCGCAGAAAGTTAAAGTACCGACGTCAGTGGCGGTGTTTTCTCTTTCACGGTTTTAGTCCTCCTTCTCTAAACGGGAAGACTTATTCCTCTGTATTATTTTGACATCATTAATGTCACAATGTCGTAATTATACCCCTATCAATCCGTTCGGTTACCCTTCTTTGTCCCGTAGGTTATAGACTAGGTATGTATAAACCTTTGGACAATCTACTGGTTCGACCGGGATGTCTAATCGGCCCTTTTCTACCCTTTGAGACATTTACCACGTTCCTACGAAACAATAGATCTACCATTCTTCACTTTTACCTAGGAGCGAAACAGAATCTGTTTTCTTTTAAAGTCTAGCTAACTCATGAATCACAGTTACCGTTTTGAAAATGTTCTTTTATATCCTCTTACAGAAATACTAGAACTCTATCCTTCTTGAAGAATTTTAGACTTTTCGTGTTTAGTATTACCCCTTATAACTGTTTAAAGTATGGAATTTTAACTGAAAACAAGTATTTTTATATAATATTTGTCTTATTTTTCCATTGGATACTTGGTTCTATTGTATGAAAATATTTTGAAAAATAAAACATAACTTCGTATCGACTAATTGTTACAATACTATCAAAGTCCACCTGTCGTTTCCCCGAGTCGGTATGTATATGTCCAGAGGTAAGAGGGGGTTTGAGGGGAGGGTAGGTCCGACGGTGTATAGTAACTTATATCAAGGGCGACGATACGTCATCCAGGAACAACCAATAGGTAAAATTTATATCGTCACATATGTACAGGCAGGGTTTGAGGGATTGATAGGGAGGGGAGGGGGATAGGAGGGGACCCCGTTGGTATTTAAGTAAGATTTTCAGACACTCATTGTCTTTTACAAAAGTTATGTATTTTAACTCTGTCATGATTATACATGTCATACAAACTTCTTTTCAAGAACTCTTGGTTGGTCTTTTTTTTGGGGTCACTAAGGTTACCCATTTACCTGATTTGTGTTCTTCTCCTTAAAGGGTTTTCTCTTTTACATTTACCAGCTATTTGTACTCCTTTCTATAAGTTAGCGGAATCATTACCTTCTTTGTGATTAATTTTATCCTATATTTTAAAACGTTGATAATATGACCGTTCGTTTATAGAACTTTTGTGGTCAAAAACCGTTCTTACACCTCATTACCCTCGAAAACATGTAACGTCCACCCTTACAAGTAACCGTCTTAGTGAAACCCTTTGCCAGACACTAATAGAGTATTTCAACTTCGATGTGTGTAGGATACTGGGAGCTAAGATGGGTACTCATAAACGAGAAACCGTCAACAGAAGTGTGACATCACGTTTACAAAGGACCCCAAAGTACTTCTAAAAGGGTCCCGAGACGTTCGTATCCACAGAAGTTCACTTAATTAAAAATCTAGAAGTTATAGATAGACGTGAGAAGATTTTAACAAGACAGACTATTGTGTCAAATCTTTTTTTTTTGAAACAACCAAGAGGGAAAAGTGTTAGTAGGAATAAGACAACGATGTTTTCCTTTGGAGAGTGACTGGGAGAGAATGAGCCCACGTAGAGAGACCCTACAATTTTTTTTAGGGACCCCTCGCGGTTTTTCAGTTGCGCTCTATAACAACGGGACTCCGAAGGCAGTTAGTTCTATGGTAATTGGACACCACTCCGAAACACTAAAAACACCAGAACATTTAAAAGACAATTCTCGTCTCACAACACAATCGTTACCTTATAAAACCAAGTGTAGTCCTATAAGACTTAGATCGAAGTCTCCACTGTTAAAAGGAACGGAGGACTTTAGTGGTTGATGAGAGGTTTTACGTAGTGAGAACACTTATAGTTTCCATCGTCACAGAATAAAGTAGGTGTTCTGTTTAAATCTCATTCTGATATAAAGATAGTGCACGGTACGTACGTAGGTAGGATACATAGTAGACGGATACATAACAGATACAATCTTAGTATCAGTTTTCATTTTACAATCGGTCCCAAAGTGTCTTTGTGAAAACGAATTAAACTCTATGCTTCAGTCTAGAAATAAAGACTGTGTTTCAGACCGGACTGACTAACCAATTTCGATTTCTAATCAAAACGGACAAGTCAATATAGGACCAATAATGAGTATTTAACTTACCTAAGATAGAAGTAAAGATTTCAAATCTAGCTTTACAAAATTTTCATGTACAATCCTATTTTTCTTAAAATAATTTTTATAATATACTCGTTATAAACTAATCTTAGTTGTTATAAGGGAAAAAAATTGGAAAGGTCAAATGTATTGGATATTCGTTCCCCTGAGATTTACTTTTTTAATATCTATGCTATAATCGGGAACTATTTAGAAAGACCTTGTTTGTATCCTATTTTTAAGAAACAAGACAAAGGACCTTAAACTATTTTTCGTAAGGAGTTTACTGACTTTTCCTAAAATACTCAGTTTATGAACTGTCAAGAAATGAAAGTTGTTTTAGTTTTTTCCTAGAGTAGTTCAACAGTCGACTCCCTAGTAATTGTTAGTAAAAATTTTTACGATCTAATGATTCACTGAGACGTATTTTGGTGTCTTCTTAAGTTTCGTAGTTTACTAGAAAGATATTATAAGGAAAGGTCGAAATTATAGTTACCGTTATAAAGACACGGTACTTCGAAGGATATTACATGTCTTTGTGGCGTCGTCGACGTCCTTAGAGACACTCAACTTCCGTCGGACAGTCGGACCCACACCCTCAGACCCGACCCGCCAAGGACCTCTGTGCGAGTGTGTGAAAGGACGTAGACACGGACCGTTGTCCCGACGGACCCCGGACGCCAAAGGAGGGGTCGGAGTAGCGAGGAAATCCCAGAGAGAGACGGGGTGAAGATGTCTTCTATTTCAGACTAAACTCTTGTCCTTTACCACCCACTTTCACGGTTGACGAGTACCTAAACATACACTTAAACGCAGTGGTATTCCAAAATGGCATAAACGACAACAAAGAATCAAAGCTTCAGTACAGGTTAAGAAAAAGTTAGGGAACCTGACATCGAGTGGTCCAAGGAGACCACTACCCCAAAAAGGTCCATCCTTATGACCTCACCCGACGGTAAAGGAAAAGGTCCCTCAGAAGGACTAGGTCCCTAACTTGGGCTCAGAGGACGTGACCATTCGTCTAAGAAATGGTGACTCGGTGGACCCTTCGGGAAATGGTACAAAGATGGTACAGTTTATAACGTCAGAAACGTTTGTGAATTCTGAGACATATTTTAAAAAGTTACAAATGAATTTTTATAAATTTCTTTATTAAAACGAAGAGTTTCAGAAATCGTCTATGAGTCCGTCTTTATTTAAAAAAACTTCTCGAAACAGAATCCTTTTAAGAACGTATATGTGTCATCCCGAGTTTATGTTCTTACAAAAAGCAAGTTTTGTCGTTTTACGATCTTATTAGTTTACGAGTAAACGTGATGTCAGTTCTTTATTCCATACTACGTAAGTTTACTACTTTATAGTACATTATTATTTTAAATTCTTTACTCTGTATAAATAGTAATACCAAAGTTTCAACTCACTGTTCTCTATCAATGTTTTATTATATATGTGATACTAAAGAAAATAGACCTCCTCCCGCACCTTTGGGTGAGGTCAAAAGAACGGACCCTCTAAGGTACCTGTCTCCTCGGACCACTCGATGTCAGGTATCATAATTTCTTCCTTAAGTATCCCGGACCTGAGGTAGAATCCGGACAAGTACGACTAGTACGAGCCGGTGGAAAGGTTACCTGAGACTTGAGACATAAACGATGACGATTCAGCGAAGGCAGCACAGGCTGAGACACACTGGGGTATCTGTCGTCGGGTGGTCCGAGGGGGTAGGGACCCTAGGAGTTCCGTTCTTACGACCTCACCCAACGGTAAAGGAAGAGGTTTCGCACTTTCACTTCTCACTTTCCCTTCAGCGAATCAGCACAGGCTGAGAATCGCTGGGGTACCTGACGTCGGGTGGTCCGAGAACGCAGGTACCCAAAAGGTCCGTTCTCACCCCACGGTAACGGAAGAGACTTGAGACACAAATCACGGATACTTTTGTTGTTGTCTTCCTATTCTGGGGGAGGTCTGTCCCCTTGGAACTTCTAGCATAGATCCAATGAGTAGCGGATTCTCTTTTGTATGTGATTAGTGGGGAAGGAAGTCTGTCCGGTAGTTAAAAAGACATAGTTAACCTCACATTGGAGCCCAAATGAGTAATAACCGATTAACAATCTGACAAACTCGTGTACTCGTGTGTCGTGCACTTACTGCCTCAATGACCGCATAAAAGGAACCAAATACACTCAGAGTTCCCTAAACCTCACCACCCAAGTCTGTGCATGTGTACCCCGTATTTTCTAAAAGTGTCACGACCAGCCCCAGGAACCGATTCTCCTCCGAGACGGGACCCGGGCGGCCACATTATTTGACGTGAGGTGACACACGTAACAGGACTCACTCAAACAAAGGGCCTTGCACACCGATGTTGTCATAACGTTTTTCAACCTGTCTTTGTCCTGACTCGTGTGTGTGGGTTCTTGTGTCCTGAAGTAAGTAGGTTTCAAGTTTCTGTCCGTTTTGATTTACGTTATAACGAACCCCAAATGGTACCTTTTTAGTATTTCTTTTCGTTCTCTTACTAATGATATTCTGAATCCTATCGTAAAGAAAACCAATCTTCCCACTTCATTACGTAATTTGTGTTTGACCCTTAAATGTCCTGACGATAAACAATTTGACTTTCCGTCTATGGTTCAAAAAAAAACAATTTCTATGGTTCAAAATTAGAAGACAATTTTAATATTTATACGTAATAGGGAAATGAATATTTGACAAGAGGACATACAGTTAACATTTTCATAATTAATTTTATAATATTTACTATCACGAACATCAATATTTTAATTATAATTTGTAACGTTATGCTAATATTATGTCTTAAAAAATCTTCGTCACGTTCCTTGTAAACCTTCTCTACTCTCCTTGTGTCCTCACAGACTCTGAGTGTGGTGACATTCCCTATTTTCACCTCCAATTCTATTCGCTCCTCGTCGGTGTTGCAGAGTGTCTATCTATAGAGAGTCCGGGGACAACCCCAGAAGAGAAAGGTGGGGGGCGGGGTGGGGTAGGAGAGTCCTTGGAGGTCCGTCGACCCTACAACCGTGGCAGCCCTCCCATCTCCATAAGAACAAGACGTACAAGAAAGACAAGTCTGTGTTCTGGGCAGACCGTCAACCCCGTGTCTTCGTTTCAGTACCAATCCCAGACCTTCCTTCCTCCGTCAAGTAATCGGAGGTTTTAGGACTTCCCGAAATAATCCTTCGGGAAATAAATAGGTTGACCTTCAATTCCGTCTGTGTCACCACTAATCCCCAGTCGCTCGAACGTCCCCGTTTTCCGAGTGAGGTCTCAAGAACACGAAATCAACGAGACAGCACAGGCTAAGAAACGTTGGGGCACCTGACATCGGGCGGTTCGAGGAGACGGGTGTCCCAAAGGGTCCGTTCTTAGGACCTCACCCAACGGTTAAAGAAGGAGGTTCCCTAGAAGGGGGGTTCCTACCTTGGGTGTAGAGGACTAAGAAATGGTGACTCCGTGGACCCTTCGGGGGTCTGAGTAACTAAGGTCCTGACACTCTTGTTCCCGTTGGGGTCGACGGTGGTGGGACATTCGGGCACGAGGGGTAACGTGTTGGACGGGGTGACTCTCGGACGAGTCCTGGAACCGAGACCTTTGTCCGGCGGGGGAAGTCAGTGACACCGGGGTCCGGGTCGGAGTCGTTATGGACCCCGTGTACGAAAACCGAGGGTACAAAGGACAATAAGAACGGGGAACGAGTAGGAATCACCTATGTACCTGAACCCTGGTGACTGAAGTAGATGACGAATACGCGAAACTTGACCCATTCACTCCGGACTCATTCTGGGGAATCAAATTCGAACCGAGACGGGTTTCTGTCCTGAGTGAATATATGTCGGAAGGAGGCCAGAAGGAGGTGAACCCTTGACTCCCGACCAAGGTCAGGTGACACCCCAGGACTCCTCTGGACGGTACGACCCAACTTCCTGAGGTTTCTTCGATCCTACCCGTCTTTTCAGGGTGACCCGTCGTGAGCAGAGTGCTCTATAGGTTTGATAAATGCCATTCTTGTCGACTCCCGAACCCGTCTTGGACTTGTTTCTTGTACGTACAACCCAGTATGAGTCACTTTTTCCTCGGCCCGACTTCTTAAAATATGGTATAAGAGGGTTCGTAAAAGTGCTCGTAAAAGTACTCGTAAAAGTAGTAAGAAAGGTTATGTAGTACGTTTGTCTACTGTTTCCAGGTAGATCAGTTTCGATACCAAAAAGGTCATCAGTACATGTTTACACTCTCGACCTGGTATTTCTTTCGACTCGTGGCTTCTTGTCTACGAAAGCTTGACACCACGACCTCTTCCGAGAGCTCTCGGAGAACCTGTCGTTTCTCTAGTTTGATCAGTTAAGATTTCCTTTAGTTTGTACTTATAAGTAACCTTCCCGACTACAATTTTGACTTTAGGGTTATGAAACCGGTGGACTACACTTCTCGGGTGAGTAACCTTTTCTGGGATTACGACCCTTTCTAACTTCCTTCCTCCTCTTCGCCTGCTGTCTCCTACTCTACCAACCTACCGTAGTGTCCGAGTTGCCTGTACTCAAACCCGTTTGAGGTCCTCTACCACTTCCTGTTCCTTCGGACCATACGACGTCAGGTACCCCAGTGTTTCTCAGTCTGGACTGAGTCACTGAGGTGTTGTTGTTTTATGACTGATAGGTTAGAAGGCGAACCCTTCAGTATTACGTCTCAATATAATTTCCGAGACTCTTCAAAACGTTATTTCTAAAGTAGGAAACAGACGGTTTGTACCCCCTAGTACTTTTAAGTAAGAAGGACGGAAGAAGGAAGGTAGAGGGGGAGAGCGAAGGGAATGAAGTAGAGAGGATTGTAGGGTTTACTGATCTGAACAGATCGTACGTTAAGCCCACTGAACCGAGGTCCCTGTCCCGAGTTAGGTCTTATCGTTCACTCTCCACCCAGAGGGTCATTAATGAGTGACTGGTAAGCCGACTGGAACTGGGGGACCACGTGAGCTCCTTCGTGTTTAGTTGATCGAGACACTGTAGTGACTTTTCTCGTACAACCTTCCAGTGGGACTGTCTACAAGGTATAATAATCAACTCAACCTACTTGAGTAATGCGAATTACTCTTACTTAAATACGGTAAAATAACTGTATTTAAAGGGTCATTTTGTATCTAGATTCATTATCTTACCAGGGACACGTGTTACGAGATCTCAGAAAGTTGTACAAAGGTACTATTTAATGAAGTGAATTAACCGTGGAAGACAGTAAGACCACTGTAAAACGGATGACTAGTGTATTTGTCAAGAACTAATAGCCACGAGACGTTGACTCAGTATTCCATCCACAAGGCTTTGTGACATACCACAAATTTAGTAAATATACATCAGAGCCTCACGCAAGGAAGGAAGATATTTGTAATATTCATCTGACTCGAGTACCAGGGGACAATTCATACTCTTTATCTCCTAACTGCGTTTTGGTTAAAGTGAAAAAGTTGTCTTTGAATACTTTACACCGGAGGACGTACCTTTTACGATGGGTGTCCTAAAAGAGTAGGAACTCCGAAAAAAAAAAAAAAAATCATAAAACGTTGACTCTTTAGACTCGGAATCGTTGAAATTTGAGAAGGTCCCAAAAAAAAAAAAAAAAAAAACGACACTCTAAGGTAAGCTCTCTTTTATTCGTTTTAGAACTATCTCTACTTCTATTACGCGTAAATACGTAACAGTGTGCACACGTAGAAGGTGTGCACCGACACCGAAACACACGAAGTGACATGTAATGGGATATCTAGTGTCATCACTTGACAGAAATAAAGTTCGGGTCTCCGTTCACATTTTCGTCGTCATGTATCGGTTACCATTTCCTGTCGGGTGAGGACATAAGAACGGACCTCTTAGGGTACCTCTCTCCTCGGACCACCCGACGTCAGGTACCCTAGCGTTTCTTAGCCTGTACTGGCTTCGCTGTCGTACGTGCGTCGTTGTTTAAGCTGAATACTTACACGAGAGCCTTGTCTCGAGTAACCATGGATCCCCTGAAGGACATGTATTTGTCGAGACGCCCCCACCCCACCCCAGGAGACTCAGTGAAAATGTGTCGGAGAGGAACGGGAATCGACACCCCCGAAGTCGTAAAGTTATAGTTTCCTCTAATCCTGGTAATTAGACCAACATTTTCCCTTGGTCTCTGGACAGAGTTTGATATTAGTTTATCGTTTCAAAATAGTTTATATCCAATAAATCCGAAAATGACCCACGTCAAAAAATAAGAATACTCAATAGTGTCCAATATAATATACTATATATACCTGATGGGAACACCGAGTCGAACATTTCTTAGGTGCACGTTACGTCCTCTGGACCGAACCTAGGGACCCAGTCCTTCTAGGAAATCTCATCCTTTACCGTTGGGTGAGTCATAGGAAGGGACCTTTTAGGGTACCTGTCTCCCCAGGCCGCCCGATGTCAGGCATCACAGCATTCTCCGTCTGTACTGAATGACTGATTTGGTGTTTTGGTGGTACACTTTATATTGTATTAATGTCTATTACGTACAACATATTGTCCAATATTTAATAACAATGTCCGAAGATAATCTGCATCCAACGACAACGAATCAACGATTCAACGAAGACTAAGAAACACTTAGGCACCTGATATCGGACGGTCCGAGGAGACAGGTACCCTAAAGGGTCCGTTCTTATGACCTCAGCCAACGGTAAAGGAAGAGGTCCCCTAACAAGACTAGGTCCGTAGTTGGGTGTGGATGACGTAACGTCCGTTCAAGAAATGGTGACTCGGTGGTCTCTTTGGTCTGTATCCAAAAGAATCTGTGTCTAATCCACACCCTACAGTAATCTGAGATCCAATAAACCTCTACGGACACAAACCCCGTCGACTAATCTTATACCCACTGATTTCGAGGAAGATGATTCGTGCGTGGCCCACGGTGGAAACAGGGGTTCAGGGAGAGTCTTGGGAGGTATAACGGTCCGTCAAACCTTTCGTGACCAAATCCCAATCTCGGTCCGAGAACCGTAACCTTCGACTCGTAAGACACTGGAACCGTTCGTAGACTACTGAAATCGTTCCGAAAGGGAGAGGGTCTGTGTCAGAGGACCCTGTGTCTTCATAAGTCGTAGAACGGGAGTCAGACAGGGGGTCCTAAAAGACTTCTGATTACTTTGGTTCAGGTGTTTCAGAAAAGATAAGGAACCCCTTGTCCCTCTACTTCCCTTCTCTTCTCTTTTCTACGATAATTTAATTTAGTAGTCCAGACCGGTGTGCTGCTGTTGTAAGAACCTAGGTCGGACGACACAACCTAGATAGGTAAGTGAAAAAAAAAAAAGGTTAGATTTTTACAAAATAAATAAACTTTACTAAAAGAAAACAATGTAAATATTTTAAAAAAAAATTTCAAAAGAGAGTGTTTAGTAGACAATAATCTCGATTAAGTACTTCGTCTTCCCGAGTCTCGGAGAGGACGAAGAGCGATGTAGTCCCTCCTTAACGTTTCACTAACTGTCAAAACAGAAGGAAGACCGTCAAGAATCCGAAAGGAGGATGTGGCAGTTAACCACCCACAGACCCCCTGGCGTCCCCGTCCCCTTCCTACTCTAGTGCACTGGTCGTCGATTCGAGGACAGGAACTGTGTCCGAATCCGTCACTAGGCTGGACTCTGTTCCTAACGACTCAATGACATTTCTCTTTCGGAGAAGATTTACGAGTCTGCGGGACCGAGAGTGGCGTCCGAACTCCCTAAACTGACACTTATGAAGACCTTAGGAGAGGTCGAACAAGAACTAATTGGTAACTCTACTGTCATGTGTAAAGTCGTTCTTCATCTGGAGTGACGAGAGTGGTCTTTTCTGACTTGTTCGGTAACAGGACTTTCGGACTACCTACCTGACCAACTAAACAAAAACATAGTAACAACACGAAAACACGTAGTGCGTCTCGTAGGACGTCTTTTTATCTCTTCGTCTCTACTTTTGTGTTTTGGTCACGTCACCAGGGAAGGATCTAAAATCTCCACCCATCTGGTAGACTAGAACATTCGTCCTACGTTCCTATTCGAATACTTAAATGAAGCTCTCTCCCACGCATCCAAACTAGTCTAAGGATTTGCAAATTTTCGACGAACAAGTACTTGTTCCAAACAACATTTTCCAAAACACAATTACACATCTTACATAAGTTAGTTAGACTCAGTCCACCTCGTCACTACCCTACATGTCCACTTTTATACTTGAAGACTTCCACCGGTGTCTACCGGGTTCCTCTCTCATCGACCTGTTTTCTTCGTCATTCCTAAAGAGGACCCCACACAATTGGACTACGGACTTTTATCCTTCTACTTACCCTGGTAACACCCTCTTCTCTTCTCTTCTCCTGTTTAACTACCACTCTCTTCGGACTCACCTCTTATAACCAGAAGTTCCAAGGTTCCTCAGACGTTTATAAAACCCTTCTGTTCCGTTCATACAAGGGGGTCGGGAATAGTCGGGAACGAATCATCCCTACGTCTGTACCAATCAGCGAAGTCAGTACAGGTTGAGACGCTGGGGAACCTGACATCGGACGGTCCGAGGAGATAGGTACTTTAAAGGGTCCGTTCTAATGACCTCACCCAAACGTAAAGGAATCATCCCTCCTAGTATCGTTAAAAAGAAAATGTCTACAACACGAACCTCTTCCGTTACCGTGGGGTGAGGTCACGAGAACGGACCTTTTAGGGTACCTGCCTCCTCGGACCACCCGACGTCAGGTACCCCAGCGATTGTCAGCCTGTGCTGACTCACTGAAGGGAAAGTGAAAAGTGAAAGTACGTAACCTCTTCCTTTACCGTTGGGTGAGGTCACAAGAACGGACCTCTTAGGGTCCCTGCCCCCTCGGACCACTCGACGGCAGATACCCCAGCGTGTCCCAGCCTGTGCTGACTTCACTGAATCGTCGTCGTCGTCGTCACGAAATATTTATTCCCACTTCTTTTCACGGGTTGGACGTGTGTAAACACCGTGGATTAAATCATGACTCGTTAGCAGGCTCTCACACAAGCAATTCAGGTTAAAAAAGTATCAAGGTTGTTTCAATCGGACCCATGGTTTCATTGTGTTAGTCGATATATGACGATAAAAATGTGAACGAAGACCTGTAGGATCCGAACTTTATTTCGGTGAACATGAAGACATGAGATATGTCATGACATATCCTTTCATGTGTTTTAGTGTTGGTGCACATCTCTTCCGTGTGTGCACTGTTACATGTAGTCTGTGTACTTGAAGGTACTGACTTGTTCCCTTGTGTGTAAGTGCCAAAACTTTCAAACGTTGGACTTTCAAACATTCATCCCCCGAGTGACATAATAGAAGGGTTGAATTTGAGACTCCCGTCCTCGTCACAGAATAAGTAGTCACGAAAAGGTCATGGATGGTGTCGGACGTACCGGATCTGAAACATATTACCGGAACTGTTTAGAACGAAGGGAGTAGGGGAAGGACGAGGGGTAGTTCTCCACCACAGATAGAGAAGTGACGAACTTGTGACCGACTGGTGCACCGAACAAAACTGGTTACCTTACATTACGTCCATTGAAATATGTGTAACATCTCGGGACCTGAATTCTCCGGAACACCGAAGACGCAAGGGACAGACCCTTGGGACACTAGGGTACAGGTTCGGTCGATCTCCGTGGTGGACGTCTCTGTCTCGGACCTGCTACTCTCTTGTCCTCTCCTCTCTGTGTCGATGGGGCGTCGGAGAGACCAGTAGACTCGTCTCTGTGGCCTACATCTGTACTTTACTAGAACGTAGGAGGTCGGATCGACTTGGTAGGGTCGGTTGTGGTGTACCTTGTCTGTGTCTGACAAAGTTAGGTCTGGACGGGTTTAGAGTCTTACGACTAGTTTACTTACAAACACCTTTATGCTTCTGAGATTCAAAATTTAACGTTAGGTGATTTAAAATTCTCGTTGTCTAATAAACTATGCTCCCGTCTATCTACTGTGAATTGTCCGTACATGACCACTTACTTATTTACTACCTCGATTGGACCAGAGGAGTGATTTCTCTACGTCTAATAGGGACTCCTTACAGTCCAACTAGTCACATATGAACAATTGGTGAGTAGACTCATACATCCCAATTGTATTTATGACGATAGTTTAAATGACACAGCTAATAGACTATAGTCGAAAGGGACCACCCACAGACCTTCTACAGGACGAAATGTCCTGTTCCTTCACTCACGATACCTGTCTCAATGTGTCCCGAAGTCTCTCCACCCAACCTCCCTGTATACCGACGAATCCCACCAGCTGTTCCGAAGACTCGCCCACTGAAGACTCTACTCCCCCAAAGGAGGTGGTAGACCTCGCCGTCTCTCTCGGAACGTTCGTCACCTTTGATTTACGCGTTTCTGTGTCTTCGACCTCTGCAAAGTGTCGTCCGCCTCTGGGTGCTCGGCGAAGGTCCTGACAAAACAAAGTGGTCTTGAATGACTACCCAAATTCTAAGGTGTGCATGGACTACCTCACCACCTACCGTCCCCCGACCACCGACTGTCTCCTTTACGGCTCCTCCACTCAACCCTGGACTCAAACCCGTCAGGAAAACCAGACGTCTTCATCTTCGAAAGGGAGTCCTGTGACCGTTGGTGACCTCCTAAAAAGGAAAAATTACAAACTATCCGAAATAAAAAAATCTCATCAAAATCTAAGATTCGTCATAACTTCTCTTCTATGTCTGTAAAGGGTATATGTGGGACGGGAGTATATACGTGTCGGAGGGAGTACTAGTTGTAGGGTGGGGTCTCCCCGTGTTTACTACTTGGAGGTGACTGTGTAAGATTAAGAAGTTTAAGATGACAAACACAATCCCCAGTGAGAATTACATATAGGACACCTGTTTAAATACTACCGTATATGGATACTGATATCGTATGTCACATTAAGGTGACGGGAATACGAATAACGTTCGACAGTCCTTGTCAACGTATTTGGCCCGTGACGAGTTAGTCGAGTATCAGACACATACATAGATACACCGGGGAACGAAAGGTCCACGGACCGTGTATCGTCCACAAGTTATTGGAATATTATTTCACTTACATTTCGATAGAAAGTTCTAAGAGACGATAAGGAAATCGAGGAAGACAAATAAACACCGGGTCCTTCTATTCTAACTTTATAATTATATCTCTTTTTCACCAAAGATCGGATCTTCAAGAAAGGTTCAGAAAAAGTTTGATTGTTTAAGGGATCGTAGACTTAGGATTCAGACTTGGACAACTAACATCAAACCTTTTCTGAAGTCTGTAATGGGGGTTGGACTTGGTCCTGGATACAAGAAGAGTAAAATAGTAGTTTTTGAAATAGAAAAGTATTAAAGAGAAGAATCGACGTTCTAGGACCGTTCAAACTTGAACCGTATCTACATTTCTTGCCTGAGAACCTGATGTACCCTCTTCCCCTCCCACCCTACTACACTCCCTTATCGTAACTTTGCACATACAATGGTATACATTTTATCCACTAGTCACGTTCAAGCTACGTACTTCGTCCCGTGGGTTTCGGCCCACGAGACCCTGTTGGGTCTCCCCACCCACCCCTCCCTCCTCCCTCCCCCTAAGTCCTACCCCCCTGTGTACACTAAGTACAGTTACATACCGTTTTGGTGGTGTTATAACATTTCATTAATAGGAGGTTAATTTTATTTATTTATATATATACGTATATATTTTCTCCTCGGATTCCTCTGTACTAACATTACACCAAATACGCTAAGACCTTTTTATTTTTCTATAATCCCCTTTTAACTTCGATAGACTCATTACATACCAGAAATTAATTTTTTTTCTACTTTTATATTCCCGATCTAGCCTTATCTATACTTTAGTCTCTTTAAAGTATACCGTTGAGTACTTTTTTTAGGTGACCTCCTAAAATTCGTCTCCACGCTGTACTGGACTAGACATTTCTGTCGGGGGTCCAACACTCTGAATACCTCGTTAGGTCCAAAGACTCAGACTGGGGCCCATCGTTCGAGACAAAAGACAAACTTCGACCGACGGTAAGATTTTCCCGTAAGGGGATTCCGGTCAGGTACAGGAACAGGTAGAGAAAGGGTACGTGTCTTCAGTAGTTCACAATCACGACTCTATTCCTATGGACGATTGAGTACATAACAAGAAGTCTGTAACTGTGCTGGTTTTCTAAGAACCTTAACGTAAAAGAAGAAACCAATATTTTGTTCATATATCACGGACTCACAGATGTTTGTGAATCAATTTCTGTCTTCTAGGGGACCTCTTCTCGTACCGTTGGGTGAGGTCATAAAAACGGACCTCTAAAGGTTCTTGTCTCCTCGGACCACCCGATGTCGGGTATCCCAGTGTTTCTCAGTCTGTGCTGAGCTGAATCAGGTGTTTCTGTCTTTTCTGTATCTTTCATCTTAGAGTGTTATTCCTACACAAAAGTCTTTAGGAAACCTGTGTAAGAACTCACTCGTTGACCACTAAAAGACGTTTATAAAAGACACCCGAGTCTTGGTGTATAATCCCCTGAAAATGCTCAACCCACCTGGGGCAAGACCTTACGTAATCTGAAGTCTCCGGTCCCTCCCAAACCAAGAGGGAGACTAGGGGCCCTAAATGCTGTAAAAATTAGTCCTTCTTCCTAGACGTTCTAAAGAAGGTTAAAGTTTACTTCCGTTTTAAATACACGCCAGTCCACTTAACCGGCAGAGAAAGATCCTTTCCGGTAAAGTAAAGGTCGAAAGTAAATCTCAACTCTAACTAAATAGGGGAACCAATTCACGGTGGACCATGAACTTGACTCCACAAACACTCTACAAATAATCTGACACCGGACTCCGACCACCACACGGACCGGGTCACCGGGTGACAGGACAGGGGGGCGGTTCGGTGACGGTCCGACGTGTGTGAGTACGAGTTTCGTTACGGTCAGGGTCACCACCTTATTCATGTTCCGCTAGCTTGGAGATGGTTACGGAAAGATTCTCCGGGAGGTTTCTCCCAGAGTCAGAACAAGGGTCACTTTGTAAAACTTTGGATCTCAAAGGTAGAAACGGTATATACCCAAAACGACCGTATAAGGTCAGGGTTTAAAACGAGAGAGGTTTCACTTTCACTTTCAGTAAGACACTCAGGTCCGGTCTTATGACCTCACCCATCGGAAAAGGTAGAGGTCCTCTAGAGGGGTCCGGTCCCTGTCTTGGGTCCAGAGGGTGTAACGTCCACCTAAGAAATAGTCGATTCGGTGGTCCCTTCGGGTTCTTATGACCTCACCCATCGGATAGGGAAGAAGTCACCTAGAAGGACTGGGTCCATACCTTGGTCCCAGAGGACGTAACGTCCGTCCAAGAAATGGTTGACTCGAGAGTCCCTTCGAGAGTTTCTTCGGTATTTTGAGAGAGATTTCCAGAGTGAGAAAACAGAGAAGGAAAAGGAACAAATCGGGTTCAGAAATAGAAGAGTTAGTTGTAGAAGGGGCGTCGGAAGTAATAGACCTAGGTTGGTCTGTTTCTTCTCGGCCCTTACTTCCAGTGGTCTTAGAAGAAGGACGTTGTTTCCTCACAACCTCTTCAGTCCTTCTCAAGACTCAAGACTTGGGCCCGGAGCCTCCGGAGAGACGGAGACGAGACCAGTGTTCACGTTCGGTTCTTCGGACACCCTCCGACTCCGACACCCTCCGTGTGTCCTCTGTCCCGACTACTCCGGTAGGAACTGATGGGTCCGGGGACGCATGTGTGGTCAACTGGTGTCGACACTCGTTCGGGTCCTCTCTGGTCGGTTCGGATCAGGTCTAGTTGTCTTGGTGGGTCGACGGGGGTCTTAACACTCACAGTTAAGTCTCGATAACAATATCCGGTAACTCAAAACGACACTTAAAGACAATACTGTGTCATGACACCGGTATCCATCCGTTACCACTGACAGGTGACAGAATTCACGTAGAGCTAGGTCCAATTTCAGATCGAAGATGGAGTGGATTAGGATTCCTCCATAGAAACGGGTGTAGTTGGATGGTGCTAGCAGGTGAGTCGACGTAAAGGAATGGTATCTTAATCCGTAGTTAGAATCAAGACAGAACACTGAAAAGGGTGACAGGAGAACATGTCTTCTCCGAGGGATGACTCCGTCCCTTTAAAAGGGAGGAAGGGAAGATCCAAGAAACCAACCGGATTATTAATTTACCTGTATCGTACCTAATTATCCCTTTTTTTAGTTTAAAGTAAAGTAAACATGTCCTCTGGGGGAGTTTTATACTCTGAGTTTCTTTACTGGTTCGAAAGTATGGAAAATCTGTTTCTTTGTCATTTAAACATCTCTGAACTGTTCTGTCTCCCCAAACCGGAACCCCATCATTTAATCACTTCTTTATCGTTCTAATCAAACAAGCCGGAAGAGCCTGGATTTAAGGGATAAAGACCACCTCTCCTACGGAAGATGGGAGGACCCTGTCCCTCGCCTGGAAGGTGTCCCCTCTAAATAGAGGACGAAAGTCTCCCTGTTCCCTCCCAGTCTTACAGGAAGAACAGGACCGACAAAGAGTCTATTGAAATTAAGTTTCATTAGTTACACGGTTTCACTCTATAAGTCTCCACCGTATAAGACAAGGGGAAGTAAGACACTGGAACGGTATGACGGGGGTCGTTTTGACACAGGGTAAAGTCGTTGAGTACTACATTCTAGTAGTGCTGACGTCCCTTTTTTCCTGAAAATTGTCAGGCGTATTTTAGTTATAATAATCAAGAATTTGAACGGAGTACGTACAACAAGGTACTGTTTTACAAACAGTTCTCTCTTTGTTTTTCGTTTCTTTCATGCACTCCCTAAAGGGACCACCAGGTCACGGATTCTGAGAAACGAGGGTTACGTGACCCAACCCCAATAGTTTGGACCAGTCCTTTGGTCTAGAGTGTACGACGTTAATTTCTAGGGTGTACGGTGATGATTCTGGGTCACGTCGGTTTATTTAACTAACAATAAATTTTTGTTTTTCGTTTTGGTTCGTCTGTTTCATGACCTCACAATAGGTTCGTCCCTTCTTCAGGGGGTCCAATCTACCGCGATCAGGGGTTTGGGGGAGGGGGAGGAGGTAACACAGACCTTGGGACGAAAGAGCTTCTTCTCTACCGTTCGAAGGACTCCAGTCGTAGGAAGAACAGAACGAAAGTATAGAGAGAACTCTGGAATGTCCCGTGGTTCTTTCTCCGGTGGCATTTACTGACGACCACCTGACGAACCCACACAGACTGAGAAACCCTGGGGTAGCTGACATCGACTGCTCCTAAAAGGTAAGTACCCTAAGAGGTTCGTTCTTATGACCTCACCCCTCGGCAAGGGAAGAAGTCCCTAGAAGGACTGGGTCCCTACCTTGGGTACAGAGGACGCAGAGGACGTAACCGTCCGTCTACGAAATAGCTGACTCGGTGGACCCTTCAGGTTAGTGACCGATGAACTGCCTGTGTAATTTTCCAAATCTTCGTGGACGGGGAAGAGGGTTTCCTACCTATACAACGTTAAGAACGGACGAGACAGGAGAAGGAGAGTAAAGAGGAACTAGTGACGGAACCTTCTCAGAAGGTAGGGTTGGGGTCCCTCGGGTAAAGTAAAGGATTAATGAAAGGGACGACTCTTGTAAGAACAGAACGACATAGATTGGGTTTAAAGGGGAAGACATCGAAGTCCGGTAACGAGGAATCAGATTTAGGAGACTTTCCCTCTTATTAAGGGAACGAATTAAATATAACATTAGAGTTTCGACAAATATGTAGCGTCAAAGACGAAGGGGACCTCAGAGGAAAGAAGGATCTAATCTCCTTATTCTAAAGAAAGAGAGGTAAAGAAGAGATATGGACGTAAAAACCAAATGTTTGGAGATTCCACAAAGATTCACAACACAACTCTATAAAAAGAAAGACCCGACTACATATTATTAACAAGAGTAAATAACTTATAAATGACGACGGGATCCGTCGTCCGATTCGTAAAGATGTGTGTAATAAAACAAACTGAGAGTCTTATTCCACTCACGACAATAATTGGAATAAATTAGGTACTTCTTGGATTCGGGTCTCTCTAATTCACTATACACTTTCATGTGTGTCGACTAATCACCGTCTCGACCCCGAACTTGAGACCAGAGGGATTCATGTTTGATAAAGAAAAACAAAACAAAAATAATAGGAGATTTAACTTCATTATCAACTAAAAATGTGTATGGTCCGTTATACTACGAGGACCAGGTAACAACAACGACTCAACGAGTTAACACAGACTGAGAAACACTGGGGTACCTAACATCGGGTGGTCCGAGGAGACGGGTACCTCAAGAGGTCCGTTCTTGTGACCACCGGCAAGGGAAGAGGTCCCGTAGAAGGGCTGGCTCCCTAGCTTGGGTGTAGAGGACGTGACTGTCCGTCCAAGAAATGGTGACTCGGCGGCTCCTACGGGAACGACTAGGTCCCCGGTGTCGATTTCGCCGTACTTCCCATCTACTAGAGTTTTCGTCCAAGGGAAGTAGCACTTGTAAGTCACAACAACAACCCTAAGAATTTGAGCAAACCAGTTGGAGGAGGTCTGAGAACGGGTGAAGCTGGACGTAGGAAGACGTAGTACGGAGATAGTTCGGTTATAGAACTGAAGGGTAACTGAAATTAATATCCGAGTAAACCACTAAAAACCTACGAACTGGAACGGTCTATGACGTTTACTATGTAGGACTATGCTCTCGTAGGGTTTAAAAAGGTCCTAATCGTGTACCCTCCATAGTATCCTACGATTCTCGGGTGCTCTTCTGGACTCGAGTGATTTAACCTTTGCACTGCTAGAGACGTATCCTTGGTTCCCAGTGTCAAAGTTTGACTCCGAAAACTAGAGAAGACTATTCTAGGGGTATACCTAACGACACCGCTATGTCCCGTCTTTACATAAGTAGGTCGGTAAACTGTTTACGACAAACAGAGACTATACGGTCCGTTATAAGATCCACGACCCCTGCATCGTCGATCGTTCTGTTCTTTAACGAACGAGATTACCTCGACGTAAAGTCACTCTCTTAGTCTATTCTTTAGCCGTTTGTTCGTTTAAGTATTGTATAACAGTCCGTCATTATTCGCGACACTTTTTTTTATTAAACAGTCCAAATCCCTTACCTTGAACGACCACCTCCTCCCCCTCGCTAAAATCTGTCTCACCAGCCATTTCTACAGCGACCCCTCCCTGCAAACTCACTCTACTCAGTGTCTATCCCGAGGGGCCACCGAGTTTCCAATTCTTAGACGGACATCACGTCCTCTGTGTCCAAACCAAGGACCCAGACCTTCTAGGGAACCTCCTCTCGTACCGTTGGGTACCGTTCAGTATATCTCCTCGCTCCCCACGTCTCGAGACCTCCACCCCTGTAAGGTACGTCCTCCGCTCCGACCACGACCCCAAGAGTGTACCTTTAGTGGGTCCTCATAGGTCTTCTGTCGTCTGCGGATGTCCCCGGCTCACTGCAGTCGTCGCCGTCTTCACCTTCCTCCGCTTCAGTCATTCCCTCCGTCCCCGACGAGTCTCGGACCCACCGACATCTCTTGAACTCAAGAGGAAGTCCACACTACCCTCTAGGGTCCTGCCGACACTCGTCCTCTACCTAGGAGAGCTGAACACTAAAAATACTGGAATGTTCCGCAACCCTTAGACCTTCAGTCCGGTATCGGATAAAAAGAAAAAAATTTAGAATATAAATGAAAACCGACACGACCCAGAAACAACGACGACTTGTCCGAAAAGAGATCAAAGTCTCTGACCTCAGATGAGGGATCGACATTACTCTCCCGAAGAGTAACACCACCGAAGAGAACAACGGCTCGTGTCCGAGACCCGTCATCAACACCGAGGGTCCGAATCTATGACACGTCGTGTAGCTCAGAAACACCTGTTACCTCGCTTGGACCCAGAGGACGTAACCGTCCACTTAAGAAATGGTGACTGAACGGTCCCTCCGGGGTCTCGGATAGAAACATTTATTTCAAAATAACCTTGTGTCGGTACAGGTAATTAACTGTACGTCGAAGAGCGACGAAAACGTGACGGTTCTATCTGAACTCTTCGACCCTGTCTGAGCGGGCAGGTAGGAGATGCACTCGTGGTCTACCTAGACGGATGTCACGCTTAGACTGTTACGGTCCGGGCGGAGGGAACATAGTCACCAAGAGGCAGTAGATGTCCGATTCAGGTTCGAGGAAAAGTACCTCTTTTTTTTTTTCGAGCACTTTGTTTGTAGGTTTACAAGGTGGTAGACGGAGGTCGGAGTGGAAGATGAAAGGTGTGATATTCGTTACTGAACCCGCATAACTTAGAGTGAGATAAAAGGAAGACCCAAAGACAGACTGACAAGGGAGGTGGACTTACGAGAGGAACGGATCGGGGAAGGTAGTGATCAAACGGGGGAAAATAGGAACTTCCGAGGAGAGTCTACAGCGAAGGGGACTGGACAGATACGTTGGGGGTGGGGATGACCCTATACCTTCATGTGGGGTAGGAGACTGAAGGACATTGGGAGACACATGTGTAAACATAACAGAGGACTCAAAGAGAAATAGACAGAGGTAGGTAATCTCCCTTTGATTGAGTCTGAAGGAATTCACTCCTCCTTGAACTTGTGTCTGGGCACGACTGCCCTTCCACCCCCGACCAACCCAAGGGCCCAACCGGACTAGACTGCCGAAGCCAAGTCAGAGAGACAAAACCGGGACAAGAGGAGGTCCAAGACAGAAGGAGAGGTGCAGCCTACGTACGACCAACATTATCAAAGTAACGTAGGGCACTGGTCTTCCCGAAGGGTCCACCGCGATCGTCACTACCTAGCCGGACGGTCACGTCCCGTACACCCAAACTAGGGACCCAACTCTTCTAGAGGACCTCTTAAGGCACCTATCCCCTCGGACCGCCCGATGGTGGGTACCCTGACTTCTCAGTCTGTCCACGACGGACATAGGTGGTAATCTCCTTAGAGGAACTTCTGTCAGGACAACGGACAAAGGATAAATGTGGGATTGTGACCCGGGTCACGGACTATACATCATCTGTGAGTCCTTTCGACACTACTTCCTGACTTAATATTATTGTAATCTTTTTTAAATCAATCCTCTTTCTGTTGGAAGTCTCTTTTCGGTGTGAACCCGGTTTACCTCTTTTATATGAAGTTTGGAGAAATAAGGGATGGACGTGTCGGTTGGAACCGGAAGTAATAAGACGTACTAAACACAGGAGAATTAATATCTACAGTAATAGTTCCTAATTTTAATTCATCCACGGATCACCTACTTATAAGTTTCTTGTCCCTTACGGTAATTCTTGTGTCTGACTACCCGTTACTTCCTTTCGGGAGCCTCGACACCAAGGGTGGAAGACGACCCACGACAACCACCGCCAGTGAATTTATAACTTTCGTCTTTCAGTGGTTCAAGTCTATAATGGGTTTACACGACTTCGACAACTCGCTTACTAAGGATCCTTGAAATTAGTTACAAGAGTCTCAGGGAGTCCCCTGTCTTTGTAAATCTGAATTAATTATGATGAAAACCGTGAGTCGTGGAGTGGGACCCAGACGTCCTACCACCACCTTTCGACACGAGTAGAGACGATCAGTCATTGGAAGGACCTACTTGTTGAAAACCAATACTCCCTGGACTTGGGTTGACCTTGGTCAGACTCTAAGGGTTCAACGAAAGTCTCAGATTCCTTCTCTCTGAAAGGAACCAACAGTCACCAATTCTAAGGTGCGACGGTTTCGTCCCCGGTGTCCAAACTAGGGACCACCCCGAAGGGATCACTGAGTTTACCATTTCTTAGATGGACGTTACGTCCTCTAGGTACAAAATAGGGACCCATCCCTTCCAGAGGACCTCTTCCCTTACCGTTGGGTGAGGTAATAAGAACGGACCTCTTAGGGTACCTGTCTCCTCGGACCACTCGATGTCAGGTACCCCAGCGTTTCTCAGTCGGTACAGACTCGTTGAAGGAGAAAGTATACATTAAATACCCAGAAGGAATCTCCAAGTCTGCCATTTCTTAGACGGACGGTTAATCCTCTGTCCTCGGTACCCAAGCTAGGGACCCAGTCCTTCTAGGAGACCACCTCCTTTACCGTTGGGTGAGGTCCTAAGAACGGACCTCTTAAGGTACCTGTCTTCTCGGACCGCCAGATATCAGGTATCTCAACGTTTCTCACCTTGTACTGACTCGCCGATTGTGAAAGTGAAAGTCCTTTGATTCTAGGGTGTACGACGTACCGTGTCGGTTTAACTTTTTTCTTTCTCAATTTCCTTCTCGACTTTCCGTCCGGAACCCTTTCTTCCTGTCTGTACTCGTGCCCCCTTGGTCTACCTCCCCAGACTTAGGGTGGCGCTAAATGGGGGAGAGGGAGAGCGAGAGGGGCGAGAGACCCAACCCCGTAGGGAGAAGGGGAACAAAACACATATTTTGACCCGAGTAACGTAGACGTCGAGGAATGAAACGAAGAAGAGTCCGACCGGTGGTCTCTCCTTTTTTTTTTGGGAGTCCTTTATTAGACTAACCTGGTTTGAACTTATTATAGGTATACCAAACCTGGGCAATCTCCGGTACCCGGTACCAAGTTACTGACCTGGTCGAACCCAATCTCTAGGTGGTAGGTTGGTCAAAGACACAGGTCACTCGACTGAAGTACGTGGAGGAAGACACAGACAACCCTTGCGGTGCACTTCTCCACTCGTACCTGAGACTCCGAGGAAAAATCGACGTGTTGGGACCTCTCAATAAATTGGGAAACACGGGTTAGACGATGAATAGACTTTTACCTATACAATTATTATTATTATATATACAAATTATGTATTTGTACCCGAAGGGACCATCGAGTCCACCATTTCTTAGACGGACGTTACGTCCTCTGGGGTCAAACTAAGGACCCAACCTTTTTAAGGGGACGTCTTCCCTATCCGATGGGTGAGGTCACAATTACTCGAAGGGAACACCGAGTCTGTCATTTCTTAGGTGGACGTTACACCCTCTGAACCCAAGCTAGGGACCCAACCCTTCTATGGGACCTCTTTTCGTATCGTTTGGTGAGGTCATAAGAACGGACCTCTTAGGGTGCCTGTCTCCTCGGACCTTCCGATGTCTGAAACCACACCGGTTCTTAGTCTGTACTGACTCACTGATTCGTGTCGTGTCGTGTTCCATATTTATGTACAAAATATGTGTGTGTGTGTGTATGTATGTGTTCCCGAAGGGTCCATCGCGATCACTATTTCTTGGTCATACGGTTACTTTCTCTGGACTCTGTACCCAAACTAAGGACCCAACCCTTCTAGGGGAACTCCTCCCGTACCGTTGGGTGAAGTCATATTAACGTACCTCTTAGAGTACCTGTCTCCTCGGACCACCCAATGTCAGATGTCAGGTACCCCGGTGTTTCTCAACCTGTGCTGACTTCACTGAATCGTGTGCGTGTATATGTGTTTGTAAACTCCTGATTTGATACACACACATACATATTATAAATAAAAGTGTTATAAAGTTATAGTTGTAAACCCCCATTAACTCTATTAACTCTATTTTTACCTATTATTCTTATATATAGTACTCTTGATTTATATTTGTATACATCTTATTTACTTTACTTTTATACATACATTCGTGGTTCGTGAAAGATACATAGGGACCTATATAAATATACTTACACACGTATACACATCTTATAAGTAAACAAGAGTGTACCAGAGTTACAGGTATACTAATAGTGGGGGTAACGAATCTTGTTACAGACTGTGTATCCTTTCCAATACGTTGTAGGATTACCGTCAAGACCTTAGCACCGGGTACACCCCGGGACAGAGAACCTGTATCAACTGACGATGAACCTAGGGTGACTGTGACCGACCTATACTTAGGTCCTCCCGAGGTAAGACCCAGTAGCCTTGGTCAAGACTTGGTGAGAGTCTTCACTTCACTTCACTTTCAGTGACTCGGCACAGGCTGAGAAACGTTGGGGTACCAGATATGTCAGGTACCTTAAGAGGTCCGGTCTTATGACCTCACCCGTCGGAAAGGGAAGAGGTCCCCTAGAAGGGTTGGGTTCCTAGCTTGGGTCCAGAGGATATAACGTCTGCCTAAGGAATGGTCGACTCGGAGTTCCCTTCGGGTTCTTATGACCTCACCCATCGGATAGGGTAGAGGTCCCGTTAGAAGGTCTAGGTCCTTAACTTGGCCCCAGAGGACGTAACGTCCGTCTAAGAAATGGTTGACTTGATAGTCCCTTCGGATGAAAGGTTCCCGTAGAAGTTAAGAACACTGATTTCAGTTCGAACCAAACACCCGGACGTGGTCGTACCTTTCAGTTGATGGGAGAAAGAGGAGGTGCCCGGTAACAGTACAGTTAAGTCCTTAAGTTGAGATCCAGTTCCAATACCTGTGGTATTTTATAGAACGAAACATATCAAACAATCTGAACTTTTAGTAATTTACAATAGAGTTCTATCTATCGTAATTCGGTGTAAGTGAGGATGAGACTTGCAAAAACTTTCTTGTCCAACTCAGTTATTGGTGTACTATATTGTACGATGGAAGTCAAGTGTCTCCGTAGACTATTTAGGACAAAGGTAAAAGGGTCTCACTCACGGAACACTTACTCAAAAGACCGAGGTTGATACCACAAGAACTCACATGTTTCGAGAAGTCTTAAGAAGAAGTCGTAAGTTTTTTGGTTCTATTACCGTAGGTGTCTGTAAGGACCGTTTATCTGGTCAGGTAAGATTGCCTCTAGTCGGGACCCACAAGAAACCTTCCTTACTATGATTTCGACTTTGAGGTCATGAAACCGGTGGAGTACGTTTCTGAACTGAGTAACCTTTTCTGACTACGACCCTCCCTAACCCCCGTCCTCCTCTTCCCCTACTGTCTCCTACTCTACCGACCTACGATAGTGACTGAGCTACCTGCACTCAGACTCACTTGAGGGCCTCAACCACTACCTGTCCCTCCGGACCGCACGACGCTAAGTACCCCAGCGTTTCTCAGCCTGTGTTGACTCACTGACTTGACTTGACTTGACTTGACTTTCACCTTTGCCACCACCTAAAATAAAAGAACCCGAAATTTTAGTGACGTCTACCACTGATGTCGGTACTTTGATTTTCTGTGAGTGATAAACCTTCTTATGGATACTGTTTGCATCTGTCACGTAACTTTTCGTTTCTGTAGCGAAACGACTGTTTCCAGACATATCAGTTTTGATGCCAAAAGGGTCATCAGTACATACCCGAAGGGGCCACCGAGTCTGTCATTCCTGAGACGGACGTTACGTCCTCTGAACCCAAGCTAGGGACCCAACCCTTCTAAGGGACCTCCTCCCGTACCGTTGAGTGCGGTCATAAGAACGGACCTCTCGAGGTACCTATCTCCTCGGACCACCTGATGTCAGGTACACCAGTGTTTCTCAGTCTGTGCTGACTAGTTGATTCGTGCGTACGTACCGCGAGTTCATGCCTACACTCCCAACCTGGTATTTCTTCCGACTCCCGACACGGTATTGATGGATAACCCTACATCAAAGGGTCCCTCTTTTTCCCCTCCCCTCAACCGTCTCACTTAATTTGAAAGAACAGGTACCAGATGCCAAACAAATAAAAAGTATTATTATTAACCGTCCCACTTTATAAAATTAAAAGGATATCGATACATTAATTATACAGGTGTAATCTTTAGTTAATAGGAACTATTAATGGTGACCACGATACCGAGGATTCGACTCGCGATCAGAACGATTGCTTGACTTGCTCTGTATTAAAGAACAACAAGTTTCTCTGCTAGTCGAGATTAGTCGTCATTTAAGTTAGTTTTGAATGACTGTGGCTAACTCTAGTGTAATCTCAAACATTTTTATCCTATTAATACAAGTAGAACATTCAGCGTCCATAACATTGTCGGGATTTGACACACGGGTAAACTTATTTGTGAATTGCAGACGACCGAGATACGACCGTCTACAGCTTTGTATATTAGACGTATTTATTTAATCTTCAGATAAAAAGGGGAAGTATCGGGAAATCAAAACACTCTAAGTTAATCACGTTAGAAAAGAAAAAAAAAAAAAAGTTAAATTACTCGAGTCTTATGGTCCGGTTCGTTACCGTGTAACTCTGTCCTGTCGGACACCATTTCTCAACAGCCACAACGACGCCGACGACGACGATTCAGCGAAGTCAGCACAGGCTGAGACACGCTGGGGTATCTGTCGTCGGGTAGTCCGAGGGGGCAGGGACCCTAAACCACAATGAAGAAAAATTTAGGGAGAAATAGTAAAAAAAAATTTGTTAATAAAACAATTTCATATCAACTAAACCCAAAGAGACCACCGAGTCACCATTTCTTAGACGGACGGTTAGACCCTCTGTGTCCTCTTCTTCCTCTCATTCCAAGTTAGGGACCCAGCCCCTCTAGGGGACCTCTTCGTTGTCGTTGGGTGAGGTCATAAGAACGGACCTTTTGGGGAACCTGTCTCCTCTGACCACCCGATATATCGGGTACCCCGACTTTTTTCTCAGCTGGTGTTGACTCACTGCCTCGTCCTCGCGCGATCAGTCAAATGTTACACAATTAAAGGCGACACGTCGTTTCATTGAGTCCATTTATATCTATGTAAGAAAAGGATATGCCAAATGATATCCTATAAGTTATACTAAGGGATACGTCATCCTGGAACGACAAATATATCAAACCATAGGAAAGAAGAAGAAAAATTTTTAAATAATACACGAAAATAAATAAATTTTTAAACATACCCTCACTGAGCTACCTGCACTCAGACTCACTTGAGACCCTCAACCACTACCTGTCCCTCCGGACCGCACGACGCTAAGTACCCCAGCGTTTCTCAGCCTGTGCTGACTCGCTGACTTGACTTGACTATCAACGAAAAGTCACGACACAACCAAAGACGACATACGTTTCAGTCAGTCAATATGCATATGCACATAGGGGAGGCATAACCTAAAGGAAGGGCCAATCCAGTGGCGTCCCGTGACTCAACGACACGTGATCCAAGAGTACTCAGTAGTAAAATAGGTATCATAATTATCCCATAGATACAGTTAGGGTTAGAAGGTTAAGTAGGATGGGAGAAAGGGGGATTCATAAATTTATAAAGAAGAGATGTAGACACTTAGGGAGGAAATTACCCACGACTTCGATCCGACCGACCCAAGGCTAGGATGGAGCCACGAGTCTCGACACAGAACCGGTTCACGTCCCCGTTCCAGCCACGAGATAGAATTGAGGGAAGTAACATCTGCGGGACCCTACTCGGAGTCGAGTACTGGCTCCTTGTGTCCTCATACGTCCCGACCCAGAGAACCAGACTCAGCCGTGTTAAAACTATAGCGAACGTAGGGTCTCACGTTCACGTTTTAGCCCCAACCCCCATACTTCAAGGGAGATCTGAAACGGGATAAAGAATGGGAAACGACCGGAAGGAGAGGACGGGACGGGATGAAAGGGACGGGACAAGTCCGATAGACTTTCTGTCAGGAAGTCTTTGGTGAACGTGAACCAGGTGGCAGAGAACGATCCTCACTGCATTCTGTCACTTAAAGGAGGTACAGACGAAGTGAAAGGAAACCCGCAGTATCATCCTGAAACGAGGACCCAACGACACTCAAACAAAGTACCTTTCGTACGTCTCAACACAGAACATGCGGGATGTACCTTCAATCTATAATCATCATAAAAGTATAAGTGAAATATTGTATTTTTATGACAGAATTACGTCACACCCCAAATCACTTCTCCAGTCTCCCTGTCCAAACACAACGACTGGTATACAGAAAAAGAAATAAATAAGCCGACATAACCCAGATTTAGCGTCGGACACTGTAGAAGTGAGACAGTGCACCCCAGAAAGTGATATTGGTGTGTCTGAGAGACCAACACCGTATAATCGAATGAACGAGGTGTAGTACACCCTAGAATCAAGGGACTGGTCCCTAACTTGGGTACAGGGGACGTAACGTTCCACCTAAGAATTGGTGACCCGGTGGCCCCTTCAGGGGGACACACAGGAACTTATTCGGAAAGGAATTGGAGAACCCTGGAGGTTCAGGATTGGAACCCCTTATTTCCACCACACATGTGGACTGACCCGTCAACGTGTCTAAATTTCTCTCTTACGACCAGTCTACTTGTCGTAATACACACCGAGTTACTATAAAGGGTAATCATACGAAGCATCACACAGAACGTTTAGTCGATCGTACTGTAAGTCAAGTCGATTGTAACTAGTCGTCACCATTGTCGATTGTAACTAAACGGTCGTAAGGAGTAGTCGGTGCTAGGAACGGTACTGGGTTCATAATAATGACAACGTTCGTAGTGACACGGTTAAATAGTCTAACTCGGTAGTTCTGGGTAACTCTCAACCACTCCGTCCTTTTAATTTTATCGACTAAACCCCGTTTTTATCTTGTTTGGGGGTACAAATCAGGGATAAAGACAAGACACAGGTGATGTGATAGGACAGGACACAAACTCTCTTAACCCTCTCAAACGACCTCTTTTCCCGTACTCCTGTACTCTCGGCAGGGCCCTGTAAACTTCCTCTCTCCACCACACCATGTCGCCATTACTGATCCCACGATCCGGTGCACCAGACCCAAACTTATGTCGAGGTAGTGAATTACACACTGTTCAGTCCTTTATCAGAGAGAGACGAGACGAAGGAGTGGACATTTACACAGAAATCCTCATAATTTACCTACAGATACAGACTTCGCCCCGGTCGAAATGGTAGTCTGTAGCATCTGTGGTCTAACCCCTGTTTAGGAATTTAAAATCCCCAGGTCGTATTACAAAATTAAAGACCATTTTAGTCTTTCCCTTTTTTACTTGAAAATTCACCTTCGTTCATAATTATGTATTGTAATTATATAAGTACAAATATACTTATGTTAGTATTTTATTTTCAAATATAATAATAACGATAACAATAAAAAGTACTTCCTTTCCTAGGTACTTCCATTTTATAGATCTTAAGTACCCCCAATATTACACCGGAACCATCCCTCATAAATCTGGTCTCTGAGGTAGGACCCATCGACAATTCGACAGAGGAGCAGTGACTGAGTTACCTGTACTCAAACCGTGGTTGAGGCCCTCTACCACTTCCCGTCCCTTCGGACCACACGACGTGAAGTACCCCAGAGTTCTCAGCCTGAGTTGACTCGGTGACTCGTCGTTGTTGGAGATCCCCCGAGACACGTCAGTTTAGCCTCAGGGACCCTCCGAGACGTGTGAGTGTGTAAAGAAGGTGCAAAGGAGAAAGGGATTCTTAGAGAGACGAAATGTACGTTGTTCGATCTCTTTCATAGTCCGAAGGGTCCCGGAGTCATCATTTCTTAGACAGATGGTCGCGTCCTAAGAGTCCAAACTAGGGACCCAGGTCTTCTAAGGGACCTCTTTCCTTACCGATGGGTGAGGCCATAAGAACGGACCTCTGAGGGTACCTGTCTCCTCGGACCGTCTGTTACCCCAACGTTTTTCTAGTTTGTGCCAAATCCCTGATTTGTCGTTACTATCTCTTCTGGAGACGGTACTGGGTCCTCAGAAACCCCTCAACTCCGTTTCTCTACTACCCTTTCGGTGTCCCACCTGGGGCGGTGCACCGTTTACGGTGCAGGACACCTACGGTGGAGATCGACACTCGGTGACTCAAGACGTCATGTCGACGATTTGAATCGTTGGAAGAGGGTGGGGTAGGGACCCGTCTTAGTGAGACTGTGTAAGTTCCGGTTTCTGGGTTGACCCAGTGTCACACGTCATCACCTCATACCTAGTCTTTCTCTCTACTCCACTGTTCAAGAAATAAGACGTCTTACGTGGACCGACGGAACAATGAGTCTCACACCGAACCACCGTGGTCTTAACGATCCTATGACAGCATTCTCGTCTTAGAACGTAGGTGGGGCCCGGACACGTACAATTCCGTGGTCCTCTAGACGTGCCTGTGAGGTCAAACTCGTCGGGACGAGAGTACCGTGGGGTGAGGTCATGAGAACGGACCTTTTAGGGTACCTGGCTCCTCGGACCTCCCGACGTCAGGTACCCCAACGATTCTCAACCTGTGCTGACTCGTTGAAGTGAAAGTGACAAGTGAAAGTACGTAACCTCTTCCTTTACCGTTGGGTGAGGTCACAAAAACGGACCTCTTAGGGTCCCTACCCCCTCGGACTACCCGACGGCAGATACCCCAGCATGTCTCAGCCTGTGCTGACTTCGTTGAATCGTCGTCGTCGTCGAGAGTGCACATCCGTAGAACCTGGGTCTACATGTCACTAGATCCCGAGGTCTAGATTTTTTAGTGATTAGATTCGGGATTCGATTTGTACCATCAAATCAACGATTCAACACAGACTGAGAACACTAGGGTACCTGACATCGGGTGTTCGGAGGAGATAGGTACCCTAAAGGATCCGTTCTTATTAACTCATCCAACGGTAAAGGAAGAGGTCTCCTAGAAGGGGCGGGTCCCTGGCTTGGACCCAGAAGACGTAACTGTCAACCTAAGAAATAACTGATTCGGTGACCACCCTTCGATTTCCCCAGTTCCAGGTCTTAAGGTCACAAAGAACCTCCAAGAAGTGGGTGGGACCCCTTCTTAAGGGATGTCTCGAAATCCTGGAGTAGAGACCGATGGTTCCTCCCTACCAAAACGGACTTCACAAGGGAGATCCCTCTACCACCGGTGAAACCATCCACCGACCACGTCCACTCCCTTAAGCCCCAGTACTAACAGAGAGACACCCAGAAACTCCTGGTGGACGAGACACAGACCGAGGTGAGTAGAGTGGAACAAGTTCTTTTTTGTCGTCCTTCTTCTATCTCGGTCGTCTCCCGTGTGGAGACTCACCCTTCACAGACACTACGAAAACCACAGACCTGTTTGTGATCCACCTCTAAAGGATTCCCTTCCGTCCCGTCCTGATCTACAGGCACAACCCACCTTTACTCGGAGACACTTATACTAAGGACCTAGACACTATTACAGGTCGAAAGACAAAATCCCTACTTTTTTTTTTTTTTTCTACACCCTGTCCCTGAAATCCTGGACACTCACACTCACAAATACCGAGTCAACACAGGCTGAGACGCTGTGGTACCTGACATCCGGTGGACCGAGGAGACAGGCACCCTAAGAGGTCCGTTCTTGTGACCTCACCCAACGGTAAAAGAAGAGGTGTCTATATTTAAAGAACTTTTTTAAACCCCACCTGGTTTACAGTGGGCACCCCCGAGGGTCCGCCACGATCGCCGTGACTCGGGCGGACGGTTACGTCCTCTGTCTTCTCGACACTCGAGCTAGGGACCCAGTCCTTCTAGGGGAGTTCTTCCTTTACCGTTGGGTGAGGTCACAAGAACGGACCTCTTAGGGTACCTGTCACCTCGGACCGCCCGACGACAGGTATCCCAACGCTTCTCAACCTGTGCTGACTTCGCTGAATCGTAAATCGTTTACAGTACAAAGATCTAAATAGATTTACCTCAGTTGAGGCCGAGTCCTGGTGACGTGTGGTTCTAGGGACTCTTCGGGTCATTGTCGGTGACCTACCCCGAACGAGTCCCGGGGGACGAGTGAGATTATAACAAAACCCCCTAACCAGGGGTCGGCACGACCGGTACGAGGAAACGATGTATTACGACCTCAGTCTTCGACGGGGAAGTTATAGGAAAACTCGTAGAGAGGAGGATCACCCAGAGTCTCTACGGAATTGACCTAACTAAAGTATGAAGTCCCTGGGGGTGAGTCAGGGGACCTTGGTGGTACGAATCACAGACTAGCGGGGGAGACTCGGGGGAGCATTACAGACAGGACACCGGAGACCTCACCCGGGGTCGGAGACGGGGAACGTAGGAGTTCCAGACACAGAAAGGGAACAGGACCCCCGAGGGCTAGGGGTTGTTACTCTGGGACAAAGAGGAAAGAGGAGCCTCGTTTTCGCGGAGGTTGGTCATATCGTCGGTGGTCGGGTCCCCCGTCGAGACAGATGGGGTCTTTGCACCGGTCAAGTTCAACGGTGCACGAGATGAATCTAAACCTCACATTTTATGTGAATCTAAACCTCACATTTTATGTGAGGTTTAAAACTCCTGAACCACGGTCTCTCTACTTGTTACGTAGTCATCATTAAAAATAAGACCAGGGCCCTACCCCGAAGGGACCACCGAGTCTACTATTTCTTAGACGGACGTTCCGTCCTTTGGACCCAAACTAGGGGATCTCCTCCTTTGCCGTTGAGTGAGGTCATAAGACCTCTTAGATTACCTGTCTTCTCGGACCACCCGATGTCAGGTTCCCCAGGGTTTCTCAGTCTGTACTGACTCGCTGATTGTATGTGTACTACTTTATTATAAAACCTATATACCCCAATTCATTTGTGATAATTTTAATTAAAGTGGTCAAAGAAGAATGAGTAAAACTCACAAAGTGTCTTTCCAATTTTGAGGATGTACCAAGTGTAATACTTTACCCAAAGGGACCACCGAGTCTGCCATTTCACAGACGGACGTTACGCTCTCTGGACGCAAGTTAGGGACTCAGTCCTTCTAGGCGACTTTTTCCTTTACTGTTGGGTGAGGTCATGAGAACGGATCTTTTAAGGTTCCTACGTCCTAGGACCACCCGATTTCAGGTACCCCCAGTGTTTCTCAGTCTGTGCTGACTCGTTGAAGTGAAAGTGAAAGTGTAATAAAGACAACCTGTGGGAGGAAGAATCTTAATTTTTCAGCCCCGGACCTCGGGTTCACCCGAGAATTGAGTCGACCGGGTGGGAACAACGACGGGGCCCCTCGGACCTTAAGGCGTACGTCCGTGGACGACGGGGTCGTAGGACACTCCCGACCTCCTCCTCCCACTCCGGGAAAGCAAGAGAGAGAATAGACATACAACCCTCCCCCTTTCCCAATGATTACAAGGGGAAGAGGACCACCGAGTCTGTCATTTCGTAGACGGACGTTACACCCTCTGGTCCCAAACTAGGGACCCAGCCCTTCTAGAGGACCTCTTCCTTTACCGTTAGGTGAGGTCATGAAAACGGACCTTTCAGGGCACCTGTCTCCTGGACCACCCGATGTCAGGTACCCCAACGTTTCTCAACCTGTGTTGATTCACTGAAGTGAAAGAACTGAAAGAAAGAAAGAGAGTAAAATGTCTACTCCTCCGACTTCAGGTCTCTCCCCTTCGTTGAATGGGCTTCGGTGTGTCGCTCCATATTCTCTCGTCCCGTGGGTGTCGGGGATAGGTGTGGCGTCCCGGACGGCGGTGGAGGGTTTCCGTTTCCTCTCCACCCTCTCTTTTCCCCTGTGAGTGACCTTCCCCGTTGACCCGCGTGACTGAAGACGTCCACGAAGACTCCGCTGACGCCACGCCGCCCACAGGACACTCGTGGGGACACGAGGAGTAGGACTTGAGAGTAAATGTACAAACGACCGGAGCCAGGAGAAAGAAGAAACAAAACTCGGCTCGACCCAGAAGGAACGAAGCCCACCCGAAAGACATCGACACAGAGTGTCCGAAGGGAACGGTGTCACCCGTCCGAACTAACTGGTGTCCACCCTAGAATCAAGGGGCTGGTCCCTAGCTTGGGATCGGGGGACGTAACGTTCCGCCCAAGAATCGGTGACGTGGTGACCGGAGTTAAGAGCCACGAATCAAACCGACACCGTCACACAAGAAGCCAAACAAATGAGCAAGTGACAGAAATAAAACCGAAGGGACCACCGAGTCTCCCATTGGTTAGACGGATAATACGTCCTCTGGACCCAAGTTAGGGACTCAGAACCTTCTAGGGGACCTCCTCCTTTGCCGTTGGGTGAGGTCACAAAAACGGACCCCTCAGAGTACCTGTCTCCTCGGACCACCCAGTACCAGATAAGATACCCAGAGTTTCTCAACCTGTACTGACTCGCTAATTGAGAAATTAAAACCGACTTTGGACGAAATTTGGGGAACACTTTGTTCCGTCCCACGTTTATTGGTTTATTTGTGTCTAGTGTTCCTAAAGACCCAGAGGGACCCTTCTTCCAACTTCTTTCTCAAGGGAGACAGTGTGCCGTGTGTCGACACATGTCGGGACCCATCCTCACCCCCACTACACCCTACCTATGTAAAGTAAATTATTTTATGTCGGGTCGGACCCCAACTTTCCAACACTCTTGAGAACCACCTGGGTCTCTCTACGACTTTCTGTGTCCTAGTCCAAGTCAAGGGAGGTTCTAGGGCAATGTTGTAGCCAAAGAAAGGGGGAAAGGGTGTGGAACCCCCGCGTGTCACGAAAAGACGTACTCTTTGAGATCCTCTTCTCCTAACATAAAGAACCACCTCAAAGTACTCCTGAGCCCAGATTGAAATGGGAACAGGAATAGACGTTCGTTGTCATCTCTAAAACATCCGTTTAGTCCTACAGAAAAATCTGACATTATTTTTAGGAGCCTGCAAGGTCGAAAGGAGTACTAAAGGAACTATGGTAGGGTCAAGACCTCAACCCCCTTTTCAGACCCTGGGGTTCTGGTGGAACGAAGACGATCTACCTCATCTCTTGGTGTAGTGTCTTCCTATTCTAATGTCTGTCGACTGAAGGTGACCTAGTCGAGAAGGAAATTTCTTGTGTAGAATTTTTTTTTTTTTTTAGTGAAGATCCTTCTTGCCTAGTTTGTCCACAAGTAACCTTCCGTCCACTTCATTGAGTACCCCTGGGTCATTGGCGACGACAAATCAGCGAGTCAACATAAGTCGAGAAACTCTGGGGTACCTGACATTGGGTGGTCCGAGGAGACAGGTACCCTAAAGGGTCCGTTCTTATGACCTCACCCAACGGTAAAGGAAGNGATCCTTCTTGCCTAGTTTGTCCACAAGTAACCTTCCGTCCACTTCATTGAGTACCCCTGGGTCATTGGCGACGACAAATCAGCGAGTCAACATAAGTCGAGAAACTCTGGGTGGTCCGAGGAGACAGGTACCCTAAAGGGTCCGTTCTTATGACCTCACCCAACGGTAAAGGAAGAGGTCCCCTAGAAGGGTTGGGTCCCTAGTTCGGGTCCAGAGGAGGGACCGTCCGTCTAAGAAATGGTAGACTCGGTAGACCCTTCGGGTGACGTCTGACTGAGTCGACAGAATGGACATTTTTCTGACATTGTACTACCAATGTACACGGTATGAAAACACCCGTAGATAAAAACACGTCCCGTGAAACGACAACTGTGGGTAATAAAATAACTTAGAACTACCATGAGACACCTAACACACAATAACAAGAATAACATGTCTACTTTGACTTCGAATGCCTCCACTCCTGAATTGAACCAGAGTACCGGGTTCCTCCCTCCACCCTCAAAGTTTGTTCAAGACAGGTAGAAGTTTTCGGTCTAATCCTGTCTCTCTGCCTGATCTACGTACGGTTAAGGGGAAGGTCAAGATTTTAGTTATGATGACTAAGTTTATACTAAGTGATTTCGTTTGACCTACCCGGTGTAAGTCGACGGTGTGATCTGGTCGTTTTAAGAGGTATAAAAGTAGTTTATCCGTGCATAAACGATTTCTATCCGTCTCTCTTCCCCGGTCTACTCCGACTGAGGACTCGACGGAAGAGGTTCCCGAGATAATTACCCTTGTCTGTTTGCAGGTCCCGGTAAGATTCGGGTGTTTTCGGTTAGTGTCCGGATTTACCATGGGTCCCTTGGACACTCGATGGGATATATGGAAGGAGAGGGTTTAATGGAAAGATGCGTCATCGAACTAGGGTCCAAAGTAATGGACCATTAAAGTAGGAAGTTCTTGGTCGAGTCGTTATGGAAACAGATTTTACAGGAAAAACAGAGGGAAAGTAGGGAAGTGATACGATCCTTCCGAAACAGTAAGGTAACGGTTCGAACGTGTCGTATGAGAAATAAAGACCTCCTCCTGTGTGGGTCGTCTCGTCAGTCATCGACAATCCTTCAGGAACAGGTTCCTAAGTCTCCCGGACACTGTCCGGAGTAGACGGTTTACACTCCTAGGAGTGGTCACCTTTTCGCGTCTTTGTTCAGTGAACGAAGAAGGAGTCAACGGGTGGAATAACGAAAACGTGTTCGATCCCATAATATAAAGTTTTACTGGTAAGAAGAGATTTGAGTCCTTTACTTTCCGTTTATAATACAATTATTAAACTTCGAATCGAATTGTCGAAGACATTTCCCGTATCTCGTGACTTCGACCCGACTCTCTTCCCCGTTCAGAGACTCTGATTCTTTCTTGCAACGACCATAAGGTAGTGATTCAGCACAGACTGAGACACTGGGTACCTGACATCGTACGGTCCGAGGAGAGAGGAAGTGATAGAGTACTGGTAACTCAACACGTTTGTAGGAAAAGGAGGGGTGAGATGGAAAAACTTTCTCTAGAACGACGGAAGACTCAACAATCCTAAACCCTTCCGTGTGTACTTTTTTACAGATCTTTGTTTAGACCCTCACTCCTCCCTTCATTTCATTTCTTTTTTCGAGACCTAGGCACCTGAAACTCTCGCGGACTTGTCTCTCCACTGGAACTTCCAAAATTTATGTCTATGTCCTGAAAGGTCCACCACAGTCTCCATTTCTTAGATGGATGGGTTACGTCCTTTGGGTCCTCTGAGTCCAAGTTAGGAACCTAGTCCTTCTAGGGGACCTCTTCCGTTACCGTTGGATGAGGGGACCACCCGATGTCAGGTACCCCAGAGTTTCTCAGTCTGGGTTGACTCGTTGACTCGTGCGTGCACGTCCATTTCACCTCACCCACTCAGGACCTCCCCTCTTTTTCCCTCCTTTTCATTAAAATTCTTTGCGACCTTATGTGACACTTAGACTAGTAGGAATTTCAAGAAATTCTCGACGTACTAGTCTTAAGTCGCATCAACTAAAAGCTTCACCTTATGTAGATAATTATGTACCCTGTGCCTCTACCTGGTCTGCCTGACCCCAGTACCCCAGATGTCTTCAGTACCCGCTTTCTACCAGGGACGTACACTTTCTCTGATCACGGGACCCCGACTCCTCACTCCGTCCTGCTCTTTCGAACCCATTGTCTGGTCGGTCCTCCGTCTCGTCTGTCGACGGTCAGACGGAAGAACCCACCTCATCCCGGCAAGGCACACCGAATGGCCGAAACGACTCTAACTTACAGTCAGCTGGTCCAGTCTGTAGAGTGACCCGACCTTTCTCATATGATAAAACACCCCGTCGACGGAGGTCCCTTCGGTCCTAACACAGACGATACGACCCAGACCTACACAGTTGGACCGGACCTCGACGAAAACCTTCGGTCCCTACCCCTCCTGTCCGAACAGTGTGGGTTCTCACTCGTAGAGTTGAACCCGTCTTCCTACCACTCTCCCCTCCTTTGTTCTTTCACTCGCGGCTCCTTCCCCACCCACTCGCCACTGTTAAGGTCCCACGTCTCTGCCGGTTTTCTCTAAAATTCTTCTCTTGACAGGATTGCAAGTCAAACTTTAAGAACCAAAAGGGTACTACGTTTGGGCAAGAGGTAGAGGGGACCAAAGGGGGGTTTATGCGTTATTGTACATGACAGGTGCTCGTGAGACTCTAAGGCACACTCGAGAGACAACCCCAGCCACAACGACGCCACCTCGTTCTTAAGAGAAAAGAGGATACTTACTTCTGTTCTTCGTTCCAAAAGTTCCGTCTCTTCTGGTGTTCTTACCTTGACGAGAGGGTTAACAAACTTTATAACCGACGTTCGTAACTCTAAAAGTATCTAATATTTTCAAGATTAGAATCATTCTAAAGTTCCCGGACTGACCCTTTCTAAGGGGACCTCTTCCCGTACCGTTGGGTCATGAGAAAGGACTTCTTAGGATGCCTGTCTCCTCGGACCACCCGATATATCAGGTATCTCAGTGATTTTCAGCCTATGCTGACTTCACTAAATCCCGTGTACGCACCCACGCGTGTACATGTGTGTGTATGTGTGTGTGCGTGTGCGTGTTCCCCTTTTCACACCCCCCTATCTAATCTTCAAACCCTAAGTCTATATGTGTGATGTGGGTCACATATCATGTCCCTTGGTGAGTTATAAAACATTATTGGATTTACCCTTTTCTTAGACTCTTACTTATTTAGAGATATGTGAGATGTGTACATATACGCATAAACATATTGACTTAGTCAAACAACATGTGATTGTGTTACGACATTTAGTCGATATAAAGTTAGTTCTTTAATTAATTTATTTTGTTTAGAGAAAGACCCCTAAAACAGGGTGTTCTCCTACGTCCTATAAACCCTTCTAGTGAATGAGACCCCGAAGGGTCCACTGACTCACCATTTCGTGGATGGACCGTTACGTACTCTACGTCTTTTATGTCCGAGTCAGGGACCCAACCCTTCTAGGGGGCCCCCTCCCGTACCGTTGGGTCAAGTCATAAGAGCGGACCCTTTAGAGTGCCTGTCACGACCTCCTGATCTCAGGTGCTCCAGCGTTTCACAGTCTGTACTGATTCTCTAATTCGTCGTTGTTGTGCCGTGTCTAGCGAATGAGATAAATTACGAAATTACGCTTTTTCTGAGGGTTTGCAAGACAATTGAAACGGATATTCTTCGGTGGTATATTCTATGTGATGGTATCCTAATCATACATATACTTTACGTGTGTGTCTATTAGAATTGAAACGTTTTTAGATGGCACCTCGTCTGACATCGCCCACTTCGGTAACTCAGAATATGGAGGCGAGTCCTGATCAGTATATTTAGTAGGGTGTTCGAGTAGGTAGTGTAGTGTGTGGTCCTCAATAAGTCACAGAAAACGACGAGTATATTTGACAGAAAGAATTATCGAACGAAGTGTAGGTCGAGACAATTGGGGACCTACGGGTACCGTACACCGATCAGAACCTTTATGTGACGAAAGAAATACCAACACAGTCACAGATTAGACCGGTCTATATAAAGTCACAAAGGAGTTACACGCACTTACTAGACCCACAAATGGTCTTCGAAGGATTATTTTGTGAGAAAAGAGACGATGTCATCTGAATATCAAATGAAATTTTTATTGAGTCAACTTTAAATTATCCTCCAAAATTCCGGTGTAGACTAAAGTCGGTATATTTAAGGTTGAAAATGGTTGTGAGAACCGAGCAGTTGGAACGCCAAAAGACTCACTAACTCTACTTTGTGGTCGAACGGTAACACGACACGAAACAATCAAGTAAGTGATGCATATAGTTTCCCGAAGGGACCACCGAGTCGCCATTTCTTAAGTGGACGGTCACGTCCTCTACAATTCTCTTAACCCAAGCTAGGAACCTAACCCTGCTAGGGGACCTCTTTCTTTACCGTTGGGTGAGGTCATAAGAACGGACTTTTTAGGGTACCTGTCTCCTTAGACCACCCAATATCAGGTTCCCCAGCGTTTTCTAAGCCTGTACTAAACCAGATTTGTTGTTGTTTTATATAGTTTTGATATGGTTTGTTTTTTGTTCGACGTCATCGGTACATTATTTGAGTAACTATGTACTATTGGACTTTAGTAAATTTGGGTCCCCGTTCTCAAATATCCATCTCACATCCTCACTGTAAGAATCACTTTCTCCCCTGTCTTTTGTGTTTGGGAAATTATATAATTATCAAACACCAAATTTTTTTAACTTTTATTTTTAGTGACTTAGTTACTATGAATAAAAGACTTGAGATTACATTTTCTATTTACCCAGAAGACCGTAAAAAAAAAAACCGTCTTTTTTTTTTATTCTAGATTCATGGAAAAGACCTCCCTTTCCCTTCCTCGATTTCGGTAACAAGTCCAGATGTTCACTTTACACTCGTTCTTCAGTAAACGCTGTAAGAGAAAACGGACTTTTGTCAGAACACGTCACAGTCACAAGGGTTTCGTGTCTACTCCTTTGACTCCGGGTCCTCCGTCTCCACCTTGTATAACAGTGAGTAGATGTAGAGAGACCGAGGGTTCAGGTAGTGGGACGACGCGACGGGTGGAGAGGGACACGAAGGGACCATGTCTCCGAAGACAGGAAAATCCGCGGAGACCTGTCCTTTGGGACATTATCGAGACGTTCGACAACGGACGTAGGGATTTGCCACAGAGTCGAAGTAATCCTTCATGCCACTCTGACCGAACTAGACAGGTCCTGTCGTAAACAAAAGTCATACAACAACTAAAACCCTACACACAAGTCAACGAGTCAGTACAAGTTGAGACGCTGTGATACCTGACATATCGGGTGGTCCGAGGAGACAGGTACCCTAAGAGGTCCGTTCTTACGACCTCACTCAACGGCAAGGGAAGAGGTCCCCTGAAAGGGCTGGGTCCCTACCTTGAGTCCAGAGGATGTGACGTCCACCAAAGAAGTGACTGACTCGATAGTCACTTCAGCTTCTTATGACCTCACCCTCCGGTAAGGGAAACGGTCTCCTGGAGGGGTCAGGTCCCTAGCTTGACCCGACAGGACGTGACGTCCGTCTGAGGAGCGGTAGACACGATAGTCCCTTCGACCGATTTCACCTGGCCTCTCTAGTTGAGTAAAAGTTTTAGACCTTTCGTCTGACTTAGAACCGTCGTCCCGATTCACTGACTTATTCAACTTGAAATTAACGAATGACCCCATTTGTATTCACTTTCAGTGAGTCAGTACAGGTCGAGACCTGACATGTCAGGTACCGTAAGAGGTCCGGTCTTATGACCTCACCCACCGGAAAGGGAAGAGGTCCTCTAGAAGGGTTGGGTTCCTAACTTGGGTCCAGAGGACGTAACGTCCACCTAAGAAATGGTCGACTCGGTGTTCCCTTCGAGTTCTTATGACCTCACCCATCGGATAGGGAAGAGGTCGTCTAGAAGGACTGGGTCCTCAACTTGGTCCCAGAGGGTGTAACGTCCGCATAAGAAATGGTCGACTTGATGGTTCCTTCGAGATTTGTATTCTTCTTTTGTCTGTCTACAATGTTTTAGGACGTCTCCCCTAGTGTCGTAGTCCGTCTTAACTTCCGTCCCCTATGTTCCTTGACTCTCGTCCTGCCTACCAACTTTCAGAAGTACCTTTGTCCTTCCCGGGTCCAGAAAAGAGATTCATCCTTGACAGGACAGGGTGGACCACCTTTTGACCTCCAACCGAGATTCGTCTTCACTTTGGTTTACCTGAGACCTGAGACCCTGGATTCTGTATTCTATCTCTTTGTGTCCTCGAAGTATTATTATTATTATTTACATCTAACTCACCCTTAGATGTTTAAGTTGACACTTTAAGAGTCGGAGACTGACACGATACTTACAAGTATCCGTTTGAATGTCGGGAACTACCCTCGAACCTCCTAAGAGACTCATCTTTGTCAGTTCGGGTTTCTTTTTACAGACGTCTATGACTGTCAAAGCCCCTCTCCAGGGAGTATTGCCGGCCCAGGTTCAGAACAGTAAAATACCACTTGAGGTAATGAACCATTTAGAACGGGTGTGTGTGCCCAGGGGCCGTCGAAGATTTTCAGAGTGAGGTTTACACTTGTCTGTTGACTTCTAGTAGACTATAAACGTTTTTTTTTTTTTTAGATCATACTTTTTATCCGTGGAGTTGTTCGGTAATTTTCTTTCTTTGGGTCTCCTTTTTCCTCGTTACACCATTTTTCTTCTTTTAAATGTTGTTGTGTCGTTAATTGTTATTACGGAATCCCTCCACTCCGATCTATCATACGGGTACTTTCCTGACATTTCCTCATGAGTCTTCTTAACTTTTCTCTTGAGAACTTTTAATTCTTTTATATATGATAATGACCTTTCTAATTTTTCAGTTATTTCATCAACGTTCCATCTCAACTTCGTAGGGTTACTTTCGTCTTTTTCTCTGTTTCTTTCATCTACTTCGTTCCTCTTACTCCCGTCTTTGGTCCTTTTATTGTCTTCTTTTGAGGGGTATAAAATTTTTGTTATAGTTCTTAAAAATTTTTCTGGAACTAGCTCCGTATAATCTTCCTTTAAAGTCTTGTGACTTTTTTTTTTTTTCCTAGTTTTTAGAAGGTTTCTCTCTTTGATCACGTGGACGTTTTATAATCCTTAGTCTTACTTCGGTGTACAGAACCATCGTCAGGACCCTCGGGTCTCTGCCTCCTCGTTGAAATCTAAGTCTCCCTTTCAAGGGAGGTAAGGTCCCGAGATATAGGTTGGGTCCTAACAAGTTTCCACCACGATCTCATTTCTCCAAACATCGGTAACTTTTAGAGTGTTTGGGGGGAGAAGTGCCAGGGAAAGGCTCTTCCCACACTAAGTGTTGTTTTTTCTGTATCCTCGTCTCCAATCCTCTCCGCCCTGAGACCCTTCTCACTCAGGGTGGGTCGCCTCGTCCCTTCCCCAGGGGTCTGCTACTCTTCTTTGCCGACCCCTCCTGTCGACCGTCGTCTGAGTCTTCTTTGGCGTAGGTCTCTCACGATCTTTCGACGTCTTCTCCAAAGGTTGTCTCTTTGTCGACTCCCCACACAACTCTAAGGGTATCCCAAACCTCTCCTTAAACACTACTCAACCATCTTGTAATTCGTCTAATTTACGTTCCGGTAATAATTGAGTTCTCTTTTGTAAAGTCTTCCCTTTGGATTAATCGACACTTATCTAAATGTGTTTAGTCAGACTATTTATGGTTTATGTCTCATCTAGTTTATTGATACAACCTCTCTATTTGTCTCCCCTTCTGGTCACACACACGTACACACACACACACACACACACACACACACACACACACATGTGCGTGAACATCCCTCTTACTTTCGATTTGACGTTATATATTCTTCATTGCCACCCATTAGAGACAGCCGACCAAAATGTGTACGGTACTCGACAACGTCGCGAGGTATTACAACACATAACCAATCAGTGAGTCGACACAAGATGAGAAACGTTTGGGTACCTGACATCGGAACGGTCCAAGGAGACAGGTACCCTAAAAGGTCCGTTCTTATGTTTTTCGCCCAGCGGTAAAGGAAGAGGTTCACGAAATATACATGATTGAATAAATCAAGTGTGTTTTTTCAAGGGCTTTCTCCATGTTAAAATGAGGAGTAAAACATTGTTGTCTTTGACTTCGTACTTTTCTAATATTTAACAAGGGGACTTCAGTGTGTCGAAACTTGTCTTCCGTCTTTAAACTTGAACCGGTTGACTTCCAGTTTCGGATACAGAAGTGGATGAAGTGTGGTGGCGAGACGGTTGGGCTACACGTCGGGAAACCTAGTCACCAGCCCGAAGTCGATGACTTATTAACGAACCCAATTCCATACTCAGGATAATTTACGATTACAGTCTTCCAGATTTCATAGTAAAACTTCCACAAATATGGGAGATGTCTCTCTATATCGATAACAGAGTCGACAGATACCGTCTCTGGGTTTCTCTTTCACGGACTTTCTTTGTACCTTTGAATCAAGAGAGAACCCATTTCAGGTACCACCGGTCCGTCGAGACGAGACGTTCCGACCGTCCCGGGTCCGTCCGCGAAGACCTAGGACCGAGATGGTACAGATTCTACGACAGAAAGAAAGTGTCAGAGACTACGGACGGTTCGAGGAGGAACTTCTTCACTAATTCTCCCCCAGTATACGGTAAGAAACCTCGTGCACAGGGTCTTCTACGAACATAAAGATCGTGAAGCGTAGGTAACCGGTCTAGACTCAGTGTACCGACGTTCCCTCCGACCCACTCCTACAGAAATAACATCAACTGAGATTCTAGTAGATTTTTAAGCTAAAGACATGTTCCTCCCTAATCACATAGAAGTAATGGATTGAACTGGGAACACTCTTTAGAAGGATTAAGTTTGGAAGACGCGAACAGAGTAACACAGGACCCTACACAAAATTCATATTTCTCGTAGGGAATGACGAAAGTAGTTTTCAGTCACAATGACCCCGTTGTGACCTTATCCCTTTTTCGGTCAACAGATACAGAACCTCATTTGTGAGTGGAGAGTGGGAGAGACAATAAGAAGTAATTACTTTAGGTGAACCCAAAACTTTGGGAGTCACCATGACCGAAACACTACAACCTCGTCATTGACTTAGAGAGATTTGGTCACCAAGAGTTGGTCGTACTAAAAGGGGGGTCCCCTGTAGACCTTTACAGACCCTGGAAAAACCAACAGGGTCAACCCCCCTCCTCATAATGACTGTAGATCACCCTCCTCCGATCCCCAGACCACTTGTAGGTTTTTGTGTGTCCTGTCGGGACGAGACATTTCTTAATAGACAAGGGTTTATCACGACCCAACTATTCGGGACAAGATTTAAATCCGAGAAAGGTCTTTTGACCCCTCTGTCGTCATACACGAAGGACTTGACACCCATTTCTAAGTGGCCGAGAATGTTTCCGAGATGCCTTACGGACCGGGAACCTCCCCAGGAGGAGACACGAGTCCTTAAGGATTAGAAGAGAAGAGACGGGTCGAAGAGATCTGAATGGAAGAATAGTAAAAATCGAGTATCATACATACAGACAACCCTTCCCTTTACTCTCCGTAATTTAAAATAGTTTCTTGCTAATCTACAGTTCTAGAAAAATTTACATTTAGTGAAGTACCTTTCGAGAGGTTTTGACACACCCCAAGTATAGTGACAGAGACTAAAGGTTTGCCCGGTCACACAAGTTCCGCTGAGGGGGGTGTGGGGGTCCCTTTCACCTCAACTAGTCGCCCTCCCACTCTGACACGGACACAAAGTCTAAACCGTGGAGGTCGGGACGCTGTACCTTTCCGACCCTCCAATCTCCCTTAGACTTCTCGACTTTACGAGACCCACCTTTAGTCCTCTCTACGTACACTTTGTTCTACGTCTATACCCTCCCGTCCCTCAAACTGTGTGACTCGGGGGTGAGGGGAGTCTGTCCCAAAAGTTTCCTTCGAAAATGAAGTCGAATAAGTCCTCCGAGTCGGTACAACAGAACAAGGGTGTTTTACCGCCCGTCCGAACAGAGAAAAAAGTAACAACTTAGGATCCCTAACCCCAAACACAATTAAAGGATCCCAATAATATTGTTTCTGTTCGGATCTGTCACATAGCTTTTCGTCTTTATAGTGAAACGGTTGTTTGAGACATATCAGTTTCCACACCAAAAGGGTCACCAGTACATACCTACACTCTCAACCTGGTATTTCTTTCGACTCACGGTTTCTTAACTACGAAAACTTGACACCATAACCTCTTCTGAGAACTCTCAGGGAACCTGACATTCCTCTAGGTTAGTCACGTAGGAATTCCTCTGGTCAGGACCCATAAGTAACCTTCTTATTACAACTTCGACTTCGAGGTTATGAAACCGGTGTACTAAGTTTCTCCACTGAGTGACCTTTTCTGGGACTACGACCCTTTCGAACTCCCGTTCTCCTCTTCCCCTGCTGTCTCCTACTCTACCAACCTACCCTAGTGGCTGAGTTACTTGCACTTAAACTCACTTGAGGTCCTCTATCACCTCCTGTCTCCTCGAACCCAACGACGTCAGGTACCCCAGTGTTTTTCAACCTGTACTGAATCGATGTGTTAATATTTTCTAGTGGTGTTTGAACCACTGAATTGTATTTACACAGGAGAGTGTTAAGACCTCCCGTCCTCAGACCTTAGTTCCACAGCAGTCACGGCACGAGACTTCAGAGATCCCTTCTTACGAAGATCGAAGATCATCTAAGGTCGTTAGGAACCGTAGGGTACCGACCACCGTCGTATTGAGACGAGGACGAAGACTGAAGTGTACGAAGAAGGGACGTACAGACCAGAGGGACAGAGGTAGAAAGGAGTACCGGTCAGTAGTCTAATACCGAGTGGTATTAGGTCATCCTGGAGTAGAATTGACCTAAAGTAGACTGGACTGAAGGTTTCTTCCAGTGTAAGTGACTACAGGACTCAATCGTGAGTTTACATAGAAACAACCCCTGTTTTAAGTTGTGTCTTGTACCAAATTTATTACATACATAAAATTAATTTTTATATTTTTTAAAACCAACGTAAAACGTAGTCCATCCTAGAATCTAGGGGGGTGGTCCTTAACTTGGACATGGGGATATCACCTTACACTTCAGTATTGGGGACCTGTCGATCCCTTAAGGATTTGTTATCGAAATTACCTACTTTCGATTTAGTGTAAAAGAATCTTATTTAAATAACAACGAATCAGTGGTTACCACAGACTGAGAAACGTCGGGGTACCTGACATCGTACGGTCCGAGGAGACCAGAGATGATAGAGGGTCTCGAACGAGTCTGAGAACAGGTGACTCAGTCACTACGATAGATTGGCAGAGTAGGAGACGACTGGGGAAGAGGAGGCCGGAAGATAGAATGTGAAATATTTTGTTACCGTTGAAACTTGCACACTCTCTCGAGGTTCATGTGAAGGTCCTAGGATTGTTACGACCAGGGAAGAGTTCTCTCCTCTGAGGGTGGTGGGGAAGGGTGGGAGGTTTGGAGGAGGAACTACGGAAGTTACAAAATTATGTCCGTTTGAGATGTTTTTGAACGAAATCTTAAACTTTTGTTATTAAATCCTCTCTCCTTCCGATAAATAAATAAAAAGGAGATAAATACGAAAAGTCACCTCTTCCTTTACCGTTGGGATAGGTCTTAAGAACGGACCTCTTAGGATACCTGCCCCCTCGGACCACCCGATATCAGGCATCACAACCTTTCTCAACCTGTACTGACTTAGCTGAATCATACGTACGTACGAAAAAAAAAAAATTAATTTTCTAATGTCTATTCTCGAGGAACTAAAAACCTCAGTTAAACTTTTCTCTCTGAAAAGACCACCAAGTCTGTCATTTCTTAGACGGACGTCAAGCCCCAAAGACTCAAGTTAGGGACCCAACCTTTTTCGGGGGCCTCTTCCTTTACTGTTGGTAAAGGTCATAAAAACGGACCCTTTAGGGTGCCTGTCTCCTAAAAACAGACCAGAAATATACCATGTAAACGTGTCTTTGAGAAGTAATACGGTTAGTTCCGTTTTAGGAAAATGTTACTTGGGACGTAGTACAAAAGGGAAGTTCTGTTTCTCCTTGCAAATACGTTAATTTTGTCTGACTAACTTTTTTTAGACACAGACCGTCTTCGAACCTAAATATACAAGGTCGAGTTTACTGACCCCCTGTAATCCTTCGACGTTTTGACCCGTTTTAGAGAGGGGTGTGGGGGGTCTTGTATCAAACTTCTCTTTTTTCCTCCACCTAAAGGGTCGGAAGTCGTCGGGCCGGGGGAGGAGTAGCCAGACGTCCTTTCGGTCCCGTCGAGGGAGTCCGGGATTAGTTGAACGAGTTTGTCCGACGTTTTAGCTAGACTGTCGGGTACTTTCCCTCAAACCTTCGCGCCTCCCCTCCGAGGTCCCTCCCGACTCTACGCCATTGCGCTTTAAGACATAAAAGTTCCTATAGTGGTACAAACGGATTACAGTTCACGACGCTGTCCTCTTCCCCGGAGACTAGAAATCCGATGTTTGATCAACACTGTTCTTGTAATGTCACACACACACGCATACACACACACACACACACACACACACACACACACACACTCACAAACAAACACATATACCCTCAAACTCAGGACCCGAACCTTTGTAAATAAGTTTAGCCACCTCTTCTTTCCAGAAAGCCTTACTTCTGATTTAGAGAAACTGTACTTCTCATTGTCGCCAATTGTAGACAACTAGCAAACGACTTAACGACCTGTGTAAGTCAACAAAGAAAGTTAGTGATACTATTAGGAACAACAACAAATCAGCGAGTCAGCACAGAGTCGTCACCATCTTTTTTTGGACGGAGAGTCACGTCCTCTCAGTCCTCTGGACCCAAGCTAGGGACCCGACCCTTCCAGAGGACCTCCTCCTTTACCGTTGGGTCAGGTCATAAGAACGGACCTCTTAAGGTACCTGTCCCCTCGAACCTCCCGATGACAGGTATCCAGTGTTTCTCAGTCTGTGTCTCCGAACTCTCGTTGTCCCTATAAATTTTATCAATTGGTGGTCTTTCCGTGTTCGATACTGGTAAATCTTCTCGACCAGGGTCTTTTCAAATCCTTCCGTCGAGGTCGAACCTCCCCGGGAGTCCTTCGAACTCCGTCCATGTAAAATAGAGATTAAAAATTTTAAAAATTTTCGTCAGTCAAAATAAAATGAACCTAAATTTTTATAAAATTGTCTTCATCTCTACTTCCTTAGTAACTTGAAGTAAATAAACAAACGACGGATACTAGGATGTTGAAAGAAGTACTGAAGCCTCCACCGAGTCACCATTTCTTAGGTGGACGGTTACATCCTCTAAGTCCTCTGTGCTCAAGCTAGGGACCCAGTCCTTTTAGGGAACCTCCTCCTTTACTGTTGGGAGAGGTCATAAGAACGGACCCTTTAGGGTACCTGTCTCCTCGGACCACCCCATGTCAGGTGCTCTAGTGCTTCTCGGTCTGCGTCGACTCACTGACTCGTACTAGTGAACATAAGTCGTAGGTAACCACCAAGAAAAGGACTTTACATTCCTTAAACTCTTTCTGTGAGAAAGAGATACGTGTATAAACCGGGTTTTGTTCGTATCTGAGTGTTTGACCATAAGGGGGGCAGAAATCAATGAGACTCGTACACACACACACGGACACACACAAACTTTGCCTTCAAAGAGACGAACATAAGGAAGGAGTTTTACATACCCCTAGATACGAGGAGTGACTCATTTGTTTTGCATGTGGTCTACGTCTCCCATAATCCTCCTATAGGGGTGTCCACTCTTTTCGTGGGAACTCGAGGGAGGGTTTGAAAAGACAGACAACCGAAGTCCCCTCGATGACACAAATTACCTACGTTTCATAAAGTTACGAATCCTCAAGTTATGGTCCCTTCAGTAGAGATAACCCTTCCTCTCAACCAAAGGGGATTCTGTCTGTCGAGTATCACATACTGTCCTAAACTTGAGTCGAGAGAAGTGAGGTTTTTTTGGTGAAAAAGATTGTAAGGTGTGAGAACAGGTGTGTGAGGTAGAAAAGACGCTCCCGTCTCGGACGTTTGGACGGGGGGCGGGGGGGGGTGGCTGAGACTGTGTGATAGAATGTCCTCCATTCTTTACAGTTTCCGAAAGAACACTTTTACAAACAGTTCTACTACTTCGTTAAAAGGTTGTTGAAACTCTTAACCTTATACTTAGTACTCCCAACACGAGTCATAAAGTTTTCCGACAACTCAGTGGTTTTTACACAACGGTTACAGACAGTAAAGGGGAGATCCCCTTTACGGGATCTCCCGTAACGGTTACGGGGGAAATATTCCTCCTTTTGTAATTCTGAATACAAGACCCTAAAGGGACCATAGGTCACCGATTCTGAGACGTGAGGGTCTCTTCCCCGGGTTCAAGGTAAGGACCAGTCCCTCGATCTAATGTGTACGAGGTTGATCTTGGGTTACGTCGTTTACTTATTTATTTTTACTTCACTTTCAATTTCAACGAGTCAGTACAGACTGAGAAACGTTGGCGTACATGATAAGTCAGGTACCTTAAGAAGTCCGGTCTTGTGACCCCACCCATCGGAAGGGGAAAAGGTCCCCTAGAAGGGTTGGGTCTCTAGTTTGAGTCCAGAGGGTGTAACATCCGCCTAAGGAATGGTCGACTCGGTGGTCCCTTCGAGTTCCTATGACCTCACTCACCGGATAGGGAAGAGGTCATCTAGAAGGACTGGGTCCTTAACTTGGTCCCAGAGGACGTAACGTCCACCTAAGAAAAGGTTGACTCGATAGTCCCTTCGGGATTATTTATTTTTCATTCATAAAAATTTTTTTCTCAATACTGGATCTACGAGAAGACCCCTTTCCTATCACGAGACTCTTTACGAACCTCTTTTATGGTAAATACTGAAGTTCGTATAAAACGTTTGAAATCAATTTTACAACCAAGGGATTATGTCTTTTCTGGCGTAAACTCTGAAGTACTTAATCATCATAACGTACCGACAAAAAAATACTCACCTAAGTTCACCGGAATGTGAACCCAGTGAACCTATGTAAGACTATGCATGTTGTTTTGGGGTAGTCACAAAAGTTGTCTGTTGGGTTTTGGTTGTTTACTTTTTTTTTTTTTCCGTTTTGTTTTGTGTGACTACCTCTAAGTTCCTCTTACGGATGAGGTAGGTAGGACAACTTTGTCTTCTCTGTACATCTTAAGAAAAGTAGAAGAAAAAAGTTCATTCTCCTTTTTGGTTATGAGGAGAAGTTTATGTTTGTCTTTAAGTAAGTCGCCGAGTCTTGTTCTGTTCAGGTCTCACCTGTGTGAACGGAGGGGTCCCTAGTCGAATCGAGAAAATACAGATAAATCTTTGGACACTTACACACGGAGGACGACAAGAGACCGTCCGAACTTGACGTATGTAGAACGATGTGACATAAAAGGATCAACTCGGACATGATTTTGTATAGAGAAGGAAGAATTTGTCTAAGTTTGGGCCAGACACTATTAGTCTTGACATCGTAACCTTCCGTCAAGGGTTTCACCCAGACGTGTAGGTGGTTACTATTTTCGTCTACTGGCATCCACCATCCTCCATTAATGGATAGGAGTAAAATTGTCGGCACACATAAAATTACTCATACTCTTGTGTCTTAACCTTGTAATTCAACACTAACACATCGACACTGACGAACCCTGATACGTCGATAAATATCAGTTAATTTTCTACGACTCTTTTATTACTAGTTTTATTGTGTACTTATATTGGTTCTCGGACTTGATAAACCCTCTGCTAAGATAGGTCCACTTTATCGTAGGGACTTGTAGAAGACATGATTCTAGAGTCGTCTACCTGTGGTCGAAGACGGGAACTCCCTTTCTCCATTGAAACCCTCACGTCCCCTTCAGTCACCTCTCCAACCCGAAATCTTCTCGTTTGCGAAAAGGATTTCAAACTAGTCGGACTATACGATAAGAGTTTTCCTTAAGTGTTCGGGTAAAAGAGATGAACGGATGCATTTTGTGTTTTAACTCTGAGTCTAGAGTAGTGATGAGACTCTTTCTCAATGAAGACAACCTCGATGAAGAGGTTGTACGAACCTCTTCGTACAGACTGGAAAACTTTGGGGTACCTGACATCGGACGTCGGACGTCGGACGGCCCGAAGAGACGGGGGCCCGAAGAGGTCCGTCCTTATGACCTCACCCAACGGTAAAGGAGGGAGTCCCCTAGTAGGACTGGGTCCCTACCTTTGACGTAGAGAAGCAAGACGCGATCATCCACCCAAGAGATGGTGAGAACGGCGGACCCTTCAGGGTGAAGAGGTTATGGAACCTCTTTATCTTCTCGTCCGTCCCCCGGATCTCCTTCGGGACGCCCCCGGAGTCGGCCCTCGAAAGACGTGACCCACACAGGTCCAAACCCACCTACTGACACCCCTGACCGGGTCACGAAGGACGTCCAGTTCCTTTTTCTCTTTACAACCGGACCGGTAGCAGTTGACGGACGCCGGTATGAGTACAAGACGAGTACTTACATCGAACCATACAAAAATAGAGTTGACACGGAAACTTCTTTTACCCTTCCTAAAAAATAACAATTCCTCACTTATATGTGACTTATAAACCGTAAGAGGGGCACCACAAACCTCTTACTTTACCGTTGGGTGAGGTCATAAGTACGGACCCTTTAGGGTTCCTGTCTCCTCGGACCACCCGATGTCAAATACCCCAGCGTTTCTCGACCTGTGCTGACTCGCTGATTTGCGTTGTTATTGACGGTACCACAAGAAATCTGAAAATTTTTGGATGGAACCTGACGACGTGAACAAGACTGAGCTGGTGCCTAAGACAGGAACCGTGAGCTATTTTTGTCTCCTTACACCTCACCTAAACAAGTTTAAGGTCGACTATGACTATTTCTTCCGACTCGCGGCTTCTTAACTAGGAAAACTGGGCGCCACGACCTTTTCTACCTCTTCGGACCGCACGACGTCAGGTACGCCGGTGTTTCTCAGCCTGTGCCGACTCGTTGACTTGTTGTCGACTATGAATCTTGGAGGAGAGACGGTTCCAATACGGAAGTTCCTATTTTCTCAACCTAGTTACTTGAAAAGTCAGGTACAACCATAATGGAGGAGGTACTTCAGAAGGGATAGTATAGAATAGGAAAAGAAGCAAGAAACTACAAGTTATGGAAAAGTAGACCTGACGAGAAGGTCCACTCCTGTGACGATTGACTCAAAACCGAATTAGGTGAACAAGAAGTGAGACGTGTTTCGGGTCGAGTCACGAAGCACATTTTCTCGTTTGGTCTTTTTACCTTTACCCCAACTTCTTTTCCCTTCTTCGCGTCTCTACCATGAGTTAAGTCGTCCCGTCCCGGTGCACCAGTGTGTTTGTCGAGACCTCTACTTACACAGGTCGATCGAGGCTTCCCTGTAAATGCCTCGTGAGTCATCGACTCACGACCGACTCGCACCTCCTTTAGGGTTTCGCTCACACGGACGAGATCTACATTCCAAACGAACTCAGACGTACTAGTGTTAACTTGCACGACTAATAAGGTCCCACTCCACTTACCCCAGGTTTATATATAGTCCAGTGTGGAATACAAGACTCCAACTGCACAGGAATTGGGAAACTTAATCCTAGGAATCACTACTGGCAAAAGTGTAGAGACACCGAAAACACTTCAGATCTCCCAAACAAGTGTAACATTTACGAATTTCCTTGCCCCATCTTCTCGTTCATGAATCGACAGGGAACGAATAGAGTCTTTGTTCGTCTACTGGTTAAAAATGTACAATGCCGGACCTGCGTCTCCTACCCCCGTTGCGAACCGCGGTACAAGCCACGGTAGCGTCTCACCCTTTTGCACCAGAAGCAACAGTTGTCCACCCCGACCTTCGAACAGAGACAGTACGTTACGAACACAATGGAGCCCGTTCAATAAATTGGTAAGATTCCAGATCACAGAAGTAACCTTTACCTAAAATAAGTAAAGCACAAAAAAAAAATTTAATTAATATACACACATACGAATCAGTGAGTAAACACAGACTGAGAACCGTTGGGTAGTCCGAGGCGACAGGTACCCTGAGAGGTCTGTTCTTATGACCTCACCCAGCGGTACGGGAAGAGGTCCCCTAGAAGGGACGGGTCCCTAACTTGAGCCCACAGGACGTGACGTTTGCCTAAGAAATGGTAGACTCAGTGGTCTCTTCGGGTTAATATAAAACTGTTTTTAACGTCTTTATAATGTCTCCAGAACACATAAGAATGGAGTCAAAGGGGAGTTACCAATATAGAATGTACTAAGATTATGTCATAGTTTGTTCTTTGAACTGTGACTATGTTACACCCACATTAAGACACCGTAAAATAGTACACTCTAGGTAGATTAGGGGGTGTTGTAGTACTGTCAATAAGACAGTGGTCTGTCTAAAGAGATGGGAAAGTATCTGTGTTGGTGGTGAGAGTGGGGGTAGTGCGGATTCGAGACCGTTGATGAGTACGGAACGTTTTACCGAAAATTTTGAGAACCAGGTCAGGAGTTTATTATAATTGACAAAATTAATAATGTCATTGAGACCCAGAGTAAACCAGGATACTGGTGAATTACTCACGATATAGGTACGGGGGTAAAACATCTACTCCTTCGGTTCGGGAATTTCCCAACCACTCGTATTGACTTAACGGGTACCGGTGTTTCTCCGACTCCACCTAAAACCTGAGTATAGGGGATAGGTCACTGACTGAAGTGATTGAGTACACCCATTGACACAGATAATCATTTAACGAAACATGTTGGACGTGTTTTGCAACTCCGGTGAGGGAAGGTTTTACCACCTCTGTACGGGTTCTCAAATTCTCTATAGAGACAGAAGGAAATCCTCACAGGGTGAGACCCAAGTTTTAGGTCGTTCGTGAACCTCTCAGCAGAATCTCGTCTGTGTAGTGAAAAGAGAGGTCCGAAAAAATTATAGAGTGGACCTTTACTTCTGTCAACTTGAGACCTCCCATTGGAGAACCGAGATTGTATATTGCCTTGTGTTTTCTGTCTCTACAAGATAACCCCTTTTTTTTTTAGAACACACTTAGTCATTTCTGTCTCTGTCCTTGTCCCTTTGTTGATCTCGACTTTAGCTCGTTTTCAGCGAGTCAGCACAGGCTGAGAAACGTTGGGGTACCTGACGTCGGACAGTCCGAGGAGAGAGGTACCCTAAGAGGTCCGTTCTTATAACCTCACCCAAAGGTAAAGGAAGAGGTCCCCTAGAAGGACTGGGTCCCTAGCTTGGGCTCAGAAGACGGAACGTCCGTCTGAGAAATGGTTCATTCGATGTTCCCTTCGGACGAACTATCAACTCCTAGACATTGATTACACCCATCCCGCCTTCTGTTTCAAGTCGTACTTCCCCTTTACTCTCCCTAGACCCCACCAACCCCTGAAATAGATCTTCTAAAGGTGTTAAGAGTCTTTCGAATTTGCCAAAAAGTCACTTCTCACGTCAATAAACTGAGTCTTAACACATGTCCTATGAACACACACACACACATGTACCTGTGTTAAATATTCGTCCGTCCGTAGTCTCTCGCTCGGAGATCAAAGTGAAGATAGTGACGGTCCTTTGTGTGACCAGGTAAAACCAAACCTCTAAGATCTTAGATTTACCTTAAACCCAACTCTAAGCTCCCACCCACACTCGTGCCCACTCTGATATTCTCTACTGAACAAATACCTGAGACTCTCCTCAGTAAATTCGACATTTTCGTTCTATACTCAGTCCGAGTAAAAGACAGAGAGGGCCGACGGGGGTCTCCCTTCTCCGTTACCGACTCACGTAGGTAAGGTTATTTATTTATTTATGTGTAAAACGTTACTAACGACAGACGGTTATAAATTATGTGGAGGGTTCACCCCTTTTACCGAATCGCAGAGAGTGGTAGAACGGACGAGGGTGACAGAGGGGTCGAGGAGAGAGCCAGTTCCGACTTACGAGACACTCAGTCGACGCTGTGACGAAGGGGGTAATAGTTCGGCATCTGGACGAGAGATTTATAAGGGATGAGGACTAACACGATTCACACCGGAGGGTCCGAAGTCGTTCCCTATACAAAAAAAACAGTTGTACGACTACCGGAGTGTCTAACACATCTTAGGTACCCTACAACTCTGCACTCCCTCTCCTCTGAAGAAACGGTCAAACGGTTCTTCGCCCCATCCTTTGTCCCTTCTCTTGGGGCCTTAACGATTTTAGTCAGGTGACCTCACCTTTCCCCCTCCCACCAATCGAAAACATTTGGTAGGTTTGGGTAAATGTATTTGTAACTTGTAAACCTGACTTTGTTCTAGAACCGAAGAGAAAGCGAGGTTTACCGGTCCCTCTTCCCTTGTGACCGAAAGACCCAGGGTCCCTCTCTTTGGACCGTGGGACGGGTCTTACTGCTAAAATGTAAAATCTCTTTGCTACCTCCCTTCTGTAGGATGTTCTTCGACAACTACTCACTTCACACACAAACAAGGTTTACGGGAAAGGGTCAATTCGGGGTGGGGAGGCAAAGTCTCGAAGGGTCGACGGGTCATCGGAACAACTCCTGTCAAAGAACGTGTAAAGTGAAACTTCTCAAAGTTTCATTAAGACGATTACGTTCTCGACAAGGATAAAATACCTAGTCTTTCGTAAACTTTAGACAGGAAATCGGGTCAATTCTCGTAGTCCTTTTTTTTTTTTTTTTTCCCGTCCGAAAATATTGTCGATTGAATGAGAAACGGTCTTGACAAAACTCATGAAATTTTTATAATTGAGTAAATTAGGAGTGTTGTTTGTCGGGAACCTCCATACACGGAAATAATAGAGGTAAAAGTGTCTACTCTTTTTGACATTCGTTAAACGGGCTCCAGTGTATTGATTATTCGCTACCTCGGTCACAAAGAAAGGTTCGACAGACTGAGATCCCGGGTGTGAAACTTCGAGTGATGAGATACTCGTTACTAGGGATGAAGGTTCCCAACGAGAACTCTCGTTTACTTTAGTAGTCCTTCCCATTCGGTGTTATTAATATCTGTACCACTACACGTGAGCCAACACAGGCTGAGAATCGCTGGGGTGTTTAACACCGGGTGGTCCGAGAAGACAGGCACCCTAGAGGGTCCGTTCTTATGACCTCACCCAACGGCAAAGGAGGAGGTCCCGCAGAAGGGTTGTGTCTCTAGTTTGGATGCAGAGAATACAGAGGGTATAACCATCCGTCTAAAAAATGGTGACGTGGTGACAGGTCATAAACTCACAACGAAGATAATTACGAAGACTGAGGTTTTAGTTTTACAGTTCTGGAACAGAAGGAAGGAAGGAGAGAAGAAAGGAAGGAACGTAAAAATTAAACAATGATTGGCCCCCTAAAAACCGTTTTTGATTGCGGACACTCACCGCTAAAAATAAAACCGAGCGGTTTTGTAGACAGTACAGCGATTGTGAAACGTCCAATAATGCAAGTTATCCATGTAGAGTGTGTGGACATTTCAGAAGGGGTCGTGGGACTTAAAGTAAAAGTGAAAGCATTAGCCTTAGTTAGGAATTTCTACAAACAGAAAAAAAAAAAATAACATTTTAGTGTATTAAACTTAGTCTTGATATAAAACTTCTTGACAGTAGAAGACTTTGTGATCGTATACAGTAAGTCTGTTAACCTCTGTCATAGACGTATTTTAAGTGATTTTTTAAGTAGAAGTAAGTTTTAAAGTCCTACGTAGTAAAAACTTTTAAAATACCATTATTCGAACGTAAATATTATATGTATTCTAACCTTGTTATTACATTAACTTCGTGTTACACTTTCTATTGTTGGTAGTATTCAACGTATTACTTGGAAACTAGTTAAAATCCCAGATTGTTGAAGGGTGATGCTACAATTAACATAATGAGAGATTTTTGTATAACTATACAGAGGTCAGTCATTGTAAACCCATTGTTCTCTACATAATTATCCAGAAACCAGTTATTGCACAATTTTCCGAGGACTTACCCTGGTTCTCAGGTCAGTGGATGCTGTCAGTTGTGCCTTACCTTCCGTCCGTCCCTCCTTCCTTCCTTCTACTGCGAAAGGAAAGGACAAAGTCAGGAAGAAGAGAGTTAAGAAGGAGGTGTCGGGTGTGAAAGTTCATTTACAGGGGGGGTGGGTATTTGGTAACAGAGTCTGAGACTAAATACTCCTTGGGTCCGATTCCAAAACAGAGAGGGAAGGTAGGAGGGAAAGAAGGAAGAGAGGATTAAAAAAAAAAGTCTCACTATAACTAGACAAAAGAACCTATTTCTTTATAAAACTCGAATCATCTTCCTAGACCAACTCTTCGGGTTCACGTTTATATCGTCTAAACCTCGGTCAGGACCGAATCTACCATTGCTTAGACGGACGTACACCCTCTGCGTCCAAGTTAGGGACCCAGTCCTTCAAGAGGACCTCCTCCCGTACCGTTGGGTGAGGGTATAAGAATGGACCTTTTAAGGTGCCTGTCTCCTCATCGGATGTCAGATACCCCAACGTTTCCCATCCTGTATTGACTCGCTGATTACAAAAGTAAGAAAGAAGTGGGGTAACCATGACGAGTGGAGACATGGAGTCTCCGGTTGTCGGACCGTATGTTGTCCCAAAGTTATTTTCAACTTAAAAAAAAGTCTTCAACGGGTTAGGAGATTTATGGATTTCACATTTCATATAAAAATGTAATTGTTTCGATATTTCAATACAAAAGTAAAAAGAAATAATTAAATGTAAACGACAGGAGATCCAGAATGAAGACCTCTTCCTTTACCGTTGGGTGAGGTCATAAGAACGGACCTCTTAGGGTACCTACCTCCTCGGACCACCCGATGTCAGGTGCCCCAGGGTTTTTCTCAGTCTGTGTTGAAGTAGTGTACACCTTAAAGTGATCAAGTTCTTCTGTTCTTTCCCTCCCCTTTGTGAAATAATGTATAACACACGAGTGAACGAATTAACACAGACTCAGAAACGCTGGGGTACCTGACATCGGGGGTCCGAGGAGACAGGTACCCTAAGAAATCCCTTCTTATGACCTCTGTCAACGGTAAAGGAGGAGGTCTCCTAGAAGGGTTGGGTCCCTACTTTGGACGTAGAGGACGTGTCCGTCCCCCTAAGAAATGGTGACTCAGTGGACCCTTCAGGGGTACTATATAATAACAGATAATTAAAACCGTACAGCCTTTCCACAAAAACAAAAACAAACAAACAAACAAACAAAAAAACAGTTTAAGATTAAAAGTCCTAGTGACCAGGTGACTAGAAAGAGAGAGAAATTTAAGAACTACATCTGGTCCTTACTTGTAAACGTCCTTCTCTGACAATCGGTCACCTGATCCTCTACCGTTCCGAATTCATCCAGGTCGACCGTTCCGAAACTGTGCACACAGGACACTTTACTTTAGAAGGGGTGTCTTCTAGTTTCCACTTTTGTCTTTCTTTTTGTACTTCTAAACTTGTCCCCCCTTTTTCCGTCGAGTGACCTCTTAATCTCTCTTCTGATGTTTAGATCTTATTACCGTAAACACGAAGCATAATTACCTCGTCAAACATCAAAGTAAATATTTAAGGGACTAAAGAGTAATCAACTCACAGACGACACACTACCCCTGAGACGGTCCCTGTAGATGCTTATAATATAGTTAATTAACATTAACTCTCAACATCAGACACTGGAAGAATTGACATATTTGAACAAAAGAAAAGAAAAAAAAAAGAGTATAAATTGTATTGGTTCGTCACTAGTATTCCGTACGAACAGTTGTAGGAATTGACGGAAAGATTCACACTCTTTACAGGATGTAATATCCAAATCAGGAGCGGATCTACTTCGGTCTTTAAGTGGAAGGTACGGAAAGAACGACCTTACATTGAAGTCGAGACCGATCTATGAACGTACTCTAAAGTCAAGTCTTCGATCGCTTCACTTCTCAGTATACGACCCGTTCTAGGTAGGACCACTTCGGTCCCAGTCCTAGTAGGTCGCCCGTCTCCACGGACTTCGTCTCAAAGATCACCACGGTAGGTCGTCGTCTGTACAGTAGTACCACAGACTCGGATCTTCACCATCGGAACCACAGTGGTCCTCTCGTCGGGAAACGATATTGCACCTGTAGCGATGGTCTACTCACACACGTGCACACGAGTCAACACAGGCTGAGGACGTCGGGGTCCCTGATATCGAGCGGAACAAGGAGACAGGAACCCCGAAATAGTCCGGTCTTATGATCTCGTCCACTGTAAGGAAGGACCGGGTCCCTAACTCGGTCGCAGAGGACGTAGCCGTCTGCCCGAACAATGGTGACTCGGGGGCCCTACTCACCAGAGGAGGTTCGCGACAAGAGGACAAGAACAAGTCGGAGATTCAACACAGACTGAGAAGCACTGAGGTACCTGACGTCGTCCGGTCCGACGGGACAGAAAGTGATAGAGGGACTTAAACGAGTTTGAGTGCAGAAAACTCAGTCCTACGATAGATTGGTAGAGTAGGAGACAGTGAGGGAAGAGGAGGACGGGAGTTAGAAAGATCGTAGTTCCAGAAAAGGTTACTCAACCGAGAAGTGTAGTCCACCGGTTTCATAACCTCGAAGTCGCAGTCGTAGTCAGGAAGGTTACTTATAAGTCCTAACTAAAGGAAATCTTAACTGACCAAACTAGAACGATCAGAGACTTGAAGAGGTTTCAAGGATCTCGAATAGACTAATTTAGTCAGTCTTATTAGGATGTTCTCTAAGTTAGAACACTAGTCTAAAGATCTCAGTCCTACCACCGGACTCTTAAGAAACTTTATAGGGAGAAAGTGTCGTTTCTGGATATTTACTATTTTTTATTGGAACATTTATTTGTAGTCACTCATATGTTAAAATTATTTATTTACTATGATCGTGAACTTTTGTTCTCTTCTAAGAAATACCCGGTCTTCAACACTTTTTAAGAATCATCTTCCCTATTCTACACAATTGGTCTATAACGACAATTTGGTGGTGTTTTTATTATTACTGTATCTTATTATTTATAAATGAGGAACAAGTATATACCCACACTCTCAACCTAGTATTTTTCGAGACTCGTGGCTTCTTTACGACGAAAACTTGACACCTCGACCTCTTCTCAAAACTCTCAGGGAACCCGTCGTTCCTCTAATTTGGTCAGTTAGGATTTCCTTTAGTTGGGATTTATAAGTAACCTTCCTGACTACGACTTCGACTTCGAGGTTATTACACCGGACTACGCTTCTTGGCTAAGTAACCTTTTCTGGGACTACGACCCTTTCTAACTTCCGTCCTCCTCTTCCCCTGCTGTCTCCTACTCTACCAACCTACCACAGTGGTTGAGTTACCTGTACTCAAACTCGTTTGAAACCCTCTATCACTTCCTGTCCCTTAGGACCATACGACGTCAAGTACCCCAGAGTTTCTTAGTCAGTACCGAATCTCCGTCTTGTCGTTGAAGCAAGTAATCGGACCCCCTCAGTAGACCCACTATAAAAAAGTTCACTACCCAACTCTTAACCGACCGTATTTCGACCAGATCGACCTGAGTGAAAAAGAACCGAGGACCGGTGTCCGAATCAAATCTGGAAAGGAGGGTAAAAGAAAGAAGACTCTGGTCGTCGACAAATCCCGTACACAAAGAGTGCCCCTACTGTTTTCAAATTCTTTCGTTCCAATTAGTAATTTCGTCCAGAAATGAAAATAATCCGGACGATTGTTGTAGAGTAACCGGTCCTTTTCAGTGTACCAGTTCGGATTGTAGGTTCCAAGTCCCCATACATAAGTAAGGTACCCCTAACTTACACCGTTTCCACTTATAAACGACATTGTTCTACATACTATGGTGTTCCGTTGCATCGATAATTACTTCCAATAGTGGGTCGGGTCAAGTGTTTTCCCTCGAGGATTCAGAGTGATTTATAGACTTGTTCCGGGTCTAATACTTTCTCTGGTGTTTGGATTTTTGACGTTCTCACAAATATACTCTTTTATCTCACTTATGAAGTCTTATCCTTTCTTTTTTTGAAAATTTTCACATGAGTTATAATAAACTCTTCTATTTCTTCTCTTTAATTTAGGGTCCCCCAACAATACACCTGTCTGATTCGTGTACTGTTTGTAGTCTCTAGAATTTAAATTTTTTTATACCTTTCGAGTTGACTGTTCTGCCTACGTCGACCTATTACTTAACCACTCAAACTTATATTATAAACGTATATCATTTACTCACAACTTACTTAAGTACTTACTCCTCTAGTTTCCTCTTGGAATAATCTAGTAACATCAGGTTACAAAGGACCACAAGTTGTACACAGTCATAAGGTCACACCGGTTTAAATGAATCAATATGTATTTATAGAGCTTAGACAAGATGTAAGAGTGAAGGATCATTCTTTTCGGTGGTAATGGAAACCGGTCTTGAGTACTGTAGTGAACAAAGGACTAGAGGCTAGTAGATGAGAACGGGACAGGACTAGATAAATCTCGTAGGTAGTGATAGAAAAGATACAAAATCTCAGGAAGTAACCGAGGGCAATGTGAGTCCCAGTTCAGGACTTAAACGTCGTAACAGATTTTCTGAGGGACCACCGAGTCTACCATTTCTTAGACGGTCGTTGTCCTCTGGACCCAAGCTAGGGACCCAACCCTTCTAGGGGACCTCACCCCTTACCGATAGGTGAAGTTATAAGAACGGACCTCTTAAGGTGCCTGTCTCCTAGGACCACACAATGTCAGGTACCCGAGTGTTTCTCAACCTGTGACGACTCGCTGGTTGTGATTGTAATTGCACGTGAAGGTCGGAGTAGAGAGTGGGAGAAAGGTGTAACGAATAACGTACGGTCCATGTGACCGGAGGAGAATAGTCAGTTTAGTCGACCTGGTCCAGATCTGAACCTTTGAGACGGGTTCCACGAGGAAGATAAGTCCTTTCAGTTTAGTGAAGGTAAGAGGACAACCGAACCGTTCAAGGAGGAAAGACGACTTAGTCAAAAGTCAAGTCAAGTTAAGTCATCGAGTCAGCACAGGTTGAGAAACACTGGGGTACTTAACATCGTACGGTCCGGAGGGACAGGTAGTGGTCGTGGGCCTCCAGTGAGTCTGAGTGCAGGTAGCTCAGGCACTACGGTAGGTCGGTAGAGTAGGAGCCAGCAGGGGAAGAGGAGGACGGGGGTTAGGGAGGGTCGTAGTCTCAGAAAAGGTTACTCAGTTGAGCAGTGTACTCCACCGGTTTCATGACCTCGAAGTCGAAATCGTAGTAAGGAAGGTTTCTTTCGGGTCCCAACTAGAGGAAGTCTTACCTGACCAACCTAGAGGAACGTCAGGTTCCCTGAGAGTTCTCAGAAGAGGTTATGGTGTCAAGATTTCGTAGTTAAGAAGTCGCGAGTCGGAAGAAGTGTCAGACTGAGAGTGTAGGTATGTACTGGTGTCCTTTTTGGTATCGGAACTGATCTACCTGGAATCAACCGTTTCATTACAGAGACGAAAACTTATATGATAGATCCAACCAGTATTGCAAAGAAGGTTCCTCACTCGCAGAAAATTAAAGTACCGATGTCAGTGGTAGACGTCACTAAAACCTCGGGGGGTTTTATTGTCACTTATTACTGTGACTTAGTCAAAATTGTAGTAGAATTTGTCCCGTTGATTTTATAGTGAAGGGTCCGAGTGGTACGATCTGATGAAAAGGAGTAATACATGAGAGTGTCGTGGATAACAGGAGGAACACACGGGTGTCAGTGTTAGTATTAATATATAATACATGGTACGAAACAAATTTCAACCAAAGATACTATTCCTCACTCATGACAGAGTCTGACATTTCTTAAACGGACGTTACGCCCTCTGAGTCCAAGCTAGGGACCCAGCCCTTCTAGAGGACCTCTTCCCTTACCGGGTGGGTGAAGTCATAAGAACGGATCTCTTAAAGTACTTGTCTCCTCGGATCACCAGATGTCAGGTACCTCAGTGTTTCTCAGTCTGCTTTGACTTCCTGATTGCGAAAGTGAAAGAGGTTGCACTGATGTCCTATAAATTCCCAACCCTAATACTATAAAAAAACAAGTCAGGACAATGTACTTGAGGGTTGGGTTATAACTCACTCTTTATACTTAATAACGTACAAATTTATTGTCCATATAGTATCAAATGGGTTGACTTAACACTTATATATGATGGCCTGAAACACTGGAAAACACTAACTAATTTAGGACAGACATATTCGTCCTTGACATTCTTGAAAAGATCATAAATCGAATGGTTCTTCTTCTTTTAATCAGACAACCAATAAGATTCTAAGTGAGAATCCACTAGTTGAACATTGTATGATTACAACTCGAAATGGTCATTTCGTAAAGTCACCATAATAAGTCCTTTATGTAGTAAAGAAGAGGTGTAATTAATTTCATGGAAAAGGTGGGGCGGAGAAGTGTCGAAGACAGTTCGAACCTCACGGTGGTCCTTATACTATCGTCTGTAAAAAATCAACAGATGGATTGTAAGGTAGGAGAAACATTTGTCTTTAGGTTAAAACAAGTCCAAAAGTTGAGATTCCGGTTCCTGGAATATTTTCTGTCGAGTTCGGGTTTAGAATCCCACAGAACTAATCAGAGTCGGTGGATACTATTAATTAATACCGACACAAAAGTTATTTGTTTTAATTTTTGAGATCTTTTCATATTTTGTATAACGATCAACTGACAAGTTCAGGTTCTAGTTCCATAGTTGTCCCGGTACGACAAATGCTTCAGCGATGAACCCCCCTTAGACCAGGTACCGAGAGAGGATCGAAAACCATAACAGTCGTTAAGAACCGTAGGGAACCGAACATACACGGAATGAGGTTAGAGACATAGAAGTGTCCTGTAAGAAGGTCACACCGAGACATAGAGAAGACGAGTATCCCTGTGGTCCGTATAACCTAATTCTAGATAAGGTTGAATCAAAGTGGAGTAGAATTGAACTACTACGACCTCTTAACTACGGAAACTTAACACCACGACTTCTGAGAACTCTCAGGGAACCTGATTTTCCTCTAGTTTGGTCAGGTAGGATCTTCTTTAGTTGGAACTGAGAAGTAACCTTACTGACTACGACTTCGAGGTTATGAAACCGACAGACTACGTTTCTCGACTGAGTAACCTTTTCTGAGACCCTTTCTAACTTCCGTTTCTCTCTTCCCCCGTCTTATCCTACTCTACCAAGCTATCGTAGTGGATGAATTACCTGTACTTAAATTTGTTTGAGATCTCCTCGGACCGTACGACGTCAGGTACCACAACGTTTCTGAACCTATGGTGAATCACTGATTTGTTCTGGAATTGAACTAATGTAGACATTTCTGGAATAACATTTTGTTTCACTTTCTTCCATACCAAGTATCCATCACCTTCACTCCTGACATTACATTGAAAAACCTCCATATTAAGTTGGGTAATGTGTAAGAAGACTTTAACTTCTTGACAATAATAAAAAGTGACCTCTTCTTTTACCGTTGGGTGAGGTCATAACAACGGACCTTTTAGGGCACCTGTCTCCTCGGACCACCCGATGTCAGGTACCCCACGTTTTTCAACCTGTGTTGTCTCGTGGATTCTGTTACTGTTATATATGGTGTCGTAAATTGTAGAAGTAAGTGTCTCGTAAAAGATGTAGATCTTAATGATTCTATCTAAGGGTCTTCTCCTTAAGGACCCAGTTTCGTACGTTTATTCGTAAATTTTCAAGAAGATGTTTAACGATACAAGGAAAGATTTCGATATCTAAATTTAACGTTAATTATTATATACTCCCACAGACAAAATGGAGTGAGAGCGTACTCCTAAAAAATCCCACCAAAAAACAAACAAACAAACAAAAGAAAATTTCCGTTAGTATATATTTTACCGAATAGTCTTTTTTATCGTAGAATATTACACATAACTCCAACTTGTAAAAGAATATGAAATAAACGACTAATGTAAAGGGAAAAACCATTTAAAAAGAAAGGAACCGATTGAATGGATATTCTCAGTAGTACGAAACGAATAAACAAAGAGTATAAACAAGTCAATAAACGAAGAAGAATAATCAGAAGACCAATAGTAATATAAAAACAAAAATGGGTGTTTTTAAAGTTAACGGTGTGTGTTCACTAAAAGTTTTACATTTATAACCCATATTACGTTCATGTTTAGGTAGTCCGACCCACGACAGACATATTATATGGTCGTAGACAGACAGGTAGAAAGAGAGATACTTAATAAAATAGTAAGGACTCTTAGTTTTTGAAAGAGGGAGGTTTTTTTTCTCTTAATCTACCTTATGAGGAAATTAAAAATGAATATTTACAATATAAGAGATTAAGTAGTCTTTACCGGAAACTTAATATATTATTAGATTTATATATCATATGTTTAACAATCCACTGACAGGATCGAGGTAAGTGACTTTTTAGGATCGAAAATACCCTCAACTGAATAATACTTAATAAATGGTACATAATCATATACTACATAAGTCAAGTCAAAGCATCGAGTCGGTACAGACTGAGAAACACTGGGGTACTTGGTGTCGTGTGTTCCGGAGGGAGGGACAGGTAGTGGTTAAGGGCCTCAAGTGGGTTTGGGTACAGGTAACTCAGCCACAACGGTAGGTTGGTAGAGTAGGAGACAACAGGGGAAGAGGAGGACGGGAGTCAGAAAAGGTCGTAGTCCCAGAAAAGTTTACTCAGTCGAGAAGCGTAGTCCACCGGTTTCATAACCTCAAAGTCAAAGTTGTAGTCAGAAAGGTTACTTGTGGGTCCTGACTAGAGGAAATCTTACCTGACCAACCTAGAGGAACGTCAGGTTCCCTGAGAGTTCTCAGAAGAGGTTGTGGTGTCAAGTTTTCGTAGTTAAGAAGTCTCGAGTCGAAAGAAGTGTCAGGTTGAGAGTGTAGGTATGTACTGGTGACCTTTTTGGTATCGTAACTGTTCTATCTGGAAACAACCGTTTCATTACAAAGACGAAAAATTATACGACAGATCCAACCAGTATTGAAAGGAAGATTCCTCATTCACAGGAAATTAAAGTACCGACGTTAGTGGTAGACGTCACTAAACCCTTTGGTTCTTTTTTTTCAGTCGGTGACAAAGGTGACAAAGGGGTAGATAAACGGTACTCCACTACCCTGACCTACGGTACTAGAATTAAAAGACTTACAACTCGAAATTCGGTTGAAAAAGAGAGAGGAGAAAGTGAAAGTAGTTCTCCGAGAAATCAAGAAGAAGTGAAAGACGGTATTCCCACCACAGTAGACGTATAGACTCCAATAACTATAAAGAGGACCGTTAGAACTACGGTCGAACACAAAGAAGGTCGGGTCGTAAAGAGTACTACATGAGACGTATCTTCAATTTATTCGTCTCACTGTTATATGTCGGAAGTGCATGAGGAAAAGGATAAACCTTGGTCAGACAACAAGGTACAGGTCAAGATTGACAACAAGGACTGGACGTATGTCCAAAGAGTTCTCTGTCCAGTCCACTAGACCATAAGGGTAGAGAAAGTCTTAAAAGGTGTCAAAGAACACTAGATGTGTCAGTTTCCGAAACCGTATCAGTTATTTCGTCTTTATCTACAAAAAGACCTTGAGAGAACGAAAAAGATACTAGGTCACCTACAACCGATAAACTAGAGACCAAGGAGACGGAAAAGATTTTGGCCGAACTCGTAGTCCTTCAAGTACCAAGTGCATAACGACTTCGGACCTAACCTCTTAAAACTCGTAATGAAATGATCGCACACTCTACTCACGTTAACACACCATCAAACTCGTAAGAAACCGTAACGGAAAGAAACCCTAACCTTACGTTTGACTGGAAAAGGTAAGGACACCGGTGACGACTCAAAAGGTTTAAACGACCGTATAACTCACGTCGTGAAAGTGTCGTAGTAGAAAGTCTTAAACTTTATTGAGATGACCTTAAGGTAGTGAAGTATACGCCCAGTTATTCGTTCTCAATCTTGGGACACACCTTGTGGACAAACCAAGTTCTAACTCTTTTCTCATACTGTCCCGACAGACGACAGTGAGAAACCAAATTGGACATGTGACTCGTGTAGTACTCTTTACGGTCCGACCTACTCAATGTTCGACCTTAGTTCTATCCGTGCTCTTTGTGGTTGTTGGAGTCTATACTCCTACCATGGTGAGATTACCCTTTTTCGTTTCTTCTTAATCTCGGAGAACTATTCCCACTTCCTCCTCTCACTTTCTTGGCCGAATTTTGATTTATAACCTTTTTTGGGGATTATAGTACCGTAGACCGGGGTAGTGAAGTATCGTTTATCTTTCCCTTTTCCACCTTCATCACTGTTCAAAGGAGAAGAACCTAAGATTTTAGTGACCCCTACCACTGACGTCGGTACTTTAGTTTTCCGTTAACGAAAAACCGTCCTTTCGATACTATTTGGATCTATCACACAACTTTTCGTCTCTGTAGTGAGACGACTGTTTTCATTTATATCAGTTCCGATACTAGAAGGTTCGTCAGCACATGTCGACACCTGGTATTTCTTCCGTCTTACGGTTTTTTTAACTACGGAAACTTGACACCACGACCTCCTCTGAGGACTTTCAGGGGACCCGTCGTTCCTCTAGTTTGGTCAGCTAGAATTCCTTCTAGTTGGAACTTATAAATGACCTTTCTGACTACGACTTCGACTTCGAGGTCATAAAACCAGTAGACTACGTTTGTCGACTAAGTAACCATTTCAGGGACTACGACCCTCTCTAACTCCCGTCTTCCTCTTCTCCCGTAATCTCCTACTCTACCGACCTACCGTAGTGGTTACGTTACCTGCACTTGAACCTGTTTGAAACCCATCTACCACTCCCTGCCCCCGAACCGCACGACGTCAGGTGTCCCAGTGTTTCTCAACCCATACTGACCCTCTGACTTGTTGTTGTTGTAAACAGATAAAATCTAAGTTTGAGGATATGAAATATCAGAACTATCATAGATGGAGTAAGGAAACCTAAAAGATCTAGATATTCTTGTACTCAATATTTCTTTTAAAAAAAAGAGAAAAGTTATAAATTGAAACGAAAATTAAAAAAGGAAAGTAGTCTTAAAGAGTTTGTTACTTATTACTATATTTCGAACAAAAAAAACAAGAATTACAACGATAAAATAGAAGTTCACTAACAGTCGATAATGATACTTTATATATATAAAAAGTACCAATCGTCGAAAAGAATATAAGGATGAACTTAAAAATTTTATCTTCAACCAGTGTTCAAAATATTTCACAGAAACATGGTAATAACTTTACGGTATGAAAAAAAACGGAAATTGGATAACGATGTACCATTATTATCGAATGATAAACGTTTGGTAACGATTTTAAGATGTAATGTAATATATATCGGGACCAAACGAATTATAAAACAAAGTAATTAATAATTGTTACCCGAACAAATAGTAATTAATGATTATCTTCTCGTCGTCACCAAATAAAAAACAGTGTCTCTGAAATGAGTATATTTTCTCTCTTAATATACCGAGTCTCGTAACCAGACCTTTTCTTGACTTCCAGACCCTTCCTGACTTCCTTTTCCTCTTCTGCCACCGTCTCCTTCTTTACTAATCTATCGTAGTAGCTGAGTTACCTACTTAAACTGGATTGAGGCCCTCCATCACCTCGTGTGCCTTCGGACCACACGAAGTCAGGTACCCCAGAGTTCCGCAGTCCATACTGAATCGTTGACTTGTTGTCGTCATTATTTTCTTAGACCCTGAAGAGGTTTCACTTCGATGATGAGTAAGTAAATAAGTAGTTAGACCCGTGGTAAATATATAAACTACATTTATACGTCCATGAACGACTCGGGAAAAATCCGACTTGTTCTCACCTTCAAGATTCGAATCAGAGACGACGGTGTTTTCCGAACTCAAGTGTAGGATCGAGACAATAAATGACCGTACATTTGAAGTCGGTCAATGGATTAGCACTTTTCGGAGTTCAAAAGAGTAGACTTTTTACTTTATAAATAATGATTTATTTATCGTGGATGAACTCCCATGTGACCCGAAGGGACCACCGAGTCACCATTTCTTAGGTGAACGGTTACGTCCTCTGTATCTAAGCTAGAGACCTAACCCTTCTAGGGGACCTCCTCCCACACTGGTGGGTGAGGTCATAAGAACGGACCTCTTAGGGTACCTGTCTCCTCGGACCGCTCGATGTCAGGTGCCCCCAGTGTTTCTTAGTCTGTACTGAATCGTTGATTTGTGATGTGGGATGTGAAGGAGGTGGTGAACTTCCATGTATACTTTTATCGTAAACATTTCGAAAAGGTCACAGACGTATACGTCAGAAGTTATGTCCAATAATCCTACGCGAATGATGTAGACAATCCTACGAGAATGATGTTCACGATTGCCAACTAGTAATCACGAAGGGCCCGGAGGTGAAAGGGTTGAACGCGTTGCTCTCACGTAAAGGGATAAGGAGGCTCAGGTATAGACATAAGGAGATTAGCGGTGTATACAAGGGGTAGGGGGTGGTGAGAATATGGGGTGTGGTTCAGACGACCCATTCTTGACCTAGTCGAACTTCTAATTGTCTCTTCGTACTCGGGCTATCGGTCCAGTAGGCACGGCACTGTGGACTTCTCGAGAACCAACCCCTTCAACGTCACTTGTGCAAAGATATCCTACAGTAGCGTCCTGTCATGGGACTTACGAGTGGAGGGTCGATTTCGAGGGTGGACTGAAAAAGTTCATACGTAGTCATCGAGGTTCGACGTCTCTTCTGCGTCTTGTAAGTCTACCGACGTGAAAGAGGTCTCGGCAGGGTGCGGGGGAACGTGTTCGATTCGAAGTCTCCAGAACCGGAGCTAACGGAAATTCATTCTCGGAATACGTGTGGCACCCGAGGTAGTTATAGAGGTTCCTACCCACCGACAATAAAAGGACCACTCGGCCTACTAAATGACACAAAACAGTTTTACAGAATCACAAACTGGAGAGGGGGAAACCTCTTCGACTCGATTCACCAGAACACAGGGACAGGAGACGGGGTCGGGAAATATTGTTCAGTGTAAAGTCTTCCGGGTACCCTTAGCTCTAGAGAGGTCGACGACTTACTATAGCCGGACTCTGTATACTCCAAACGAAACGCATAACACAGTCGACGTCTGTATTAAGTGATTTGATGGGGGATGTACCCCCACAGTAGATCACTACGAAGATAAATGCTCCAGAGTAAGAGCATAACCGTTCGTGACGACCCCTCTGAAGTTTCCGAACGCCGTACAAAGAGTCGAGGAACCAAGGAGAGGTAGAACGGAAGAGGAAGGGGAAAGACAGACCCAATACGACCCGCTGGGGTTCCAAAGATCCCGGTTAATCGTCCAATTTCGTATAACTGGACGTGTTGGTGCCGCAAATGCTAGTGGTATTGAGGAGTATTATACCTTCGAATACGACCGGGATAAACGCCGAAACAAGTGTCGGACGGCCGCTGTTCCAGCAAGTAAATAATATTAGTCTTAAGAACTCACTTGATAAAAAATTAATACTGAAGCATCATCTTCAACAATGTCCAACCCTTTCCTCCGGTCTACCCTCAAACGTCGAGAAACTACTACTCCGACTTACTAAACGAAACTAGTATCTCTGTTGTCAAGTATTTTCTCCGACCAGAGAAGGACTTTAAACGTCCATTTGTCTCCAAACTTTGGTCAGACGTTACTCGCTAAATCTAGGGTCTGTTACGAGAAGAAACTTGACCTAAATCCCCGATAACTAATTGTGTCGTGTCCCCTGACCTACCTACTTTTTTTTTTTCCACCGAAATCAGGGGTCCCTTCCACGTAACTCTCCAGTGGTCGAACTACGAGACCCCAATCTAAAGACCCAGATTAGACCACGGACGTGTCACAAGTCCGTTTAGGTATACTTTACTTGTTGTGTCCATTGGAGTCTTCCTTCTTGAGGAATTCTCTTTCACGACTATCCTCTTTTGAACGTCCGAAACCTATGTCCTCTTTGCTTCTATTTTAGGAAGGAAGAGGTTTTATCCTAACGGGACATAATACATGGTTATTATCACAGACATATGTCTCGAACTCCCGAAGGGACCACCAAGTTTACCATTGCTTAGACGGACGTAACACCCAAACTAGGGACCCAACCTTTCTAGGGACCCAAACTAGGGACCCAAATTAAGGTCCCAACCCTTCTAGGGGACCTCTTCCCTTACCGATGAGTGAGGTCGTAAAAACGGACCTCTTAAGGTACCTATCTCCTCGGACCTCTCGACGTCAGGTACCCCAGTGTTTCTCAACCTGTGCTGACTCACCGATTGTGTGTGTGTGTGTGTGTGTGCATACCTATTTTTACAGACATATGTCTCGAACATATCGAAGGACTCAGTTTGTCACAAAGATTGGATTTTAGATGGAGTAAAAGTGAAATTAAAATTAGTATAAATAATTCATTATACCTGAAGGAACCACTGAGTCTGTCATTTCTTAGACGGACGTTACGCCCTCTGGGTCCACCCCTTCCAGGGGGCCTCCTCCCGTACCGTTGGCAGAGGTCACAAGGACGGACCTCTTAGGGTACCTGTCTCCTCGGACCACCCGATGTCAGGTACCCCAGCGTCTCAACCTGTGCTAACGTGCGGCGTGTCGTGTAATTCATTATGGCAAACAAGAAAATAAAACATTGTAAAACACTAAAAAAAATTTCATTTTATGACTTGAACAACAGGAGGAACGACAAATCAGAGACTCAACACAGACTGAGAAAACACTGGGGTACCCGACGTCGGACGGTCCGAGAAGTCAAGTACCCTAAGAGGTCCGTTCTTATACCTCACCCATCGGTAAAGGAAGAGGTCCCTAGAAGGGTCGGGTCCCTAGCTTGGGACCAGAGGACGTGACGTCCGTCTGAGATGGCAGACTCGGTGGTCCCTTCGAACCGTTATCTCGCTACTAAGAGTCGACTACCTTACCTTATTTTACCCATTAAAACGAAATCTTTTTAAGAAGGGAGAGGTAAATAATATACACCAATACCCTCAAGTAACGAATTCGACAAGACACGATTCATAGAAATAGAGATGTTTAACTTGTATTTACGAAGTCACCAGTAAAAGTACCAAATCACTACACGGAAAACTCTTTCCTCGGGACGATCTACGGTCCGTAAACCCTTTTCTTCTTTCACGGAGCCACAGGATTCAGCCAGGAATAAATGGGCTCCTACGAAACCTTACGGAAGAGTCGTACGGAAGTATCTTATGAACCAAAAGGGTTCATTTAATAAAGTTTCGCTATAAAAACTTAACATTACCCCGAACAAACTTGTAAATTTGTGTTCTTAAGGTAAACAAATTTCACAAACACGAAAACCCCCCCGAGGTCCCCCAAGACGGTGCACCCCCTTGACGAATTGATGACCATCAGTCGAAATCTCTATAACCGACTCAGCCCTCATACGTCGCAAAGTCCACAAGTCTAGGACAACCAACACTTAGACCCCACACACTAAACCAGTCAAATGACCCGTACTGGAGGGCTATGATCAGTTCATGGTAGACTGACTTTGTATCCCTTTTCAGTGACCCTAGACTATCAGTGACGCTTTCTCTGGAGCCAGAACTTATTCGTTCGGTCAGCGGAACCCGTTGTTCCGTTTCCGGGTCGCAGGGGAGACGGAACTCTGAACAGTCTGGGAACCGCGGAGCCCACCTTTACGGCAGACTTCCCGTCGGGGCAGTCGACGGAAGGGAACAAGGAGAGAAAAGTCCCCAGACGCCGAGGTGAAGCCCGGCGAACATAAAGACACGGTACCGGACACGACCCGTGTCCGTGCACCTCCCCAGCACCTTCGGACCCCGTCCACCAGGACCACCTCCTCTATGGCTTTTGAGGGACGATACGGTCTTGGTCGCCTCCGACCACTTCACTCGACGCCCTAAAGGTTCACAAATTCCTGTGGTTCCGTATGATGAAGTCCAGTAGAGTGACCCAGTGATGAGTTGTGGTTGACAATCGACCCGACGGCAGTGTTTTATGGTGTCTGCCCCGTGAAGTTGTTACCTTTACGTAAACAAGGGAAAAGACCTTCGATCTTCGGACTCTACCTCCACCACCACCCCACCCCCCCAACCGAAGAAGACTCCGAAGAGGACTCCGAAGAGACGAGCCGAACGTCTACCGGTGGAAGAGTGGTCCAGGAGTTCGTCAGAAAGGGACGCACAACGTAACGACGAAAAGCAAACGTGGGCTAAGAAACACTAGGGTACCTGACGTCATGTGACCCGAGGAGACGGACACCCTAAAAGGTCCGTTCTTATAACCTCACGTCACCCAACGGGAAAGGAAGACGTCCCCTCGAAGAACTGGGTCCCTAGTTGGGAGTAGGGGATGTTACCGTCCACCTAAGCATTGGTGACACGGGGGGCCCTTCGGACACACAACGTAGACACACAAGTTCAAGGGGGAAGAATATTCCTGTATCCAGAATGTCCTACTCCGGGTCAAGCAAAATAGAACTTCTAAAGAACTTTCTTAGACAGAGGTGAGTCTCAGGGTAGGACCCCACGACTCCGAATCCTGAAGTCAGACACTCTAACCCCGTGCTGTATCGGACAAGACGGACAATACACAGTCCGGGACCCAATCGTGAACCGCACACTATGTCTGGTCTGGGCCAATAGTGGGACCCTGGAGCCAGAGTCGGCTGACCATTCTGGTGGACGGCTTTCAGTCTCCCCCTAGAGACACGACACAGTAGGCGGTTTGGGTTCCCCGCCTGAACCGGGAAACCGAGGAAAGTCACTACGCCCGGTGTCGAAAACACCTTTGAGAACGTACCAACCGAAGACTCTGTTTTCGGGGAGAGTTGTGACTACAGGGACATCCATATACGACCGTTAGCCGACGAAAAAGGAGACTTGTCAGAAGGAGCCCCCGACCCTGCCAGATCCTGGAACGACGAATGTTACACCAGACACCTGGCCGTCGTAATCGTCATGGACCCTCGAACATTCTTTACGACATAGAGCCGAGAGTGGGGTCTCGGTGACTTAACGACAGAACTAAAGAGTGCTCTAGGAGTCCACGGGACGTCCCGGGACTTTCACGTCCTTCACACCAGACACCTACAGCCGAGGGTGACGACGACGGGTGAACAGTTAGAGAAAATGGAGGTCTCAGGTTGGAAAGATGGTTGAAGGCGAGGACACCCATCGACGGGGGGCTCGTAGAGGTTCTACACGTACCCGTACCGGTGAATGACACGGGGTAGATTGAGGAGTAGGGCAGAGGGAACGGGTAGGTCTGGGGACGGTCGGAAAGTCGAGGAGAAGCAGAAGACGAAGACTTAGTTTAGGTCGTTCATGCCGACTGAAAAAAGAAAGTTTTATAAGGGACAGAGAGACAAAGAGAAGAAAAAAAAGTCACGTGAACCGGTGAGACCCAAAAGTGGGGGATGGGCGGTCCAGTTATCTTCGTTGAAGGTCTTCTAAATGACCGTCCGTCGAAAAAGAGGAATACTAAGGAAACAAAGATGAACATTTGCGAGGGAGGGAGACCAACGGACCGTTGCGAGTGAGGAAGGAATCCTGAGTCGAGTCCTTTAGAAGAGGTCTTGGGAAAGGACTGGACGTATCAGTGGGGTCCTTAGGAAAGAAGACAAAGGAATCATTGAGACCCGGACACAGGAGTAGACACTTTACCCAAATAATCTTCACAATATCTCTTATTTACTCAATTCAAGTGCCTGTGTTTTACAACTTATACACAATTCACAGTAAAAACGTTTGTAAAGGCGAAGGACTACCCACCAGACCTTTAAGAGAAAGGGGAAGCAGATCTGACCCAAAAGACTTTCGGATCGGTCCACCGATGGTCTCAGTCTCGACCTCGGTAGGTGCTGACCGAAACTCGTGTCCTAAATCTTTTGTTCTCTTCGATGTCACTGAAACCCCATAATGGATTTACTCCTTCGTCTCCTCACACGGTAGCCGAACCGCCTAAATACCGAAACTTAAACACGGGTCTTCGACAAACGTCTCACGTATAAAAATCTTTACACTTTTATTTATGCTAATTTAATTTCTCTACCCAGTACTTAAAAAAAGAGTTACATAAATCTGACAAGAGGCTGACTATGTCGAATCCATTACTGTTGAGAAACTTATTACCACGGTATAAAGATTAATTTGTTACTTCTGAGTGGTCAATAATGAAGTCATCCTGATCCCCAGTTTTGGGATCTTACATTTTCTTTTCTCTAAAATTTACCTGTCTTCACCGTTATTTTACCTTTATACGAGGGAACTGAGAAAAGACACAGAATCAGTGAGAAGTACCGGATTCGTATACAGACAAGAGTGCAAATTTGTCGAAAAACGACGAACTATCTTTTCAGTCGAACCCTTCTCCTCTTTTGTGAGGGTGATCTTAGTCCGTCTCCGTTCAGGACCAAATAATCGATACACCGCTATTCGTCTAAAGAATTGGCGAGTCCCGAAGTCAAAAGGGGAGAAATCTCACCCCTTTGAATGAGGGTTCGGGCGTCAAACCGAACCCTTAATTTAATCTCTTGCCCACACAGTGCTTATACGAACACGAGGAAGTCTCAGTACACAGTCCCTGCGACGAACTAAAGAAACAAAGATTTAGTTTGGTTTATACCGAGTTGGTTGTTTGGGTGTCAACTTCCTTCTTTATGGGTTGAAAATCACTGAGGAAGGATCCACCAAGGTCCTCAACCTCCTTCTCGATGTCCTCAAAGAGCCCGACTCCTGTGGAAGGACCCAGAACCAGAGCGACTCCTGGCGCGCCACGTCTCGAGACGACTCACCGGTTGGCGTGGAAGAGTACCTGTGTGACTCGGTGTCTCGGAGTCGAGGGCTTTTACACCTTTACTACCGTTCTAGAGTTCGTGAGTTCGGTTGGACTTCAAATCCCTAAAAAACCGTCCCCCCCGACACGACGTACCGGACACCTTAGAATCAAGGGACTGGTCTCTAACTTGGACACGGGGTGTCACCTTCTCGTCTCAGGATTGGCGACCTGACGGTCCCTATATATATATAAGAAAAACAAAACTGACGTGACGTACACCCTAGATCAAGAGACTGGTCCCTAGCTTGGACTCGGGGGACGTGACTGTCGTGTCTCAGAATTGGTGACCTGGTGGTCCCTTCTGGGGTTCAGTTGGACTTCAAAACGGTGACAAGTAAATACCGTAGACCTTTCGTGGGCTTGTATGAAGTCATATGTTTCACACTAGAATACACACACACACACACACACACACACCCACACACCACAATTAGATAGTGGATGTGTAACGAGTGAAAGATTAGTCCTCAGGGGTGTGACTACCCGTCTCTGGGTTTACAGATGATTGGTATGAACTAGTTATCGAATCCGAAACGACTCATTGAGTCACTTACAGACTTTACCAAAAAGTGATCACTTTAACTAGACAATCGCACGTACCACGTATAATTTCTACCCGAGAGGTACCACTGCAACTCTTGTCCACTAGGTGATCTTGTGAAAGGTCTGTGAGGGACGACGGGGCGGACTTGGGACGCTACGGGGGTCGGACGCGGGAACCCCCACTACAGGGTCAGAGAGCGACCGACAGAAGGACAGATGTAGCGGAAGAAATGTAGAGACGAGAAATTCTCGATCGAGGTCGACACCTCAACAACCGTGTGCGGGGTGTCGTTTGTTCGTCGAGGAGAAGAGCAGAGGGAAACGACCCGGTTGCCTACGTCACTGGGCTCCCGCAGGGTGAAACTTTTGGTAGGGACCCAAGGGTCCACGAGAAGTACCCAGAGGAAGCGGGTGCAAAACCCCTGGGAAACTAGGATTGTGGCTCAGTGTCGTCCTGGTGGAAGGCCCGACCACGTCTGGTGTCCCGTCTAAAGACAAAACCGGAAACCAGAGACAGAGACGAAGGGTCACTATTGCTTGGGTGGACGGTTACGTCCTCTGTATTCTCTACACCCAAGTTAGAGCCCCAGCCCTTCTAGGGGATCTCCTCTGTGCCGTTGGGTGAGGTCATAAGGACGGACCTCTTAGGGTACCTGTCTCCTCGGCCCACCCGATGTCCAGGTATCCCTGTGTTTCCCAGTCTGTGCTGACTTCAGTGAACCGTGTGTGCGTGGGACACTACGGTCCTTGGGAGTCACTTAGTCGAGGATGGACCGGGTACGGACCGGGAGGAAGGAGCCCCGACTCGAAGAAGAGAACCGGGATGAGTGAGAGAGTAGATAATTGTGCTGGACTTCCTTGACGAAATTTTTAGTCAAACGGGGTTCAATCAAGTTTTCACGGGTTACTCATAGTGAACTTGCTCTAATGTTAAATATTTGTAAATTGAGTTCCCGTCGAAGATTTGGATAAGTAAGAAGGGTGTCTGTAAAAAAAAAATTTACTTCCAAATAATCCATTAGTTACGACCCCTGTGTCACCAAAGTCGGAAGTTTTTCGGCACAACGGTCCGGACGAGTCGGCGAAGTCAGCACAGACTGAGACACTTGGTCCCCTGACATCGGGGGTCCGAGGAGACAGGTACCCTAAGAGGTTCGTTCTGATGACCTCATCCAACAGTAAAGGAGGAGGACCCCTAGAAGGGCTGGGTCCCTAGTTTGGGTGCAGAAGACGTAACCGTCCGCCTAAGAAGTGGGGACTCGGTGGTCCTACGGCAACCCATATGTCCACTCGTAGGTAGTCGTGGTTTTGGTACACGATTCACGGGGTTTCCTTTTCTTCCTACCTCTTCCCTCCTCCCCACGGTCGTGGGCCACCCCCCCTCCGAGGATATTTACCATGGTCATCCCAAAGCGAGTCCACGAACTAAGGGGGCATCAAAGATATACGACTTCGACCCAGATCTCCGAGGTACCGAACAGATGTCCTGTTTCGTATCAAGACACACAAGACGAATATTCACATTTTACTGTAACGAACAAGACCTTTACGTCAGAACATTCAATGTAAAGTACCCATTCATCTTGTGCCACGATATAAATTGGGATTTTAACTTTACTTGTCCTTCCTGATACTTTACTCTGGTGGACCTTTCTTGCCTTTTCGTAGTGACTCTGGAGGACTGTCGACTTTCACTTTTGAGCTCCTTTGTCCAAACCCACCACCCACCCCACAGACGTCTTTGCCGAGTCTCGAAGTCTCTCCCCTACTACCTCCTTGTTCTCCGGCACCCGTGTACGGACATCGTAACTTTGTCTTCCCCCTACCGGTCCCCGGACCTACATAGAGCACGGAAAGGTAGTACAACCACCAGACGGGACCTGTACGTCCGTCTGTGGGTCTGTAGAGCCCTCTTCAAAAGAGAACTTCTATCTACTTCGGGGACGAAAGAACCCCTTCCAACAAACGTGAGGTTTCGTGGAAAGGAACCCAACTCAGTGTAGACGGTCCCTGAGTGTGACTAGAAGGAGGTGTACGTTCTGAAACTCCCAGTGAGCACGGACACCCTATAAAGTGTAAAGTTAAACCTTTCGTATTGCACGTCTCGAAGTCTTCCCCGACAGACGAGAAACACTCCAATAGAGAACAAGTGATCCGACCAAGTCACGTCCCTCCCCACACATCGGTGTCTGTCTAGTGGACACTGACCCCTAGGGGTAGAAAGATTGATAGTCCACGGGGGTCGAAGTGAGGTATCAGTCCCTACACTGACGTTTACTGTCTGTACCCGACCTCCCTTCGTTCACTTGAAGTGTCTGCACTCCTGTTACGACGAACAGAGATACTCCAAGATCAATTCAAAGAATTGAAAAGACTGGAAGACAAAGAAATAGTTAACAACGACAAATGAGGGAGGTAACACAAACTGAGAAAGCTCTGGGGTACCTTCCTTCTAGTGGTCCGAGGAGACAGGCACCCTAAAGGGTCCGTTCTTATGACCTCACCAAACGGTAAAGGAGGAGGTCCCCTAGAAGGACTGTGTCCCTAACTTCTAGTTGAGAGGACGTAACCATCCGTCTAAGAAATGGTGGCTGACTCGGTGTCTCTTCGGGAAAAATAGATAATTTATGTCTATTAATATTGAAAGACACCAAGTATCAGTTTCGCTTCATTATTCTGTACCTTTGGTTTACCACACATTGTTCGTGATCTATTTACACTCAAAGGAAGGGAGGGAAGGGGATGTTCTCGGACGACTTTCAAGTTCCCGTCCGTCTGGTCTCAGGGTGAAGGTGCACATAGTTCTTAAAGTGACTTGACCTTTTTTATATATACCTCTTTGATCATTTTTACAATCTTTTGTAATCTTTTATATATCTAATTTTAACCATTGCACCAACTCTATCAAAACACTTAATTACACTTTGACTCACATATCTCAGTTCCCATACCAAAAAGGTCATCAGTACATGCCAACACTCTCAACCTGGTATTTCTTCAGACTGACGACTTGACTACGAAAGTTAACACAACAACTTCTGAGAACTCTCAGGGAACTTGTCGTTCCTTTAGTTTGATCAGTTAGGATTCCCTTCAGTTTGGGCTTATAAATAACCTTTCTGACTACGACTTCGACTTCAAGACTATGAAACCGTGAACTACTCTTCTCAACTAAGTTACCTTTCCCTACGACTCTTTCACGGACTATGACCCTTTCACTTCCGTTACCGTGGGGTGAGGTCATGAGAGCGGACCTTTTAGGGTACCTACCTCCTCGGACCACCCAACGTCAGGTGCCCCAGCGATTCTCAGCCTGTACTGACTCGCTGAAGGGAAAGTGAAAGGTGAGGTCACAAGAACGAACCTCTTAGGGTCCCTGCTCCCTCGGACCACCCGACGGCAGATACCCCAGCGTGTCTCAGCCTGTGCTGACTTCGTTGAATCGTCGTCGTCGTCGTCGTCGCGGAAAAGACCCCGTGATAGGTGGCACGGTCGACCGGTAACCGAAAGAGGCACTCGGAGAGTCAAAGTGGTTTCTCCTTGTTGGGAGGGATGGGTGAGGGACAGTTGTCCCTCTTCCTGGTTTCTTCGCCAACATCTATCTCCCTAAATTCTCCAGTTCCTACCTACCTGTTTTGTTCGAGATTTTTATGAAAACTGGAACTTTCAGATACTAAGAAATTAACTTTTTTAATTAAGATTATTTATCAAAGTGTAATATCTCGTAATGATAACAGGACTTATAACTAAACCTTCCTGAATACGACTTCGACTTCGAGATTATGAAACCAGTGCACTATAATTTCTGGAACTACGACCCTTTCTGTCTACCGTTTTCCTCTTCTCCCTCCGTCTCCTACTCTATCAATCTGTCGTAGTGGCTGAGTCACCTGTACTTAGGATCGTTTGAGGACCTCTGTCACCTTCTGTTCCTTCGGACCGAAGGAACCCCACCCTTCGACGTCAGGTACCCCAGTGTTTCTCAGTTTGTACTGTCGCTGACTTGTTGTTTTTAGTAACAAGTTTTACATGCAACCGTCGTTATTTAGATATAGAAGAAGATACATTAAGCCCTCTGGACCCAAACTGGGGACCCAAACCTTCTAGGAGACCCCTTCCCTTACTGATGGACGAGGTCACAAGACCGGATCTCTTAAGGCACCTGACATATCAGGTACTCCAACGTTTCTCAGTCTGTGTCGACTCGTTGAAAGTGAAAGTACTAATTGTATTTTTATTTTATTTACACTACAATTTGTACCGAGTATTCATTTCTTTACCTTATTAAAAATATTAAGACGGTGGACAATATTGTTATTAATAATTGTAAACTCCAAGTTAATTGAACAGGAACAACCGAGTCTACCATTTCTTACACGTTACGTCCTCTAGAGCCAAGTTGAGGACCCAACCCTTCTAGGGGACCTCTTCCTTGACCGTTGGGTAAGGTCAAAAGAACGGACCTTTTAAGGACCTGTCTCCTCGGACCACCCGATGTCAGGTACCGACATTGTGACTAGGTGATTGTCAAAGTGATTGAACAGTTTTCATTAAGAAGGGTACTTACAGAGACAGAAACATAAAAGTAGAGTATAGGATAGTCAAGTCAGGTCAAGTCAGAGAGTCAACACAGGCTGAGAAACGCTGGGGTACTTAACGTCGTATGGTCCGGAGGAACAGGTAGTGGTTGACGGCCTCAGGTGGGTTTGGGAACAGGTAACTCAGTCACTACGGTAGGTTGGTGGAGTAGGATACAGAAGGGGAAGAGGAGGACGGGAGTTAGAAAGGGTCGTAGTCCCAAAAAAGTTTACTCAGTCGAGAAACGTAGTCCACCTGTTTCATATCCTCAAAGTCGAAGTTGTGGTCAGAAAGGTTACTTGTGGGTCCTGACTAGAGGAAATCCTACCTGACCAACCTACAGGAACGTCACGTTCCCTGAGAGTTCTCTGAAGAGGTTGTGGTGTCAAGTTTTCGTAGTTAAGAAGCCACGAGTCGAAAGAAATATCAGGTTGAGAGTGTAGGTATGTACTGATGACCTTTTTGGTATCGGACTGATCCACCTGGAAACAACCGTTTCATTACAGAGACTGAGAAACGTTGGGGTACCTGACGTCGGATTGTCCGAGGAGGTAGGTACCCTAAAAAGTCCGTTCTTATGACCTCACCCAACGGTAAAGGAAGAGGTCCTCTAGAAGGGTTGGGTCCCTAACTTGGACCCAGAGGGTGCAACATCCGTCTACGAAATGGTAGACTCGGTGGTCCCTTCAAGACCCTAAGACTCGGGGTCAGTTTGTGACCAATAACTCTAGGATGGAGAGTAAATAATTAACCTATCAATTCGGGAGTGACTCTCTTTGGTTGCAGAGGGGGTTTATCAGAACCTTTACTACTGAACGTAGAGGAAGGTTTTACCGGTACGGTTCAAGTTTCCAATTCTCAAACAGTGAGTGTTTACTTGAAGTCCTTCTTCGTCTCTGTCCGAGTGTCTGTCTCTCGTATCTGAACCCCACCGACTCCCTCCGACCACCCCCTACGACACTCAAACCCCAATCGTCTACACTTGACCACATATATCCCACCTATTTGTTATTCCAGGGTGACATATCGGGTCCCCTGATATACGTCATAGAACACTATTTGGTATTACCTTTTGTTATGTTTTTTGATCATATAACATTCACGTATTGACTTAGTGAAACAGTATATCGTCTGTAATTGTGTTGTTATGAGTACAATTTTTACTTGTTCACTTTTTACTTTTCTTAAAAATTCGATATTTATCTATAGCGTTAATACATTAATATGTATAATCGACATTATTTGATAACTCTTCTAGAGGACCTCTTCCTTTACCGTTGGGTGAGATCATAGGAACGTACCTTTTAGGGTACCTACGTCCTCGGACCACCCGATGTCAGGTACCCCAGTGTTTTTCAGCTTGTACTGATTCGCTGAAGTGAAAGAAAAAAAAGAAAGATATCGAATCCTTTTTCTCGAACCATCAAAGTAACTGGACCCGAACTTAGAATCCTAACCAAAGGGACCCTAAGTCCATTTAATAAATTAGAGAAACTTAGTCAGAGGGGTAAACTTGTTACTCTTAGATATGTTACCTCTGAACGATTTATAAAATTTATAAATTTTAATCAGGTCGTTTCTATGGATAGATAGGTGTACCTGTACGATAAACCACCCATCGACGTCCTCCGTCAAGGTCCCCAGAGACTTGATCCCTCTCCAGCCCCGTCACGACTGACGACTCTGGAAGGATAGGCAAAGAGTCAAAGGGGTGTCTCCCTGACACCCGTACTTGGACTCACCGATCCATCATTAACCCCCCACCCTCTTCTATTCCTTCTACCCACCAACCATTCTCTTGGAGTCCTATAGGTTACTAACTCTTCTTGGAAGGTACTTATTGATTCTCTCGCAAAGACAACTTAGTTTCTTGTTCTATTACTCCACCCTTTGCTTTAGGAAGGTCTCCGATGAGATACGGCCGTGAACGACCTTCCGTCATCAATTTGGGTCCCGTCAGAGACCTCCATCTACCGGGATCATATTAGAATCGAAGTAGTGGATGAACGACATACTCACACCCTTTTAAAGGATCGGAGACACACTGAGTGAAAGAGGCACACATTTCACCACTGTTATTAACATGTTTGTAGTAAAACTGCGACACTTCTTATATGTGGGGTACAAACTACTTCACTCACTTAGAGATCCAATTCACAATTCTTAGTACAGACCTTTTTTTAAGTTGTGAGTCATTCACGACCGATAACGTTATTAGTAATTATAATATAAACTTGTAAAACAGTCAATACTTTGGTATTTGAAAACAATACTAAAGGTAAATTATTTAATCCTTTAACTCCAAGTCTCTCCACTCCTTTGGTCGGTTTCAAGTGTGTATAATTTAGAAAAATTTAAAGTTTAATATGAGAGGGTATTCAGGTATGCATCCCTTTTTCACTTTTTAGTCCAGTGTACTTCACTTTGTCCTTCCTTCTCCAAGATCACTGAATATACCTGTAGTGCAGTATCGTAGATTGGTCCACAATAATTCACCCCCTATGTTTTGTTTTGTTTTTTCCGGTTCCGAGTCTCGTCGAATGACGGACACGTCACCCCACGCCCCTCTCGCCGTTCCACACGATCTCCGTCGAACGTGGTCGAAGGCTCCGACTGACAACTTAAAAGTCCGTGAAACGGTCGGTTGCCTGTAGGGGTACCTTCGAACTTTAGTCGTACCAATCTTATAAATGTGGTACCTTTGACCGTTTGTGGGACCTTTCTATTTTCGATTACGTTTATCTAGTCGATACTACCTTCCCTCTCCTTCCTCCCCATTTCTCATCTTTGTACACAAAGAGACCTACCCTGAAAGACATATCAAAACCGGAAATCTAGGACGTTTATACGACGATAAATTTTTTTTTTTTTGAAGAATTTAACTTTCATTATACGTTTTCTGAGATTGGTATACAGTTTAACCGTAGTGTCCGTGTTTCGGGTGTAAATAACGGACACGAAACCTTATGACTCTAGGAGCCACCTTGTATAAGATTCCTACTCTTCTCCATATTTCTGTAAAAGTTGAAGGCGTTTGTTAAAACAACCAATATCATTGAAGTCGAGACTAAAATATTACAACCAATCTTGTTTACTTATTAGTACAATTACGAGAGTCTTCAGTAGTAAAAGTCTATTCTGTGTTGATATACCAATTTCCTTTACCATAACTTAACTTCACAGTTATTCCTGTGTCTTACTATATATATAAACCCTAAGGGACCACCGAGTCGACCATTTCTTAGACGGACGTTACGTCTTCTGGGACAAAGCTAAGGACTCAACCCTTCTAGGGGACCTCTTCCCTTACCGATGGTAGAGGTCATAAGACTGGACCTCTTAAGGTACCTAACATATCAGGTGTCTCAGTGGCTCAGTCTGTGCTGACTTACTGAAAGTGAAGTGAAGTAAATATGAATACATGTGTATACGTAAGTATGTGTGTGTGTGTGTGTGAGTGCGAGTGCGACAAAAGGGATGTAGGTCTAATACTGGAGAGTAAGTTAATAGGTGATTTCCCTTGACCTCTAAGAATCTTTTTACCCTTTAAGATCCTGACTCCGGTTCTACTTGATCTTTGTAGAATGCGGTTTTTCGTTTCTTTGAAAGTTTCAAATTATCACATTACATTTTTTCTGGGTCCTCAGTCGAATTTTTACCAATATTTTACAATACTCTTAAACTTGTAATTTCGACATTAATAATGTTATCCGATTTTGTGAACCCCGAAGGTAGTACCGAGTCTCCCGGAGGGACCACCAAGTAGACCACTTCTGAGACGGACGTTACGTCCTCTGGACCCAAACTAGGGACCCAACCCTTCTAGGGGATCTTTTCCCTTTCCGACGGGTGAGGTCATAAGACCGGACCTCTTAAAGTACCTGACATATCAGGTACCCCAGTGTTTCTCAGTCTGTTCTTACTCGCTGAAAGTGATGAACACCGAGTCTACCATTTCTTAGACGGACGTTATGTCCTCTGGGTCCAAGCTAGGGACTCAGTTATTCTATGGGACCTTTTCCTTTATCGATGGGTGAGGTCATAAGAACGGACCCCTTAGGGTACCCGTCTCCTTGGACCGTCCGGTGTCAGGTACCCTAACATTTCTCAGCCCGTGATGACTCGTTGACTGTGATTGTTTCGTAAATTAGTTATTTTTAGGTACTCAGACATTGTTTCAATTGTATTTCTTTATAGAGTAAACAATAAACTCCGTTAAATTTTTTATTGTTGACTAATGAGTCCTTTAACCATTAATATACTTGTCTAAATTGGTAAATAAGACAAATAGGTTATCTTAAGTACGAAAACACAATTGTTTATCGGAATCAACTACTGTCTTTAGAGACAAAATGTTCTCTTGTGGTCGATTATTTATCCTTACCTTATTATCTTTATTTTATAGAGTAAAAAGTTTAGGAGTTTGAGAGAGCCTTTACAACTACTGCCTTTCTAAAAGATAACCGTCATTTCAGTAATCTACTTTCGAACTACTTCTTGATCTGCAAACGATCACGGTTTCTCTACAGATTATACAACGATAGACAAACGGTCGGACGGACGTACGCACGCACGACTCAGTGAAGTTAGTACAGACTGAGAAATACTGGGGTACCTGACAACGGGTGGTCCGAGAGACAGGTACCTTAAGAGGTCCGTTCTTATGACCTCACCCAACGGTAAAGGAGAAGATCCCCTAGAAGGGTTGGGTCCCTAGCTTGACCGAAGACGAAGTAACCGACCTCCCAAGAAATGGTGATCGCGGTTCACCCTTCGGGGAAGATAGACAAACAATCTATAATTTATGGATTATTTTTGACATGTTACTTCACGCGTCCTAGGTTAGAATCGGAGGACTACTGACATTTAAACAGTCCCGATGGTACTTTACCGTTGGGTGAGGTCACAAGAACGGACCTCTTAGGGTACCTGGCTCCTCGGACCACCCGATGTCAGGTACCCCAGCGTTTCTCAGCCTGTGCTGACTCGCTGAATTGGTATTGTTTTGTGGTATGTCATCTACCAAAGGTATAGTGTTTAAATAAAAGACAGTTAAGACCTCCAATCTTCATGTTCTTGTTCTAGAGACATCTAGCCTCAGAAAACTCCGGAGAGAGGCACAGAAAAGAGATACCAGAAGGAAGACACAGATACAGGATTAGAGGAGAAGAAGATTCCGGTACCCAAATTCCGGGTGGGTCTACTAAAGTAAAATTGAGTTAAGAAAGAAATTATGAGGTTATGAAACCGGTGGCCTACGTTTCTTGACTAAGTAATTCTTTTCTGGGACTACGACCCTTTCTGACTTCCGTCCTCTTCTTCCCCGTTGTCTCCTACTCTACCAACCTACCGTTGTGGCTGAGTTTCCTGTACGCAAACTCGTTCGAGACCCTCTACCGCTTCCTGTCCCTTCGGACCGCACGACGTCAGGTACCCCAGGGTTTCTCAGCCTGTACTGTCTCTCTGACTTGTTGTTGCTAGAGAAATTTCTGGGGTAGAGGTTTGTGTCAATGTAACACTCCTTAATCTCCAATCGGAAAGTTGTATACCTAACCCTTACTCTCCTCCTCCTTCCCTATGTCAAGTCAGACGTCGTGTAGAACACCTACCGACGGAAGATTGACGCTGGAGTGTACCGTCTCCCTCTTACCTGCGTCCCTCTCCCTCAGTCTCTCTCTCTCTCTCTCTCTCTCTCTCTCGGTTCTCTCGAGAGACCACAGAGAACGTTCCTGTTAGTAGGGTAGTAAACCCGGGTCGGGAATGTTGTAGATTTAGATTAATAGAGGTTTTATGGTAGTGTGACCCTAAGTCGGAGGTCGTTAAGTCAGGTATCGTTAAACAAATTTCTATTAACTAACACCACCGTCTATGTACTTGGATGTACACATTATTTTGACATGATTAGATTTATTTGTGTGTGTGAATAGTCATGTTTCTTTTGACGCCTTCAAACTCATTCTAACCAACACATATATTATGTAGTGAACCGGTTGTTGCAAGACAAATCAGTTTCCATACCAAAAAGATCATCAGTACGTACATCCACTCTTTGTCTGGTATTTCTCCCGACTCACGGTTTCCTAACCACGAAAATTTAACACCACGACTTCTTAGGGAACTTGGTGTTCCTCTAATTTGGTCAGTCAGGATTTCCTTTAGTTGGGACTTATAAGAGACCTGACTACGACTTCGAGGTTATACGAACGGTGGACTACGTTTCTCGACTGAGTGACCTTTTCTGTAACTATGACCCTTTCTGACTTCCGTTTTCCTCTTCTCCCACCGTCTGTTACTCTACCAATCTATCGTAGTGACTGAGTTACCTGTACTTAAACTCGTTTGAGGTCCTCTCTCACTTCCCGTACCTTTTGACCGTAAGACGTCAGGTACCCCAACGTTTCTGAGTCTGTACTGAATCACTGACTTGTTGTTGTTGTACCTACAGACATAGGACTGACACTATAAGTTGACGTCAAGTCGTCCTATGGTGATACCTTCCTTTAAGCCATTCGTCATGTACCTTAAAGACACAGTAAAGGACGTCAGATATCAATAGAGTTTCTTTTTTTCAAATTAATTATTTTCTGTTAAATGATAAATTTGTTTTCATCATGACACACTAAATATCGATAAATTTTTATTCCACAAAGTTTCACTACTGTGGGTGCACTTTCTCCTTCGTTTCTTAATAACTTTTAGAGAATATGTTATATATGTTAACACTTGATAGTGATCTTCCATCTAACGATGAATCGCTGAATCGTCCGTACGTACGTGACCTCTTCCTTTACCGGTGGGTGAGGTCACAAGAACGGACCTCTTAGAGTCCCTGTCTCCTCGGACCACCCGACGGTAGATACCCCATTGTCTCTCAACCTGTACTGACTTCGCTGAATCGTCGTCGTCGTAGTCTGACGGTATTCGACTTCGACATATAATATTTGGATTTCGTTGGTGATATAGTTGTGTCACTTTCGTTATCAATTCGGTTTCTCCTCTATACCTTATTATTTTTATAAATGAGAGTTTTACCTACTTTTCTTCTTTTTATCTCATCTGTCTTCCTCCCCGTTCATCTTTCGTTTATATTTCCACTATCTAAATTTGGATCAGTATAATTATTTTATTTCTTTTTACTTAACATAGTCAAAATCTTTTAAACAACTATACTACTGAATGTGACTAAAAACTTACAATTCGGGTAGAAGGTAAGAACCCTATTTGAGAGAACTAGTGACACACAATCGGAAAATACATATCAACATAAACCTAATAATTTTGTAACGAAACTTAAATTTTTGTTTTTTTTGGAATTTCTAGATTTACATTCTGGTCTTTGATATTTTGAGGATCCCCTCTTATATCCGTTTTGTGAGAGGCTGTTTATAGTGTCGTCCTAGGAGATACTAGGTGGAGGGTCTTATGACCTTTATTTTCGTTTTTATTTGTTTACCCTAGATTAATTTTAATTTTCGAAGACGTGTTGTTTCCTTTTATATTCGTTCCACTTTTCTGTCGGAAGACTTACCCTCTTTTATTATCGTTGACTTCGTTGACTGTTTGTTGATTAGAGTTTTTATATGTTCGTTGAAGACGTCGAGTTAAGGTCTTTTTATTTGCTGGGTTAGTTTTTTACCCGGTTTCTTGATTTATCTGTAAAGAGGTTTCTTCTGTATGCCTACCGATTGTTTGTGTACTTTTCTACGAGTTGTAGTGAGTAATAATCTCTTTACGTTTAGTTTTGGTGTTACTCCATGGTGAAGTGTGGTCAGTCTTACCGACGCTAGGTTTTTAGACGTTCGTTATTTACGACCTCTCCCACACCTCTTTTCCCTTGGGAGGATGTGACAACCACCCTTACGTTTGATCATGTCGGTGATACCTCTTGTCACACCTCTAAGGAATTTTTTAACGTTTATCTTGATGGAATACTGGGTCGTTAGGGTGACGACCCGTATGTGTGGCTCCTTTGGTCTTAACTTTCTCTGTGTACATGGGGTTACAAGTAGTGTCGTGACAAATATTATCGGTCCTGTACCTTTGTTGGATCTACAGGTAGTCGTCTACTTACCTATTCTTTCGACACCATGTATATGTGTTACCTCATAATGAGTCGGTAATTTTTCTTATGTAACCTTAGTCAAGACTACTCTGTCTACTTTGACCTTGGCTAATATGTCTCACTTCATTCGGTCTTTCTTTTTGTGGTTATGTCATATGATTGTGTATATATACCTTAAATCTTTCTACCGTTACTGCTGGGACATACGTTCTGTCCTTTTTTCTGTGTCTACACATATTGCCTGAAAACCTGAGTCTCCCTCTCCCTCTCCCACCCTACTAAACCCTCTTACCGTAACATTGTACATATGATAGTACATTCTTAGCTTAGCGGTCAGATATCGGCTGCGTCCTATGTCGTACGAACCCCGACCACGTGCCACTACTGGGTCTCTCTACAATACCCCTCCCTCCACCCTCCCCCCAAGTACAAACCCTTGCGTACATGTGGGCACCACCTAAGTACAGTTACATACCGTTTTGGTTATGTCATAACATTTCATTTTATTTCATTTTTTTTTTTTTTTTCTTTTTTTCTTTTTTTGGATCAGTACAATTCTTAGTAAAATCGTCTCTAACAGTTTAACTTTTTTTTCTACTAAGTAGTTATAAGAATCATGTTATTCGTGTAAATTTATTTTTCCTTGTTTATCAAAATTTCTTTTTGTTGTCTTTTTCTGTATCTTTGATTGTGGTTCGTTCTCTTTCGACGTCACAGACATATTTGTGACCTGTTTAATCTGAAGTCTTGTTTCTTGGGGTGTAAACTTCTTCCGGTAAAGTATTACCAATTTCCCATTTAAGTCTCAGGTAGTACTCTTTACCACCCGACCTTCTTCGTGTTCGACCTTTAGTTCTAACGGCCCTCTTTATAGTTATTGGAGTCTATACGTCTACTGTAGTGGGAATACCGTCTTTCACTTCTTCTTGATTTCTCGGAGAACTACTTTCACTTTCTTCTCTCACTTTTTCAACCGAATTTCGAGTAATAAGTCTTTTGCTTCTGGTACCTTAGGTCAGGGTAGTGAAGTACCGTTTATCTACCCCTTTGTCACCTTTGTCACCGACTGAAATAAAAAGACCCGAGGGTTTAGTGACGTCTACCACTAACGTCGGTACTTTAATTTTCTACCAATTAGGAACCTTCCTTTCAAGAATGGTTGGATCTGTCGTATAATTTTTCGTCTGTGTAATGAAACGGTCGTTTCCAGGTAGATCAGTTCCGATACCAAAAAGGTCACCAGTACATACCTACACTCTCAACTTGATATTTCTTTCGACTCACGTCTTCTTAACTACGAAAACTTGACACCACAACCTCTTCTGAGAACTCCCAGGGAACCTGACTTTCCTCTAGGTTGGTCAGGTAAGATTTCCTCTAGTCGGGACCCACAAGTAATCTTCCTGACTACAACTTCGACTTTGAGGTTATGAAACCGGTGGACTACGCTTCTCGACTGAGTGAACTTTTCTGGGACTAAGACCCTTTCTAACTCCCGTCCTCCTCTTCCCCTGTTGTCTCCTACTCTACTAACCTACCGTAGTGACTGAGCTACCTGAGTCCAAACCCACCTGAGACCTCAACCACTACCTGTCCCTCCGGACCGTACAACGCCAAGTACCCCAGCGTTTCTCAACCTGTACTGCCTCGCTGACTTGACTTGAGTTGACTTTCCCATTTAAGTTGTCCTCTTGTACTGCTGAAATCTGAAGACACAGTGACTATTGTCTCGTAATTTTATGTACCTCTTTGTTCACTATCTGGACTGGATTTTCTCAACCTCGAAAATTATGGAGAGAAAGTTACTGACTATCTTCTCCATTCTCTCTTTTAGTTACTCCTACAACAAAGCTGTTGGTTTGACTCTACCTCTCCGTCCTAGGTCAAGAGCTCGGGAAGAACCAGACATGGTACGACCAGGTATACACCACCAGTAGTCTGACACAGCGGTACAGTGACCCACCCGACCACGACACCTGGGTGGGTATTATCTATGTACCCAAGTGACTCGTGGCTCAGGGACAGAAGGGACTACAAGTTTTTCTAGAAAGAAAGAACTTCTCTTCCGAACTCCCCCTCCGGTAAATACGACCTCGACCTTCTGGTCCACTCTAAAGTCTAGAACGTAAAATAATATGAAGAACCCGAGGTTTTAGTGACGCCTACCACTGACGTCAGTACTTTAAATTTCCGTGAACGAGGGACCTTCTTTTCGATACTGTTTGGATCTGTCGTATAAATTTTTTTTTTTTTTTCTCTCTGTAGTGAATCGACGGTTTCAAGGTATATCAGTTTCGACACCAAAAAGCTTATCAGAACATTCCTACACTTTCAACTTGGTATTTCCTCCGACTCACGATTTCTTAACTATGAAAACTTGACACCAAACCTCTTCTGAGAACTTTCAGGGAACTTGACGTTCTAATTTGGTCAGTTAGGCTTTCCTTTAGTTGGGACTCATAAGTAACCTTACTGACTACGACTTCTACTTCGAGGTTATGAAACCGATGGACTACTTTTCTTTTCTGAGTAACCTTTTCTGGGAGTACGACCCTTTCTGACTTCCGTTTTCCTCTTACCCCACCGTTTCTTACTCTACCAATCTATCGTAGTGACTGAGTTGCCTGTACTTAGACTCGTTTGAGGCCCTCTCTCACTTCCTGGCTCCTAGGACCACACGAGGATCAAGTACCCCACCGTTTCTCAGTCTGTACTGAACCGCTGACTTGGTGTTGTCGTTCCTGTTTTCCAGTGACGAGGTCGGTCCGGTTCTCTCTTGGGGACGGCGTCCGTGTAGTCCACCGCAAGGGATCCTCACCAGTCAGAGACCTATTTAATAACGGAATTCACTTTGACACTCTTATTTTCACGGGCTGTCACGACCAGATCGAATCCCAAAGGAATCCTTCGTCCGAAGGAGGAGGAACAGACGTCCAGTTGTACGAACTGTCTTCGTACAAAGACCAGGTCGACAAAGAAAGGGAAGAAACATGAAAGTCCTTAAAAGTAGGAACTTAAAATTTTACGTTTATAGAGAGTCCTACTGTACTAATGTAATGTACTAGATTATGTTACCTTTGCCGTAATCTTCAAGTTGAGTCGACGAACAATCGACCGGAGAGACGAGGAGGTCTGTAGTCGAGACAGACAAAAGTGGTCCTAGGTGTTACCACCAACGTTTTTACCTCACTCTAACGCACAACAGACGAGTCGTGGATGAGTAGACCGAGAATCGTAACGATGGAAGGAAGGAAGGATTACTTGTTTTTATCCTCCTCTGGGTTTGGTCTTGTCTGTCGTCTCTCTTCCCCGACCGTCAATTGCACTCTCATTTTAGAGAAGTAGACCTACCAAAACCCTTCTTCTTGAGACGTGACTCTAGAGAGTCGTGTTAAGGATGTGTAATATTTGACGAAACAGAAAGGAAAAAGGACGGGTTTCGATGGGTGTAGTTATCTTAGTCGACTCTATTTTGCAAATTCTACTTCGTCGTTTCGGACGGGATTTACTATTAGAAGGTCGTACAACTTCTTAAGTCAGATTGAAACCCACAGATTAGAACTTCGCATTTCAATCGTTTTGTCTTGACTATTACGGAGAGTAGAAACTTTCGTCGACTTCCCAATTTAAGTGATCCGTCTCTAAATTTTTATTGTGGACTTAATAAAGTCTCGGTAAAAGGATTTCTCCGATGACCTCAATGAGTTTGTTAGTAACAATTTTCGAAAAAGCCAGGAAGTTGGGGGGTCTCTAGTAAATTCCTCTTCTTATTTTGAAATACACTCCTTCACTCGTAGCTTCCTCCTATGCCATTCTCGATTTGTTGACGAGGCTTAGCTCGCGAGTGATTTACAATAGATTTACGTGACTCCTTTCTCTGCGGTCCTTTGAGGTGTCCCCGTAAGTTCTGTCCCCAAGGGACCTGGATCCCTGACAGTGTGTCTCTCACTTGACTCAGTCTTTCTCTCTTTGTTTCTAGTATACACTTGTGCATACACACCTCAGGTCTTGTTACCATGTCCACTTGGATGAACGTTTCGCCTCTCTCTCTGTGTCTGTGTCTCCTGTTCGCGTACCTATGGTTCCCGCCTTCAACCCCACCCTACCGAACCCTTTAGCCGTAACTGTATTTGTGTGATGACACGTATTTTGTCCATTGATCACTCTCGAATGACACATTGCGTTTGAGATGAGTCACGAGGACCCCCTGCCTGTACCCTTCCTTTAGGTTTTTTCTGCTCTATACACACTTGTGTATCGACTAAGTGAAACGATATGTCGTCTTTGATTGTGTTGCAACATTTCGTTGATATGAGGTTATTAAAAAAAATAAAAAAAAAAAAAAAAAAAATCTTCTCTCCAAGGACTGACTTATTATATGTACGTCTCAAATCCTCTGACACAAAAAATTAATTTCGTCACGTTCTCTTTAGTACAGAGGTCTCTTCACAAACGATCAATAAACTATTACACTAGTAATAAGTAAGAATTGGAGTCACGAAACGAGAAATGTTACCCAAGTGAAATTTCCCTTTAATATTTCTAAGTTACTCTTTTAACTGATTCTACAGAATCTTACCACGGGTCATATGTTATTGACGAGTTATTTGACAGAGAAGGATTAAAACAATTAACAAGAAAGACGTAATTTGGACTTCGTAGATGGTGTATTACCCGTGTCACAATTCTGTGTCCCATAATCCGAATCTCGACGTCTTGTCGTCTTAGCTAAAATCGATGAGATCTGTCTTCTCCTAGGACGAATAGTTTCCTATAAACCATCGAGTATCTAAGAGACCCCCCGAAGGATCCACCACCATTATCATTTCTTGGGTGGACGGTTACGGACGGTTCCATAGGGTATTCTTTGAGTCCGAGCTAGGGACCTAGTCCTTCTAGGGGACCGTCTCCCGTACCTTTGGGTCAGGTCATAAGAACGGACCCTTTAGGGTACCTGTCTCCTCGGACCACCCTGTATCAGGTACCCCAATGTCTCAGCCTGTACTGACTTCGCTGAACCGTGTCGTGTGTGTCACAGAGACTCTCCGGATCGATGACCGGTTGTAACCGTCAGTGTTACGGTTCAAGAAGGTGCCCTGACTTGGTCGCCTAGGAGGCCAGAACAGTGACCTTCTCTCCAAGAGTCGGACCTCGGCCACGACCTCCAGTTTACAGGAAGAACGACTTTACCGAAGGAGTACCAGAACGGAAGAAGTCCTATGACACGGACTTCACTTCAGAGGTCACTCAGGAAGACTACCCTCTTCGGAATCAGTGTGCGAATCGACGGAATCGACGCTCCTTTAGACCATTACACTCAAAGATTTTCGGTGGTACTTGTAGGTAATGTATTCTTGAGTTAGATCACGGTTACAGTCTTTCTATTTATGTAATAATGTTGTAGTCCTCGTACCTTCCGACGTAATAATAGTGGTTTCTGAGTGAGGGTGAGGAAGTCTTCCTGTCACGCGAACTACAATCTGAACCGACACACTTGAACGAAAACAGATACCTTAACACACACCCCCACCCCCACCAGTAAACGGTATAGGGTTGTCTCCAAAATTCTCAATAACTTGTAAAAGAGAGATCGAAAGAAAACACAAGGGTGGGAGTTGGGACTCCTGAAATACCAAGACTTACCCCCTAACGAAGAGTCGGACCCATGAATTTACTCTTTTTTTACTCCTGGTCTGGGTTTGAACTAACGTTCGACCACCTTGGTGGCGTAAACTGGACGACGACGATTTTACGTTGTACTCTTTCCTTCTTCATGAACACGAACATTTGGAAACTCAAACGTCCAACAAACAATACGTCGAAATAACGTCTGTCTCGACTGACTATGTTCCTCCGTTTCCTCCTATGTCCACATATGGTTCACGACTTCCTTTGTCCCTGACCCCAAATCCTGAAGTCGTAGGAAAACCTCCTGTGTTAAGTTAGGTAGTGTTACAAGTAGAGAAGCTCAACAAGACAGGGTACAGTACGTAACCATGTCTACCCTTTTAGTCTCCGACTCTCCCCTTAACATTCCATGGAGACATCCAAGTCGCTACTTTATTCTGTGTGTCTGATTTCGTCATTTTTCACTACCTTGTAATTCGGTACTCAGTTCTACGATAGTGAGTGATCCAACACAGACCCGTTCAGTGAAGGAACTAAAGTCGAGTCAAAGGTGTTGGTATTTTATTTTGTTTGTTAGAGTTGACCAGGTAGAGACGGATCTAAAACCTTTAACAACCTACAAGACCCTTTAGGGGGTGGGAAACATGAAAGTAACTTTGAAAAGGAAGGGGTTTTGAAAGACTGGAAATTCGGTACTGGAAACGGACCACCTGAGACTCATAGTCTAGACTCATAATTTAACATGTTACCACCTTTACTTTCATTGTTCGAATATTGTTATTATTTCGGTTAACCTAGTGAGACTCTTTCCAGATTCTATAATACATAGATTGACTACTCTCCTAATCGAACTCGACTCGACCAAAGACTCCCCGGGTCATCAAATAATTCAACCTATGACCCCTTAAGACACGACACACTTGAGGAACCACCTTTTTAAAACTCATTTGTTCAATACTTTTACGTCCTGTTCGTTAAAGTAGGAAATAAGGATCTTTTCCGTAGGATAAAGAACAAGTCGAAGAAATTAACGAAATGCTCTTTCTAAAAAAAGGGGGGTCTCATTTCACAAAATTTATAACGGATCTAAATTTTAACCAATTCCTCCAGTCGTGTCTCGTTAGGTCGAATTTAAAGGTTTCTCGGTTAACGTTTCGTATATTGTGAATCTGAGTCGACCGACGTGTCTAAAATAAAGGTACTACTGTCAAAGTGAAATCAGGTAAAGGGGGTGTGAACCTTCCCCTTCCTTAAAGCATACTTTAATTGGTTCGTGGTAAAGAATAGGACGGAAACGGAAAGATTAATTCCTAAGTTCAAACACCAACGGGAAGGTCGGTCGAAGTGAGACTTGACCTTCTGAGTTGAGAAACCTTTGTCTTGAACTCGAAACCTCAAGTCATCAGGAACCAAGTTCAAGTACGAGATGGTGAATATTCATGACACTGAAAACTGTGAAGTAGAGACTCTACGTCGACATTCTACACCCGTTACTTTATTTTATCGTTCAAGTTCAACTGGACACGTCATCAACAGGTCATTTAAAAACCAAGGGGTAAGAAAGGTAAATGACTTAGAAGGAAGATTCTAAGACGACGTGGTCTACTTTGAAACTTGGACGGCGTAATTCATCAGACAGTCAGATAGTTAGATAGAGAGATATAGGGATAAAATTAGTGAAGTAGAAAGGAAAAAAGATGCTAGGGGTTTAATGAGAAAGACATAAGACAGGGACTCCGAGAGACCCGTGGACCTTAAATAACATTTTAGGATAAGTACCCTTACAAATATCTTGAATCTGTTATTTTGTAAAGTTTCGGACTCTCTAGAAACCCCAAAATCGGGTATAGAGAATTAAATGAATACTTCTCTCCAACTCTCTTCACCCTCTACGAAGTACCAGATCACCTTTGTGAAGTGATCTCCATTCCAAGGGAACTGGAACTTATGTCCCTTAGATTTGTCTGACTCACAAAAAGACATAAACACAAAATGACCCTTCTTTCTATTACGATTTTCACCATTCTACACGAAAAAGTCAGGTCGGCGAGTCAGCACTAAAGAAAATCAGGAACAGAATATGAATTACGACACCTGGTGCTTAACGAAATGCAAGTCAGCCAGTCAGTCAAGTCAGTGAGTCAGCACAGGCTGAGAAACACTGGGGCATCTGACATCGTGAGGTCCGAAGGGACAGGTAGTGGTTGAGGGTCTCGAATGAGTCTGAGTTCAGGTAGTTCGACCACTACAGTAGGTTGGTAGGCTAGGAGACAACAGGGGAAACATTCCATATCAAGCCCGGTTCTGTCTTTTCCTCTCTGCTGGAGTTGCCTTCATCCAATGGAAATAAGTCCGTTCCTCCCCGCTGTCAGCCGGATTACTGGTCCGACTCACGGCTCTCCTTAGTCCCTCCGAGGTATAAATATTCCTCCAAACACCTTCACTATTCCCTTTGTAATTAGTCCACCCTACAAAACCCATAAGAAATCAACTTTACCGTAAACATCAACCCGTCCCCCACTAATCAGAAGATCGTCTACATCCCCTACCTTCCAAAGACCTGTCCCCCACTATTCAAGGTCTATCTACGTTGACCTCGTAGTCCCTCCCTGGATTTCAAGGTAAAACAAAAGAGACTTCTATCTACTAAGTCGTTCCCGGAAACTCCGACAAGAAAAGAAAAGATCCGCGATTCTGAGGAAGTGGGAAGAGGAGGGTGGAAGTCAGAAAGGGTCGTAGTCCCAGAAAAGGTGACTCAGTCAAGAAGTGTAGTCCACCTGTTTCATAACCTCAAAGTCGAAGTCGTAGTCAGGAAGGTTACTTATAAGTCCTGATTAAAGGAAATCCTACCTGACCAACATAGAGGAACGTCAGGTTCCCTGACGACAAAACTACTAGGTTACCTACAACAGCTTCACTAGAGACCAAGGAGACGGAAAAGATTTAGGTCGAACTTGTAGGGTCGTTTTGGGAAACTCCGTATATAATGTCAAAATATCTACTCTTGTGACTTCGAAGATCTCCAATTCATTAAACGACTTTCGTTGTGTCGACCGTTCACATCATCGGTTCTAAACTTGTACCTAAACAGACTTAAGTTTAAGTATAAAAATTAGAGGAGGATGACTAGAGTAGTCCGGTCTTTCACCACGACAACGACGACGAAGGAGGTTTACGAATAACTCGTAAATGATCTACGGTTCGTGCCCCATAAGAATACTCGTGCGAGATTGTGTAAATCAGGAGTGTGGTTGGGTCACTCCAGTTGTGGTAATAATAGGAACTATAAATCTACACCGACAGTTCCGTGTTTCTCTCTTCAATTCCTTGAACAGGGACCTTTCAATCTGGTCTTGGGGTCGGGTCCTCAAGACCAAAGTCAGAAGTGAGGGTTGTTGACGTCGGATAAAACGTTTCCGGTCCTTAGAACATCCGAACCGTCACCTGTCTCTCCGTTCCGACATCCTCCCGTTACCTATACATAGACCGATTACTCTATTATGTTCACTTCCATAGCCAAACCGACATTTCAAGTAACCTTAAAAAGACAATGTAGAATACCTTTTTGAACTTGTTTAAAAAACCACTTGGGTTATTAAACACTCACGATTTCGTAGTAGTATCAATGGTAATGAGTAAGAGTCGGACCGGACACTGTACTAGTTGACGGTTCAACAAGTAGTCAGTCTTCCAGGAGCCGAAGGGGGTCCTACATATTGGGTAAGAGACTCTCGAGTATGGGTCTTGTTAGGTCTTGACCCTGACGTCAGGGTGTACGGGTCTCCCGGGACCCCTTACCACACTAATTCACTTTCTCGACCCATTCCTTGTGACGGTGACAAATACCTAATTTTGATATTCTTCTCAGATATGAAAGCCCCCACCCCCCGTTTCGGTAAGTGTAAAATGATCCGTGTGTTTAGTCAAAGAAGTGAAGAAAAGGTTTAAACCTTCTCTTTGACAAATAACCTTTGTAGAAGAAGTAGTATTAAAATGGTTGTTACCTCACTATTTAGTGTTGGGTAAACGACCAGTCGGAGTCTCAAGTCCTCTCCACCCGAACCCCCAAAGGTTCCACCACGATCACCGTTTTTTTTTTTTTCTTTTTCTTTTTGTTGTCGACAGTTAAGTCCCCTGGATTCTCTGTACCCAAAACAGAGACCCAACCCTTCTAGGGGACCTCATCCCGTACCGATACGTAAGGTCATAAAAACGGACCTCTTAGGGTACCTGTCTCCTCCGACCGACCTATGTCAGGTATCCCAGAGTTTCTCAACCCGTGCCGACTTCGCTGAACCGCACGTACCTGAGACCCAATTTTCTACCTCCGGACCTGAGTGGTCTTCCCGTCTACGACGAGTCGTCAGCAAAGTTCATGGTATACCCAGTCCTAGAGAGTCCTTTGAAGTTTGTGAAGTGAGCAAAATTTCACCTTCTCTTCGTTTTCCGTTTCCTTTTTTCCTTTCTATATGGGTAAACTTACGTCTCAAGGTTTCTTATCGTTTCTCTCTATTCTTTCGGAAGGAGTCACTAGTCACGTTTTTTGATCTCTGTGGTTCCCTTGTAAAGTACGTTCAAGTCAAGTCAAGTCAGCGAGTCAGCACAGGCTGAGAAACACTGGGGTACTTAGCGTCGTGAGGTCCGGAGGGACAGGTACTGGTGGAGGGACTCAAGTGAGTCTGAGTGCAGGTAGCTCAGTCCCTACGGTAGGTTAGTAGAGTAGGAGACAGCAGGGTAAGAGGAGGACGGCGGTTAGGGAGGGTCGTACGTTCTACCCATGTTAATTCTCGTCTTTGTCATATCTTGATTGTCTTCGTCTTCTATAATTCTTCTCCACCGTTCTTATGTGACTTCTTGATATGGTTTTTCTAGAAGTACTGGATCTATTGGTGTTACCACACTAGTGAGTGGATCTCGGTTTGCAGGACCTTACGTTTCAGTTCACCCGGAATCCTTCGTAGTGATACTTGTTTCGATCACCTCCACTACCTTAAGATCAACTCGATAAAGTACAGGATCTTCAACTATGACACTTTCACTACGTGAGTTATACGGTCGTTTAAACCTTTTGAGTCGTCACCGGTGTCCTGACCTTTTCCAGTCAAAAGTAAAGTCAGGGTTTCTTTCCGTTACGGTTTCTTACGAGTTTGATGACGTGTTAACATGAGTAGAATGTGCGATCATTTCATTACGAGTTTTAAGAGGTTCGGTCCGAAGTTATCATGTACTTGGTACTTGAAGGTCTACAAGTTCGACCAAAATCTTTTTCCGTCTCCTTGTTCTCTAGTTTAACAGTTGTAGACAACCTAGTAACTTTTTCGTTCTCTCAAGGTCTTTTTGTAAATAAAGACAAAGTAACTGATTTGATTTCGGAAACTGACACACCTAGTGTTATTTGGCACCTTTTAAGACTTTCTCTACCCTTATGGTCTGGTGGTTTGGATGGACAACTCTTTAGATGCGACCAGTTCTTCGTTGTCAATCTTGGTCTGTACCTTGTTGTCTGACCAAGGTTTATCCTTTTCCTCATGTAATTCCGACATATAACAGTGGGACGAATAAATTAAAGATACGTCTCATGTAGTACACTTTACGACCCGACCTTCTTCGTGTTCGACCTTAGTTCTAACGGTCCTTTTTATAGTTATTGGAGTCTATACGTCTACTGTGGTGGAAACACCGTTTTTCACTTCTTGATTTCTCGGAGAACTACTTTCACTTTCTCCTCTTACTTTTTCAACCGAATTTGGAGTTGTAAATCTTTTGCCTCTAGTACCGTAGACCAGGGTAGTGAAGTACACTTTATCTACCCCTTTGTCACCTTTGTCACAGTCTGAAATAAAAAAACCCGAGGTTTTAGTGTCGTCTACCACTAACGTCGGTACTTTAATTTTCTGTAAACGAGGAACCTTCTTTTCGAGACTGGTGGGATCTGTCGTATACTTTTTAGTCTCTGTAGTCAAACGGATGTTTCCAAACAGATCAGTTTTGATACCAAAAAGGTCATCAGTACATACCTACACTCTGAACCCGGTACTTCTTTCGCCTCACGACTTCTTAACTACGAAAACTTGACACCACGACCTCTTCTGAGAACTCTCCGGGAACCTGATGTTCCTCTAGGTTGGTCAGGTAGGATTTCCTTTAGTCCAGGTTACGACTTCGACTTTGAGGTTATGAAACCGGTGGACTACCCTTCTTGACTGAACAACCTTTTCTGAGACTACGACCCTTTCTAACTCCCGTCCTCCTCTTCCCCTGCTGTCTCCTACTGCCAACCTACTGTAGTGGTTAAGCTACCTGTACTTAAACTCGTTCGAGGCCCTCAACCACTACCTGTCCCTTTGGACCGCACGACGTCAGGTACCCCAGTGTTTCTCAACCTGTGCTGACTCTCTGACTTGACTTGACTTGACTTCGTCCATGACACGAATCAGTGAGTCAGCATAGGGCTGAGAAACACTGGGGTATCTGACATCAGGTGTTCCGAGGAGACAGGTACCCTAAGACGTCCGTTCTTATGACCTCACCCAACGGTACGAGAAGAGGACCCATAGAAGGGTTGGGCCCCTAGCTTAGGTCCAGAGGACGTAACGTTCGACTAATAAATGACAGACTCTGTGGTCCGTTCAGAGCCCCTGACATTTCAGGATTCCTCGTGTAACTCTGTCACGACTGAATCATTGACGTCCTTCGACGATGTGACCTCCGACCCGTCTCTCCTGACCCAAGAATGTCGGATCCCGGCGTCGTAGGTTGAGCCGCCGGTGGTCAAGGCTCACAGAAAGCTCCCGAACTTTACCTCGGTTAGACTTACTACTTAAGGAGATGTATATTTTACGTAGGACCTAAGTTTCAGAGGTAATGTAATTTTTCCTACATTTAATACCGTAATTACTACGAAAATTATAACTACCATATGACACTATCGTAAAACCTATTTAACTCTACTGATTTTCACTAATCATTTTCAATTTAAAGAGGACAAAGAAAAATAGTAAAAATGTCATCACTGATCTTTTCAAAATTAATACACACACTGAGTGTAAACACCGAGAGTAATAGGAAGACAATGACACGATTGGATCTTCACTCCTCGTCCTCGGGGTGTCGTACCCCTGGGTCTACACGTTCCTCCCCCACACCCGACCGACCTCGAACGTAGAGTCACTCCCCAGGCCAACGTGACGAAACCTCCCACATCCTCTTTGGTGCCGACACTGGTGGACGAGACGATCTCGTCCTTTGGGGTAACGACTACACTGTTTCTGTCCTTCTCCTTCGTGGGTCTTTCCATACACAGGGCGGCAGGTCTGGGAGAGAAAAAATTGTCGACAATGACCGGCTCAGATTGTCCCTTCGTCGACCGTTTTCTCTTAACAAATGTCTCGGGGTCACGGTCGTAGTGTCTGGTCTAATCCTATCTTACCCGAACCTCGCCTCTCGGATATTAAATAAATAAACCAAAATTAATAAATAAAGACAAAACCAACGCGACCCAGAAACGACGACGACGTGCGCCCGAAAGAGATCAGTGAACTCACCCTCATAAAAACTAATGACTCGAACCCAAAGAGTAACACCACTGATGAGGACCACTCCTCGTACTGGAGGTCTCACACCCGGGATCTCGTGCCCTCTCGGACATCAAATTATTGGTTTTACGGTAAGTCGATAACTTTTCTTGCACAAACTTAGTCGAAATTACTCCATCTACTTTGACCTCGGATGATATGTCTCATATTACCATTCAGTCTTCCTTTTTGTGGTCATGTCATATAATTGTGTATATATACTCTAAATCTTTCTACCATTGCTACTGGGATATACACTCTGTCGTCTTCTCTATGTCTACATTTCTTGTCTAAAAACCTGAGACACCCTCTTCCGCTCCCACCCTACTAAACGTTCTTAGCGTAACTTTGTACATATAATGGTATACACTTTGTCTAGCGGTCAGGTCCAAGTTACGTCCTTGGGGACCACCGAGTCTGCCATTTCTGAGACGGACGTTACGGCCTCTGGGCCCAAGCTAGGGACACAACCCTTTTAGAGGACCTCTTCCTTTACCGTTGGGTGAGATCCTAAAAACGGACCTCTTAGGGTACCTGTCTCCTCTGATCGTCCGATGTCAGGCACTCCAGCGTTTCTCAGGCTGTACTGACTCGCTGAAGTCAAAGTGAAAAGTGAAAGGTTCAAGATACCCACTTTGTCCCGTGAGTTTCGGCCACGTGACCCTACTGGGACTTCCTATCCTACCCCTCCCTCCACCCTCCCCCAAGTCTTACCCCCTGTACACATGTGGGTGTCGACTAAGTACAGTTATATATCGTTTTTGGTAATGTTACAACATTTCATTAATCGGAAGTTAATTTTATTTATTTATAATTAATTTTTTTAACGGTTTTACGGACCGTAACCCTGAAGGGACCACCAGGTCGTCAATTCTTAGACGGGTGGTGACGTCCCGTGTGCAAACTAGAGACCAGACCCTTCTAGAGTGTACGGCGTCCCGTTATTTCGGGTACATGGGTGGTGATGACTCGGACACGAGATCTCGGGTACAAGATGTTATTCTCTTCGGTGGTGTTACTCTTCGGACCCGTCGGCTCGTTTCTCATCTGGGGTGAGCGACGTTGATCTCTTTCGGGTGTGTGACGTTACTTCTGAGTCGCGTTGGTTTTCAGTTGTTTTCTTTTAATTTTTCCGGAACATTCTGGAAGAATAGAAAGTTCTCTTCGTTCTTCTTCAGATCAAGATTTCTTTTTTTTTTTGATTTTTAAAAGGTTCAAGATTTACGACAACTAACTAATGTATAAAGGGTTTTACAATGCATGGGTTTGGTTCATGTAGACGTCCAGTGAAACAGACACCCGTCACTGACCCCCTGGTGCCAGACCTATCTACAGGACTCTAGGAGAGGTCGAGATAGACACCAAGTCACTCGTAAACCAACACACAGTATTTCTGTTGGTTTGGTTAGTAGGGTCAGTTAGGATCTCCTTTAGTCGGGACTTATCGGTGACCTTCTTGACGACTTCGACTTCGCGGTTATGAAACCGGTGGACTACACTTCTTGACTGAGTCACCTTTTCTGGAACTACTACCTTTTCTAACTTCCGTTTTCCTCTTCCCTCACCGTCTCCTACTCTACCAATATAATATAGTGACTGAACTACCCACACTTAAACTCGTTTGAGACCCTCTATCGCCTCCTGTCTCCTCAGACCACACAACGTCAGGTACCCCAGTGTTTCTCAGTCTGTTCTGACGCGTTGAGTTGTTGTCGTTCCCACTAGTTTCAAGGGACCTCTCTCTTGGACTCCCTGACACAAGGTCCTTCAGAAGGACCCCCTCGCCTCTGGACCCGGCGCCGGCACCTATCAGAAAGAACATGTTTCTGGGAGTATGTTACAAGGACCATTTAATAAACGTCGAAAAGTAGACGAACAAGAGAATCCTGACGTTTATGACCAGGATCGGAACAAATATAGACTCCCACTCTGAATGGACCCGGCACGTCACTCGAAGACTAGGTCCGGGTCTGTTCCATCCCAGGTACTGTTTGGGAGGGTCTTAGGGAGTCTCGGTTCATTGTTGAAAGTCCACTCTTTCACCCCGTAGAACTTTGGAACGTCCTTACCTCAGAGAAGAGACAACTCGAAGAAACAACAAGTATAGTTTTCCCCACTTAGAGTTTGTATGCTCACAAAGGTAAAAGTTGACAAACACAAACAAATGACTATTCCCTCCGTATTATAGTACATTATTTAGAAAGTCTTTAATTTTACGATTACGAGTAGAATTTTCAAATTATTCCTTCTGGGAAATTCATATGAATACGTTTAGATTACGTCTCACTACTAATCGTAAGATTTTAAAACTTTTAATGTCGGACCTAGTGTTACGACAGGTCCGGTACGAAAAGAGATTCCCCTTTGTTACACGTAAGATAATAGACGTCTTTTTTTTTAAGAACGTCTCTCTGTGACAGACCAACTCCGAGAGGAGCTCCGAACGTCCTCGGGATGACGGGACCTACCAGTGAAATCGGAAGAGGAAACCTCGGTCGTCCTCCGAGGTCGAAATCCTTAGGGACGTAGGGGTTTTCGTAACCTTGAACAGTTCGAAGACACACATACACAAAGTCAAACACAGAACAAAGGTACATTAGCTAACCTCCCTCGAAAACTTAGACTAACCCTACTCAACTACCATCTCAGACATTTCGGAGACGTAAGTACCCTGGAACGAGTCCTTTTACGAAGACTTGTAAAGAGACAACTTATTTGACGGTTCTGAACACTGAACACCTACTTTAGATAAGGGACCTGGGGTCGACACCTGTGACGGACTTGCGTGTTCACTTTCCACTGACTGGTATTTCTCACTGGAACTCTACCGGCCGGTGGAGGTCCTCCTAAATCCCACTTTAACTGGATAGTCCCGAAGGGTCCACCGTCATCAACATTTATTGAGCGGACCGTTACGTTCTCTGTACTCTATACGTCCAAGTCAGAGACCCAACCCTTCTAGAAGGACCTCCTCTCGTATCGTTAGGTGAGATCATAAGAACGGACCTCTCAGGGTCCTCGGACTGCCCCCCAGATATTCTAACGTTTCTCAACCTGTGTCGACTTCGCTGGAGTGTACGTGTGTATAAACAACACGTATAAGAAAGATAATAATAATAATACGGAGACCAATAGTCTGTGATTTAGGATCTCTGACCCCTGGTGACGGAATCCTCTATTTAGGAACTGGAACTCTTTGAGACTAGGTCCGAAAGGTAGGCCGGGGATCGAGTATACGACCTACACTGACCCTCTACACAACCCTCATAGGTGTCCGTAAGTGGCATCTCTTCAGTCTCCTTCTACCACCTATCGAACCCGAGGAGGAATGACCGGGAACCTTCCAGTGTCCAACCAATGACTGGGAACTTTCCGGATCTTCAAGGTCCATCCTAGTCTAGTATCTTGTATTCTCTGTTTCACTGTCCGGAGTCTTCGAGTTGTAAGAGATTTAATTGGGACAGACGTGATCGGTGCACGCATACATGTTCTACTTGGTATCGGAGCTGAGCTAAGTTAAGGACAGGAATGTCGTTCCGAAGCAAACCTTGAGTAGAGAAGAGGTCCATCTTTTTACGAAGACAGGGATGCACAAAGGTGTCGGGTGGGTGGGAACAGAGGACCGGACCCTTTAGGGTACCTGTCTCCTCGGACCACCCGATGTCAGGTACCCCAACGTTTCTCAGTCTGTGCTGAATCTCTACTTTATTGTTTTCATGTATTATCCTCAAAGGTTTTATTAAAGACTTTAGTTAGTAACTCAACTTAAACTGAATTTTGTGTCGGTGATAGAAGAACTGTCAACTAGACCAAATCCTTATCAAAAGTATCAATGACCACAAACAAATCCCTTCACAGGTGTCTACGTCTTTTACAACCTCCCTTAAACTATAAACTTCCCAAGTTCTGTGAACTCGGGAATTTGAGAAGACTTCTTGATACACTGTAACGTTTCTTGATCTGAAGCCTCTTAACTTTAGACAGACGACACACTGGCCACAAAGGCCGATGTTCCTCCCGTGTAGTTGGGTGAGGATATAGAACGGACCTCTTAGGGTACCTGTCTCCTCAGACCGCCCGACTCCATTGACCCCAGCGTTTCTCAGCCTGTGCTGACTTCACTGACTCGTGCGAGAGGGCGGTACTACGACAGGGTTCCCGATGAAAGGACCCAGTCACAGAATCTACTGAAAACATTCTACTTTCGTTTCCGATAGTATTACCTCTGACCTCTCTGACTACGGGAGTTATTTACCATCAGTTCAAGAATAGTTTAAACTTTTTGACCTAAGAGGGTTCACTTGAGTTTACCGTCATGTGTTGTACCGAAACTCAAAGGAGGAGGAAGAGGTAGGAAGGGGTCAAGACACTAGAAAGCGTGACGTGGTATCATCAGGTAAAGAAACATTGGTTGTCAGGACATAAGTTTCTATATAAGGGAGCTGACACCCCTCATTGGAAAGTTTAAGACACTTACCTAGAGTCTCTAGTAAAACCAACAATAATAACGATCCTCCTACAACCAGAACTTCCTGTATCTTTCCCATGTCACGAAACTTTTCCTCCAAGTCTAGTATCACAACCCTTAAGTTCAGAATCACGGTCCCTTTAACCGAGAAGATTCTATGCCAAAAAATTAGAAACCTGGGATTACAAACTCAACCCCCATCGCCTAAACAGACAGGGCGGGGAACACCTTCCTTTAGATGGTCGAATTACGACAACTGGGGAGAGTTGGGAGGACGGACCCGTCACCTGTCAGAATGACCAACCTACCAAAACTCTTCACTTTGGTCCCCGTTCCTTTGGGAGAGGAACGAGAATACTTCCCTTGTGTATAAAACGACTGAGTCAAACGACACCGTACCTTTTCGTCCAGAACGGTCCTCCGGACGTCCTGGTGTCCCGATGGACACTAATCGGTCGATACAGAGAGATTAATTCAGAACCTTCGGACACACGTACGTCTATATTCGGTGTAAGAGGTGCAGCCATATCAGGCATTACTACATTATCAGACTATACGTATATGATATTAGATGTAGGTTGAGACTTAACTAAGGTTTGGACCAGTCTTTGCTCTGAGAAAATACCTAATTCTGGGAGGACGAGGTCGTATATTCTCAGTAGTAAGTATTAAGAGAGAAACAGAATTGGTAGTCCTATAAGTCTGGGAATTCACGATTTCACCAGTTGAATATGTCTCACTTCATTCGGTCTTTCTTTTTGTGGTTATGTCATATGATTACGTATATATACCCTAAATCTTTCTACCATTGTTATTGGGACATACTCTCTGTCGTTTTCTCTGTCTACATATCTTGTCAGAAAACCTGAGACACCCTCTTCCTCTCCCACCCTACTAAACGTTCTTACCGTAACTTTGTCCATATTATAGTATATACTTTGCTTAGCGGTCAGGTCCGAGTTACGTACTATGACCTACGAACCCCGACCACGTGACTCTACTGGGTCTCCCTACCATGCCCCTCCCTCCTCCCTCCCCCCAAGTCCTACCCCTTGTGCACATATGGACACCACCTAAGTACAACTACATACCGTTTTGGTTATGTTACAACATTTCATTAATCGGAGGTTTATTTTATTTATATATATGTTTTATTTTTATTTTTAAGAACATATATATATTTTTTATTTCACCAGTTGAATTCACATTGTTATGTGTAATTTTACGTTTTTTTTTTATGTCTCCCTAAAACCATACAAAAGAAAAGAACATATTTCTTGACCACTTCAGTGACCTGCTCAACACTTAGTTTCTTAGTAGACGTAAACAGGACCAGGGTGAAAGAGAAATGAGTCTAAGAGAATCAAGAGTGGTCAAACGGGAGACGTGGAAAACTGAATCCAGTCAACGGTCCCACGCACGAAAGGGAACTCATGAATGTATTACATTCTGACGTCTGGTTTGAGAATCGAAGACGTATGACACTAATTTTTTACTCTAAAATTTATGTACGTGAATTACCTTTTGTAAAGACTTTTTCGAAGTAGGGTCCTTCCCGACGGGCACGAAGGTGTACCGGGACGGGTAGAGTCAGAGACTCTCGTAGGTATCAACGGAAAGAAGGAAGACTCAGACTACCGTCACCCAAATATCAGGGGAGAAGAGTCGTCGCTCTCTTAGGAAAACTAACCCCACACTAGACTTTTGCCTAAGGAAGAAACTCGTCTTTGAGTCTCCGATAATGTAGTCGACATTTTTACTAACTTATACAAAGAGAGAAAGAGTCTGCGCCATCTACCACAAAATAACGAATCGGTTAGGTTCGGGTGGTACTACCCCAAATGTAAAAGGGGAGGAACTCGGAGTCTGAGAGGTAGGAACTCCTTGGTTTATAACCAGGAGACCGAAGACTAGGAGAGTAGAGATTCCCTCAGTCCATAGGTACCTCTGTTGTCTTCTAAGTATGAGTTTTATCTGTTGGTAAGTAAAGAGAGACTTGTTATGTTGTCCTTTTTTCCAACACAATCCATGGTAGACTTAAGAATATTGCTTAATACTGCCGGTCAACGTCTTATCTTAACCTTCCCTTCTTCGGTGGGGGCATTTGTAAAAGAACTCGTAAATTTACATTTTGAGTACCTTACTGACTCCATTACGTAAATAGTATGTTCCCTCGTAGTTGAGAAGGACTCGTGACCACTTAAAGAGGATCTTGACCCAGGACGACCTGAAGTCATCTTGCCTCCACGGAAAGTATAAAAATACTATCACTGAGTCCGGCTCGGACAGGATGACGCACACTGGAGTGAGGGATCGACTCCTTCGACTTCCATCCCGGATCGGGTGAGAAAGTAAAGCACAAAAAGTACGGGGGGTTCCGGTAGATTCTAATAAATCAGTAAAAGAAAGAGGGAGTTGAACTAAGGGACCCTCGTTATGAGACTTACCAGATAGACCTTCGGTGTAGGAACCGATCTCTTCTCGTCTTGTCGAACTAAACGTCGGGATGGTTATAAAGTGGATCAATTCTTCTTCATTTCCAGGTATGTCTCACTTCACTTAGCTTTCTCTCCTTGTTTGCAGTATGTAATTACGTACATACACCTCAGATCTTTTTAACACGTCTACTATAATGGACGTTTCGTCTTTATCTCTGTGTCTTCATCTCCTTTTTTACATACCTATGGTTCCCCCTCTTTCTCTTCCACCCTATTTAATCCTCTAACCCTACTGTATCTATGTGTGTGATGATACGTATTTTACCTGTTCATTGCTCTTGGATGACACATCGTGTCCTTTGAGTTAGTTTAAGAGGCACCACTGGATACACCCTTTCTTTAGAGGTTTTCTTCCCTATGTACGTACATATCTTTCTCGACTAGGTGAAACGACGAGTCGTCTTTGATTGTGTAACATTTCGTTGATAACGACAAGTGAACGAGTCAGCACAGACTGAGAAACACTGGGGTACCTGACTTCACGTGGTCCGAAGGGCCAGGAAGTGGTAGAGACTCTGAAACGAGTTTGAGTACAGATAACTCAGCCACTACGGTAGGTTGGTAGAGTAGGAGACAGCAGGGGAAGAGGAGGACGGAAGTCGGAAAGGGTCGTAGTCCCAGAAAAGATTACTCAGTCAAGAAGTGTAGTCTACCGGTTTCATAACCTCAAAGTCGAAGTCGTAGTCAGGAAGGTTACTTATAAGTCCTGACTAAAGGAAATTCTACCTGACCAACCTAGAGGAACGTCAGGTTCCCGGAGAGTTCTCAGAAGAGGTTGTGGTGTCAAGTTTTCGTAGTTAAGAAGCCGTGAGTCGGAAAAAATAACAGGTCGAGAGGTAGGCATGTACTAATAACCTGGAAACATCCGTTTCACTGCAGAGACCAAAAATTATGCGACAGATCCAAACAGTTATCGAAAAGGAGGTCCCTCGTTCGCAGAAAATTGAAATACCGACGTCAGTGGTAGGAGTCATCAAAACCTCGGGTTCTTAAGGTGTTGACCAAAATCTTCGTTACCAAATTAAAGAAATCAAGTTTTATCACACCCGTATAATTGATGTAAAAGAGAAACTGAGTTATAAATAAATCCTTTTGAAATTTTTAAAAATTCACCAATTCTTATAAACAGATCCAAGGACAATTTGTAAAGAATAATAATATAACGTTAATTTCGTTCGTTGAGTATGTTTAATGACGTAATCATTAAAAAAAAAACCTAGACAATAAACTTTGTTAAAACACATACAACAACAACAAATCAGGGACACAGGACAGGTTAAGAAAAGTTGGGGTACCTTACGTCGTGAGGTCCTAAGGGACAGGAAATGATAGGGGACTTCGGGTTCTNAAGAAATCAAGTTTTATCACACCCGTATAATTGATGTAAAAGAGAGACTGAGTTATAAATAAATCCTTTTGAAATTTTTAAAAATTCACCAATTCTTATAAACAGATCCAAGGACAATTTGTAAAGAATAATAATATAACGTTAATTTCGTTCGTTGAGTATGTTTAATGACGTAATCATTAAAAAAAAAAAAAAACCTAGACAATAAACTTTGTTAAAGCACATACAACAACAAATCAGGGACACAGGAGAGGTTAAGAAAAGTTGGGGTACCTTACGTCGCGAGGTCCTAAGGGACAGGAAATGATAGAGGACTTCGGGTTCTTTTACTTAGACAGATTTCTATTTTTACATACATAATAAGGTTAGATTAATGTAATTAAAAGACAAAGGTCAAAAAGAACAAATTAGAGACTTTTTGATTTCACTATACAACGGTGACACGAAATTAGTTCAAGAACTCAAGATTATCAGAAAACGAAATATAAAACTACGAAATAACGAACCTTGTATTACCGTGAAAATCAATTATATTTCAAATTATAAAAAATAGTATTTAAAATTGAACAGATTTTAATTGTACATAGAACTAAAGAAAAACAAATACATATCAACTATTAAAGGGTAGACGAATTAAATTAGTAAGATACAGTAAAAGTAGAATATACACAAAAGAATTACCGACTTATGACTAAAAAAAAAACGTAGACAGAGACAAAACACAAAACGGAAAATTGCCCCTCAAATTCGGTCAATCCGAATAATAGTACCGGGAATCAAACTGGAATAAGGATAACGTAAAAGATTCAAAATATACAAGAGTATACATTTTATGATTATGTTTATTAAATATTACAATTAACACCGTCTACAAAATACATACTATAAAATAAATTAAACGCTGTGTTGAAAAACTCATCTTTGATGACTGTGCAGACAAAATATCTATTCTGATGTCTTTAGTCTCCTCAAATCCGTAAACATTCCAGTAGGTCGGTCTCGTACGGTGTCAGTCCCAAACGTGGGTCCAGACTGGGAGGTCTCAAGTCTGCAAAGTGGTGCGAATATGTGTACAGGAACATTTGTGTACGCAATTTTTTTTTCTACAGATCAGAACCATAAATCTCTTCTCTCGAACAAAAAGTCGAGGGTTATAATCATGCTAAAGAACAAAAGAAGATCACAAAACATCAAAATCGAACTCAGAGATTAGGTAGACTTTTAAAATAAACGTCCGATTCCATTCCTACATTTTATTACTAAATTTTTACATATCGGTTGTCAAATCAAATAAAGTACGAAACGAGTATCTACGTTTTACGGCACTTACCTCTAAGTCCGCAGCCACACACAGACTTGGGGACGGACCACACGGACGGTGCCCCGACTCCGAGGTGGTGGAATGTGAGACGCGACCGCAGAGGCCCTCAGTCCAAGGGGGGAAACAGGTAAAAGTTTTTACAAAGTCCGACATGGAAGGTCATAAACAAAAACTACCTTCATTGTAGTCAACAGGAGACAAAATTCCCGTTGACGATCCCCGTTAAAAATTGACCCAGAGCAAAATTTAGTCTTCAATAGGTGTTTGGAGAAAGGATCCTTATCTTTTGTCATTACTTGGATAGCTGTCTTGTCTTTGTCGGAGTGTCTGTGTACCTTTCCTGACCACCGACGGTTCCCCCGCCTCTTCACTCTTCCTACCTGACTTTCAAAGCCGAATCGTCTACGTCTGAGAATATAAGTCTTACCTATTCGTTGTCCAGGAACACATTTCGTGTTCCTTGAGATAAGTTCTAGGACCCTATTTGGTGTCACCTCTCATTATATGTGTACCACAGATTAGTGAAACGACACGTCGTCTTTAATAGTGTTGTAACATTTAACTGATGTGAAGTTATTTTTTTAACTTTCGTTTCGGTGTTTGGTGTCACACTCTGTGTCGATAGAGAACCACCACCATTATATCCACCAAAGTTGAAATAAAATAATAATAACAATGTTATTATTAATAATAATGACGAATAGTCATGAAATTTTTTAAAAGATGTACCTGGTTCGATTATTTTATTATCTTTATATAAATTTTATAATTATAACTCATAATTATAAATTTTGTAAGGAACTTTGTTTTATTTGTTTATTCGTTAGAACGACCTCTCTTTTTTATTAAGTAGACCTAGAAATTTTCACTACAGTTGAAACACGTGGATAAACTTTCTTTCCTCTCTTATTTCCTACGGACCCGAAACGGTGACAACTCTAATTTAAACGATTGTCTCTGTTAGAAGACAGAAAATTTTCCATGACACAGAAAGGTAAGTTTTAACGTCTGACTTCCTGAAGGGGCTACCGAGTCACCATTTCTCAGGACGACGGTCACGTTCTCAGTCCCCAAGCTAGGGACCAGGTCCTTCTAGGCTGCACGGTACCTCGTTGACTCGGGGACCCGGGTACACGGTGTTGATGCCTCGGGTGCACTGTGTTGATGACTCGGGCACGAGAGCTCGGGCCCTTGGTGTTCGCGACGTCGGGTTCGAGGCGTCTCGTACACGAGAGGTTGTTCCCTTCGGCGGTCTTACTCCCAGCGCCCGCGGTGTTGATCTCTCGTCGGAAGCGAGTGACGTTGATCCTCTTTCGGGTGCTCGTCGTTACTTCTGGGTCGCGGCGGTTTTAATTTTTTTTTGTTTAAACATATTTTTGTATGACGGACCCCTGAGACATGAGAGTAATAGACTCAAGTCGTCACTGTCCATTCGGCGTGACTGGGAGGACCCACCGCTGTCTTCCCGTCTGAGGCACCGACTGAATGTGTTTACATGTGGGCCCTCTAAAGAGGGGAGTGATGTCTGTTGTCGAAGGTGAAAACTTAAAAACGGTTCTTAGAGGGTCCCACGGGGATCGTTTCCGTTTGAGGGGTCTGGGTCGACGTCTCCATTGACTTTCTTACACGTTTCATCGATGTCTACAAAGATCGACAAGAGAACGGAACTCGTTTTGGTGCCCACTCAGGAATTCTGTCCGATCCAACCGGAGCAAATGTGTCTTTCCCTCCAAAAGTCACCCGGTCTACCCTATTAAGAAACGGACGGACAACATACAAGGACTACAGTAAACAGACTTACGAAAGATTAACCGGTCTAAGTTGGATCTCAGACGGTATCTCACTTCATAACTTATAATCACGTATGTATACCTTAGATCTTTTTACCACCACTACTTGGATAAAAGTCCCGTCCTTATCTCTGTGTCTGGATCTCTTACCCGAACACCTTCCTCTCCCACCCCGCCTAACTCTCCCCTCGTTACTGTATCTATGTCATAGGACAACTTAATCTACGGTCACCCTCCGACGAGATATGACTTCCCTCGAGTCGAATCACGAGACACTATTGGGTCTCCCCATCCTCCCTCCGAGTTTTCCGAGTTTTACCGTACGCCGTATGCATTTGTACGTCGCCTAAGTGAGACGAGATGTCGTCTCTGGTTGTGTTACAACGTTTCGTTAATATGAGGTCATTTTTATTATCACGTACCACCTAAAAAAAGACTTGGTCCCCCCAAGAAGACATTGACTTCCTCCTCCCCTACCACACTCTCCGTCGACACAAGGACCGAACGGGCCGGTCCTGAAACCAAGGACCTCTTAAAAAGACGTAGAGTGTCAGAGACTACAAACTAACAAGGAGTATCTGTCGAATGTATACCGTGAATAGAACCAGAATAAATCTTATTTTCAAGGTCCTCAAGGGACCACCGGGTCACCAACTCTAAGACCCGAAAGGGACGGTACCGGGACCAAGTTAAGGACCAATCTTTTGACTCTAGGACGTTCGTACGGACCGGTTTTTTTTCTCTCAAGTTTCGGTTCCTGTATCTTCTCTTTCGTGTCCGACCTTCGGTCAGTGGAACTCCCGACCTAGAACCGAAACAACGACAAATCGACCTTATAGAACCCGTAGAAGGAAGTACAAAGAAACGAAGTCGAAAGAATGGACATTTTACTATTGTAATTCCCGAGGGGTGGGTCCCCACCCACATAATCTCAGTTATATACGGTTTACAGACCTTACTTTTTCTGCGATTTATTCATCGTTGCCAACACTAAAACGTATACAGACACATCAATGTTTCGTTTCCTCTTCTTCTTTCTATATTCGTAGACTTACGTCTCAAGGTTTCTTATCGTTCCTCTCTATTCTTTCGGAAGAAATCGCTAGTTACGTTTCTTTATGTCCTTTTGTTGTCTTACCCTTTCTGATCTCTAGAGAAGTTCTTTTAATCTCTATGGGTCCCTTGTAAAGTACGTTTCTACCCGAGCTATTTCCTGTCTTTACCAGACCTGGATTGTCTTCGTCTTCTATAATTCTTCTCCACCGTTCTTATGTGTCTTCTTGACATGTTTTTTCTAGAAGTGCTGGGTGTATTAGTACCACCACACTAGTGAGTAGATCTCGGTCTGTAGAACCTTACACTTCAGTTCACCCGGAATCTTTCGTAGTGATACTTGTTTCGATCACCTCCACTACCTTAAGGTCAACTCGATAAAGTTTAGGACTTCCTACTACAACACTTTCACGACGTGAGTTATACGGTCTTTTAAACCTTTTGAGTGGTCACCGGTGTCCTGACCTTTTCCAGTCAAAAGTAAGGTTAGGGTTTCTTTCCGTTACGGTTTCTTACAAGTTTGATGGCGTATTAACGTGAGTAGAGTGTACGATCATTTCATTAGGAGTTTTAAGACGTTCGGTCCGAAGTCGTTATACACTTGGCACTTGAGGGACTACAAGTTCGACCAAAATCTTTTCCGTCTCCTTGGTCTCTAGTTTAACGGTTGTAGGCGACCTAGTACCTTTTTCGTTCTCTCAAGGTCTTTTTGTAGATAAAGACGAAATAACTGATACGGTTTCGGAAACTGACACACCTAGTGTTATTGGACACCTTTTAAGACTTTTTCTACCCTTATGGTCTGGTGGACTGGACGGAGAACTCTTTTGACATACGTCCGGTCCTTCGTTGTCAATCTTGACCTGTACCTTGTTGTCTGACCAAGGTTTACCCTTTTCCTCATACAGTTCCGACATATAACAGTGGGACGAATAAATTGAAGATACGTCTCATGTAGTACTCTTTGCGACCTGACCTTCTTCGTGTTCGACCTTAGTTCTAACGGCCCTCTTTATAGTTGTTGGAGTCTATACGTCTACTGTGGTGGGAATACCGTCTTTCACTTCTCCTTACGTTTTCGGAGAACTACTTTCACTTTCTCCTCTCACTTTTTTAACCGAATTTCGAGTTGTAAGTCTTTTGCTTCTAGTACCGTAGACCAGGGTAGTGAAGTACCCTTTATCTATCCCTTTGTCACCTTTGTCACAGTCTGAAATAAAAACCCCGAGGTTTTAGTGACGTCTACCACTGACGTCGGTACTTTAATTTTCTACAAATGAGGAACCTTCTTTTCAATACTCGTTGGATCTATCATATAAGTTTTCGTCTCCGTAATGAAACGGCTGATTCCAGGCAGATCAGTTCCGATACCAAAAAGGTCACCAGTACATACCTACACTCTTAGTCTGACACTTCTTCCGACTCGCGACTTCTTAACTACGAAAACTTGACACCACAACCTCTTCTGAGAACTCTCAGGGAATCTGACGTTCCTCTAGGTTGGTCAGGTAAGACTTCCTCTAGTTGGGACCCTAAAGAAACCTTCCTTACTACGATTTCGCCTTCGAGGTCATGAAACCGTTGGACTACGCTTCTCAACTGAGTAATCTTTTCCGAGACTACAACCTTCTCTAACCCCCGTCCTCCTCTTCCCCTGCTGGCTCCTACTTTACCGACCTACCGTAGTACCCGAGCTACCTGCACTCAGACTCACTTGAGGCCCTCTACCACTACCTGTCCCTCCGGACCGCACGACGTTTAGTACCCCAGCGTTTCTCAGCCTGTACTGACTCACTGACTTGACTTGACTTGACACATCAATGTCCACACCCGTCCAAACGGACCCTACCTCCTCAAAGGGTCCTTCTCTCTACAAGTCACAATGTTGACCCCACCTAGGTCCTTTCACCTAAATCAGTGAGAGAACACCCTCTGTTAACGGTCCCAGGTCGGGGTCACCTAGGTCCCTTATGCTTCAACCCCTGTCACAGCCGCAGGAACCTTTTTATGTATAAATTAATGTCTATATCTCTATCTAATCTTTACCTATCACGTCATCCTCTTAATCACCTCTTTTCCTCCGACTTAGATCTACCCTTAAGTCGGTCTCTTTACCCTCGTTCTTTCTTCGCTGTACCCCCTTAGTCAGAAAAACCTTTGACTAGGCTAAAGAAATAAAAACCCAAACGAATATATGGAAAACAATGTATATCCCTACTTATATCTCAGTGCGCCCCCAGTCGTCAGGACTGGAAATAGTTTTAGTCCACGAAGTGTATTTTTCCAGAATCCCTAAAATACTAGGAAAGAAAGACTATTGGTTTTTTGAATAAAAAAGGTTCTCACAAAAAAGAATTTGGTCCGTGGTGGGAGGTTTACTTCAATGTAAGGATATCCTACTCCCACATCACTCAATGTTAGTTGTTTCCTTAAATAAATTGGGTTCCAATTGTACTAATTAGAATTTCCAATTATGAATAAAGAGGATATACAATCAATATAAGTAATATTCCCGTCCCTTATGCCTCTAAATCGTCGTTTGTAGTCGGGTTGTTTACTTTTAGGAAAGTGGTTACAAGGGGAATTCTAGATAAATCAGAATTCTATCACTATTTCAATGTAAAAATGTATCGTTCCTGTGTCACTAAATATTGTTTCATGTCACTAGATGATGTTTTCTCTTTTAAATGATTGAGTTTTTCAGATCATAACGATTGGAATTTTTGATGATATAAAGGAAAAGATACAAGGTTTATGTAACTAATTATATAAGGGTCCACGGATTCCTATACCTCCGGACCACCATTAGTAACTGAGTTGTTACTCTTTTCGGGATACGATTAATTCTGAAAGTTTTATGAGGTTTTGAGAGACACGATAAATACCAATTCTCCATCATTTGTTAGTACACCGTCCTCATACCTATTAGGACAGTGTGTTCGATCAGACAGTCGTCTTTCCAAACTGGACTCTGTAGGAACAGGGTGGGTCTCGTCCCTTAATCGTCGTCAATAACTGTGTTGTTTACTTTTTGGGAAGTGGTTATATTAAGGATTGGTTGGGTGATATGATTATTAAACATTGAGGGGTTTTCTTAAACGGAAATCATTCAGATTTTGTAGAGCACGGAGAGTCTAACCCTCCGACATTTGTTAGTGTACACCGGCCTGCTTGGATATGTCCGTCCGATCTATTGGAAGTCTTCTCAGACATTCGACTTTGTGAGAACAGTGCGGGTCCTTAAAAATAACGGAACCTCGACGTGCAAATGAGGAAGAGGTTCTCTTTGCCAATACCCCCTCTTATATTTTGTCTGAGACCAAAACCCCATCTACGAGCCCTTGTCCCCCAAAGGACTCCGAACTAGTGCGGAAACGCATACGGTTCGGGGGAAGGAGTACTGGAAACGGTACCCGCCTAAAGGAGTGCGACCGGGGACCGTCTGTTAGTACTACTTAAAACACAGTTCGTACGATTAGGCCAAGTACAGTTAGAAAGGGACTCACTCCCGAGGAGTCTTCGAAAGGGTTGTGTTCCAGGTTCAACGGTACTAGTTGTTTATCCCAAGCTAGGGAATCTGTCACGGAGTCAAAAGGTTTTGAGGGAGAGAGATGGGACCTGAGGTTCCTCTAGTTTGGACAATTAAGATTTCCTTTAGACAGGATTTATAATTAACCTTCTTGACTACGACTTCGACTTCGCGGTTATAAGACGGTGGACTACGTTTCTCCGCTGAGCAACCTTTTCTGGGACTACGACCCTTTCTAAATTCCGTCCTCTTCTTCCCCCGTCGTCTCCTATTCTACCAACCTAACGTAGTGTCTGAGTCACCTGTACTTAAACTCGTTTGAGGCCCTCTATCACCTCCTGTCGTCTCGGACAACACGACGTCAGGTTACCCAGTGTTTCTCCACCAGTCTGCACTGAATCGCTGACTTTTTGTTATGATTGGTTTACATTCAAAAATTTCAAAGTAAAAACACTGTTAGCTGAAGTCAATCCAGAGTCCTCAAGATAATTAAAGTGTAAGTAAACACTTAAAAATGTCAAATGTGAATTTCGTAATTGTGGAAGTAATCTTGTATTGTCTTCTTAAACGTTGGGGGGTTTTCACCTGAATTGAGAGGGTTGTTCTTACTTTTTCCTCTCTTACTGAATAGAAACCTTTTCCCGAGTTCTATGTCGGACAGTCGAGACTTTCTCTAAGGAGGGTTCTCTAAGGAGGGTTATTGAAGGACGGTTTGTCCAAAGGGATTGAGTCCTTCTTTGTGTCAGTCGGGCCTTATCGGTCCTAAAGGAAAAGACGTTTAAGTTACTTGACGTCTAGTTTTTATAAACCCTTTTTTCAAGGTCTTTCAAGGTATTTCGTTTTAAACTTAAACGGGTGACCGTTGTTAAATTGTATCGTAAATGTAACATAATCCATAACATTCATTAGATCTTTACGAAATTTCATACGTCCTCCTACACGCTTCTAACATACTTTTAAGGCGCGACAAATTACATTCCCCGAACTCGTAGGTCCTAAAACCATTCCCTTCCAACTCCCCCACCCCCACCCTCCAATTTCCTTTCATCCCCCCCGTCAAGACCTTGGTCAGTGGATGTCTACTACTCCCCACTGACATAAAATACCTCTAAGTGACTTCCGGTAACCTTTTGTTCTTTTATAAAGAAAGAGGTTCCTACCATTTCAAGACCTTACTTATCCTTGACTTTTATTTTGTCCTTGCTCGTTCCGGTATCGGTAACGAAGTGATCAAAGGAATTAAATATCAAAATTAATAGAAAGGGACTAAGAGGATCGAGTTACCGAAGGTCACCTTTTTGTGTGGAAACATATGTGTGGTTGTCACGACTATGCCATCCAAAACAAAGTTGCGTTTCAGGGGCCGTAAGGGCTACTAGTCTCCGTGACTCGACTGTCGTCACTACCTAGTTTCCTCCGCTTCGGTCTCTGGTCGAAGTCTCGTCGGTGGTCTGTGAGTCTACGCGTGCACACGTAGTTCCGTAGTGGGGAGACCCACCTCAGAAACGGTGGTTGTGTGTCAGTGCCGTGAACACAGACGGGTCCCTAAAGGACACCGAGTGGTTTCTTGTCTGGAACCGCCGTCCGCGACTACGTTTAGACTGGAACGACCTAAACTGGAACCCGTTCACTAAGTTGGAGAGACTAGAAGAACATGTTTTGTGGACGTAGGGACGAATACTCTACGTCCCGTTTGTATCCTTCCCCCTTACTTGCACTCACGGTAAGAGTATTGACGAACCTCAAAATAAGGACTACGAAACACCTGTGAAGCACATATGAGTCTGAGTGAACCAACCCATCGTAAAATACGTGAACAGAAGATAGGGTCGACACTCGTGGAACTTCCGTCCTGGTCCACTTCCTTAGGGAATATTACGGGTCGTAGTACGACCCGTTTATCGGTCATTCACTTGAAGTTGAATTATGTGCGAGTAGTTGGAAGTTGGGCGAATAAGAAGTACTAATACCTTAAGATTACCCCACATTTTTCCCTCAACTGGTCAGTATTTATTAACCGAATTACGTAATACCATTATAAGGTAATCACCTAGTAATATAATTTTAATTTTAGTACAAAAATTTCTTATCAATTACTCCATCGAGTACTATATTATATACTTTTCCCGCCCTATCCATTAATAGATAAGACATATAATGGTTGTAACATCACATCTACTTGGATCTTTTTTTTTGTCTTAGTCTTATAATCGTAACCAATATAGTCCTATCCCCCTAATGAGATAAAAGAAGAACAGGGGTAAAAGAGTTTACCAGATGTACTCGTACACAACAAATTGGTAATCTTTTTTTCGGATCATTAAAAAATACCGTCTACCTCCCCTATAGGGTGATGTGTCACTTAAAGAGTTCCTCCGACGGTTAGGACGAATTCTCTTTAACTGGAACAACCGGACCGAGAGTACCACGGGTAGGGGTTCAACATAGTCACACTCGACACAAAAGGACAACATGATTTACAAGTGGAGTTTCATTTTCCCTCTACCTCTTTCTCTCTCCTAAAGGGATTCCCTGACCCGGTGAATAAATATTTAGGGAACAATCTACAGGGACACTAAAGTAACGGGAGTTTCCTAGACGAAACGAAATAATAGTCCACTCACTGTTAAACACCGAAGACCAGTTTGAGAGACTGTGGGGGACTTTGTATTTCAGTCACCGTCTTCCACCTACGGTCCTGGGAAGAGGGTCCGACCTGAGAAGAGAGAGGTTTGGGGGGTAGATACCTGACATGTGAACTGTTACTCAGATTGTCTCACCCAGTCCCAGTTCCACTGTACTACCACAGGAAGTACTCGAGACACTGGAACCTGTTTGACAAATTCACGAGATATGAGGTAGACGTTTTATCCCCCCTTTATTGGAGTAGAGTAGTGATTTCTATAACGTTTCTGAGTTACTCTAGTACGAATAGAGTAAAGATAGGATTAGGTGGTTTCCAGTTTGATGGTGACACCAAGGATTTGGTCGGACCAAACCACCTCGGGTCCGAAAATGGGGCTCCTGGGTCAAAGTTTCGGGTAGAATGGTAAATACTCGACACGTTAGTTGTCACAATTGATTTGACGAGTGCGTAGTTAGAAGTGTAGACGTTTTACCCGGGAATTACGGAGGTTTACTCCTAAATTCCTCATCTCTCTTACTCCTTGTGTCCATCTCGTCGATTACTGATTTCGACCCGTCCAGCTCACTCAGTCTTTTTACCACAGTCCCACTGTCCGACCTCGTAGATTCTTCCCGTAGGTACTGGTCTGTGGTCGGTTCACAGTGGTAGGTCCTTAAGTCTTCACACTCAGATACCAACAATCTAGGACAACCAATTCTCTTCGTTCCTTAAGATCGCCTATATGTACCTTAGATCTTTTTACCATGACTACTCGACTACATGTCCCGTCCTTTTCTCTACGTCTGGATCTCTTACCTAAAAACCTGCATTCCTCCCCTCTCCCACCCTACTTAACTCCCCCACCGTAACTGTATATGCGTGACACATGCGCACATTCGAGTCGATGAGCGAGTACGGTTGAGAAGACACTGGAGTGTCTGACATCGGACGGTCAGAGGAGACAAGTACCTTAAAAGTTCCGTTCTTATAACCTCACCCAACGATAAAGGATGAGGTGTACATATGTGATGGTATACATTTTACCCCGAAGGGACCACCGAGTCTGTCCTTTTCTTAGACGGATGTTACGTCCTCTGGACCCAAGTCAGGGACCCATCCCTTCTAGGGGACCTCTTCCCTTACCGATGGGTAAGGACATAAGAACGGGCCCTTTAGGGTACCTACCTCCTCGGACTGTCCGATGTCAGGTACCCTAACGTTTTTCAGTCTGTACTGACTCCCTGACGACGACGACGACGATTCAGCAAAGTCAGCACAGGCTGAGACACGCTGGAGTGTCTGCCGTCGGGTGGTCCGAGACGGTAGGGACCCTAAGAGGTCCGTTCTTGTGACCTCACCCAACGGTAAAGGAAGAGATTACGTACTTTCACTTTTCACTTTCACTTCAGCGAGTCATTCACAGGTTGAGAAACACTGGGGTACCTGACGTCGGATGGTCCGAGGAGGCAGGTACCCTAAAAGGTCCGTTCTCATGACCTCGCCCCACGGTAACGGAAGAGACCTGACTCCCTGATTGTGATATATATTCTATCTGTCGATCACCCTTTGACGACATGTTGTGTTCCTCGAGACGGACCACAAGACCCTACTGACGCTCCCTACCCTTCTCCTCCCATCCTCCACCCTCCAGGTCTTCCGTCCCCTCTGTGGATGTGTAAATCGACTTAGTGTGACAACATGTCGTCTTTGTTATAATATTTTGTTAATAGGAGGTCAATTTTTTTTTATAATTAGGAATTTTTTGACCTTTATCTTGACGGTATTCTGGGTCGTTAGGGTGAAGACCCGTATGTGTGGTTCCTTTGGTCTTAACTTTCTCTGTGTACATGGGGTTACAAGTAGCGTCGTGACAAATATTATCGGTCCTGTACCTTCGTTGGATCTACAGGTAGCCGTCTACTTACCTACTCTTTCGACACCATGTATATGTGTTACCTCATAATGAGTCGGTAATTTTTCTTATGTAAACTTAGTCAAGATCACTCCACTTACTTTGACCTCGGATAATATGTCTCAGTTCATTCGGTCTTTCTTTTTGTGGTCATGTCATATGATTACGTATATGTACCCTAAATCTTTCTACCATTGCTGTTGGGACATACGTTCTGTCGTTTTCTCTGTCTACATATCTTGTCAGAGAACCTGAGACACCCGCTCCCGCTCCCACCCTACTAAACCCTCTTACCGCAACTTTGTATATATTATAGCATACACTTTGTTTAGCGGTCAGGTCAAATGCACGTACTATGTCCTACGAGTCCCGACCACGTGACCCTACTGGGTCTCCCTACCATCTCCTTCCCTCCAAGTCCTACCCCTTGTACACATATGGGCACCGCCTAAGTACAACTACATACCTTTTGGTTATGTTATAACATTTCATTAATCGGAGGTTAATATTATTTATTTAAATATAATTTTATTATTATTATTATTTATTTTTATAATTTTCGGTTTTGTAAAATTAAAAATAACTTTTAAGTAGGCAAAAAAAGGGGAAATAAAAATTGACTTCCTATTAGTGTTATAACACAACCAAAGATGGTGTGTAGTTGTACTTAGCCGGTATAGGTATGTATATAGGGGAGGGAGAACTTGGAGGGAGAGTGAAGGGTGGGGTTGGGGAGATCCAACAGTGTCTCGGGGTCAAACTCAAGGGACCCAGTATGTCGTTTAAGGGTAATCGATAAAAAAGAAGTCAGGTCAAAATAGTGCGAAAATAACTAGTTAGACACGGGTTAAATTTTTATTTGTTGGTTTTTTATGGGAATAGATTTTCGTTTGAAGTCCTACTCTTAATTCCTTAGAGACTACAGAGACTCCTGTTCCCAGAGACTTCACCACGTAACTATCGTGAACGTTAAACTTCCAAAGGAGGTCTCCCCTGAAGTGCCACAGTGTGTCTCCACACTAGAATTAAACCTGATAACTACGAAAACTTGACACCCCAACCTCTTCTGAGAACTCTCAGGGAACCTGNGAGACTTCACCACGTAACTATCGTGAACGTTAAACTTCCAAAGGAGGTCTCCCCTGAAGTGCCACAGTGTGTCTCCACACTAGAATTAAACCTGATAACTACGAAAACTTGACACCCCAACCTCTTCTGAGAACTGTCAGGGCACCTGACGTTCCTCTAGGTTGGTCAGGTAAGACTTCCTCTAGTTGGGACCCTAAAGAAACCTTCCTTACTACGATTTCGACTTTGAGGTCATGAAACCGGTGGAATACGCTTCTCAACTGAGTAACCTTTTCTGAGACTACGACCCTCCCTAACCCCCGTCCTCCTCTTCCCCTGTTGTCTCCTACTCTACCGACCTACCGTAGTGACTGAGCTACCTACACTCAGACTCACTTGAGGCCCTCAACCACTACCTGTCCCTCCGGACCGCACGACGCTAAGTACCCCAGCGTTTCTCAGCCTGTACTGACTCGCTGACTTGACTTGACTACAAAAGAAAAAAATTTTTAAAACTGATAAATATAAGAAATACAATTGATAAAGGGTAACTGACAAATGTTTACCGTCACATATGCGAAGGTGCGATAAGAAGGGTGAACAGGTGGGAAAGGAAGGATAGAGGAGGGATCGGTGTCATAGGGAGAGGAAGGAGGTGTGATAGGTATTCACACAGGAGATACAGACACAGGAGTTTCGACGGGACACTCATCTGAGTAGTCATGGTCGAAAGATCTAAGGTATATATTCATAATTATGTTATAAAACTTTTGAGTAGTCAAAAATTTACAATTGTTGATTGATCTTCAAAAGGTCTGTCCGACGGTCCCCATCCAACCCAAGGGTCAACAAACGAGTGTGGGAACTCAGACGTTCTACATCTCAAATAAAGGGATGAGGTGACTACGACCAAACAGGACCTCTGAACACAACCGGTCACCTACGTCACACTCGTTCGCACACAGACACACTAAACCGAACTGAAGAAAATGAAGAAAGTCTTAGACGGTTCTTTCACACACGAGACTTCTGACGGACAAGATCTCTCTCTGGGCTCCCCGTCTGGACTCTATGTAAACAAGGTCCCCTAGGTGTCAGGGTAGGCCCTCTTTTTATTTTAGAAAGACCAGTGACCGACGACTCTAAACCTCCAATAATGTCTCGTTTTGGGTTGACACGTGGTGGTAACCCAAGGGTAGTAGTACTTTGGTGAGTCCGTTTCCTGGATCGTTCACCGACTGTGCATCACACATGAACTCTTTACCAACGGGAACCTTAATAAGACCCGGATTGTTTAGTAATTTCAATCCAAATTCGGTCACAAAACACCTTACAGACAAAATACGGCTGAACGGGGGACTCTTCGAACTTGTGCGGGGAGAGACGATGGAGCGTAGAGAATACACGGGTGTCCCCATTTACAGTGAAACACAAGACGGTATCTTACTGTCTAACGTTCTATTTCCCTTTTACGTGCCATTCGTCACCAAAGTACTAAAGAACGAACCCTCAAAAATTGAGACAGATAAAGCTATGCATACTATCTCAAATCTATAATTCCTAAGTCTACCTTTACTAATTTGGTGAGTCAGGATCTTTTCAGATCGTCCTGGCACTTTCCATAAATTGTTGTCTTTGTTTTTGAGCAGTCCTGTCTCGGTTCCGTCTTCGTTCTTGGTTCACGAGAACCTAGGGTCTCCCCTGATGCCTGCGACTGGTCTCAACCCCTCAGTAGAGTCCCCGGTCCTCTTGGTTTGACCCGGAAATTCTCACTTATCGAAACCCTTGCAAGGACCACCAGGTCACCAATTCTTCGGTGGACGGTTCCGTCCCTTGTACCAGGGACTAGACCCTTCTAGAGTGTACGGTCCCTCGTTGATTCGGGTTCGTGGAGTTGATGACTCGGACGTGCGGACCTCGGGTGTGCGACGTTGTTCTCTTTGGTGATGTCCCTTTTCGGGTGGGTGGTACTGTTTCCGGGTCCCGTCGGTTTTTATTTAACTAATTCTTTTTTTCCTAACTCATCGAGACCAATACATTTTTCCACCCCTACCGTAAGATTCTCCCTCTTTGTATACGTTTCTGCACAGACTGCACTCGTGAATCACATAAGTCTGTTGCCTTTCCTCACATCGATCTACCACCATCCCGTCGTCACCCTTCTCCGATTCCTGTGTTGCAGTCCCTTCGTTCCTGGTCGGACACTTGACACAACCTACGGCATCTCCAAACAAAGGCTTGTTCCGGCGGACGTCAGAGAGGGGAACAACCTCCGTGCACGATGAATGGGTGGTGTCTCCCTTCAGACCCAGAGACGTGGAACTAAGACCCGACGGAACTACCTGTCGTGTCTCTTCACTACCACAAAGTCAAGATCCGTGACCGTCAAACGAAGAAGAGGGGACCCTTGGGTTGGTAGTAAGACACTTTCGGAGTACCTCTCCGACATAAGTTGTCGGGATTTAAGGTAGGATTAGCGGTCGATACACTAACGCAGTAGAACTTACAGGTCGGGTCGGGTTGGAGACTACTGTGGTAGGGGTTGGTTGCAGACACGGGGATTCACGTCTGGCGGACTGGTGACTCGAGAGTCTTACAATTGACTATTATTATTTAACGGAGAAGTCGGAGACTGAAACCCCAGCTAGTAGACACGTCGTTATCTATTCACCTTGTCTGCAGTTTGTTTAACAGGGTCTTTAGTAGTCACTACTGACGTCCAACCACTGAAATTTTTTGCCTATTTTCTTTTGGACTTTACTACTCTACCCGCCTCCTATTCGACCGTCAGGAGAACGAGATCACCCCTTCAAAGTTAATGTCATCGACAAAGGGAGTTAAAGGAAACCAACACAACGATGACATGGTGTGTAAAGGGAGGGGTACGATTACAAGATTCCTTTGTCGCACTACGAGATCTCTCTTCGGTCCGAAACATCAGTTCCCTCGACGTCTTTGTTTAAGGTGGCTGCAGTGGGTACTCGACTCTCTACCTCGTTCAGCGAATGACTTCGTCTGCCAACCAGGGGACGGGTCTGCGGGAAAGACCCTGATTGGATGGGTACGGCTCTACGATTCTGACAACGGAAGGTCAACTAGAGAGGAGACTTCCTGTCGGGAACCGACTACCCCCGGGTAGAATAAGACTTCAATGACAGAGGGTGTGGGGGAGCCCCACCGGGGTCGGTTACTGACTGGCCATGTCCACATGTCTTTAGAATGTCGACTCAACGCTCCCAATCTATCGAGACACGGGGTTCGGAAGGGGACGTGGTGCCTGGTCCGAGTCCTTCATTCGAAGGATTCAAGCGTCGAAAGGATCGAGAAAGGAGAAGAGGTAGAAGGGGAGAGGTGAGGGAATTTCTAAAAAAAAAAAAAAANGTTTAAGGTGGCTGCAGTGGGCACTCGACTCTCTACCTCGTTCAGCGAATGACTTCGTCTGCCAACCAGGGGACGGGTCTGCGGGAAAGACCCTGATTGGATGGGTACGGCTCTACGATTCTGACAACGGAAGGTCAACTAGAGAGGAGACTTCCTGTCGGGAACCGACTACCCCCGGGTAGAATAAGACTTCAATGACAGAGGGTGTGGGGGAGCCCCACCGGGGTCGGTTACTGACTGGCCATGTCCACATGTCTTTAGAATGTCGACTCAACGCTCCCAATCTATCGAGACACGGGGTTCGGAAGGGGACGTGGTGCCTGGTCCGAGTCCTTCATTCGAAGGACTCAAGCGTCGAAAGGATCGAGAAAGGAGAAGAGGTAGAAGGGGAGAGGTGAGGGAATTTCTAAAAAAAAAAAAATTGACTTCTTCTGGGGGAATCATTGAGACACGAGACTTAAGACCACGGTCCAAGACGAAGACCCTTAGAGTTGGATTCTCTGTGTGAGAGGGAAGAGAAGAGAAAAAGTTCGGGGAGAAAAGGTCTTGACCGACTCTACTAGATAATGATACCGGACCGTGAAATATGTGTGGGTTTACTTACGATTGTCTAAAGAAGAGAGTAGAAGGAGTAAGCTTGTCTCATCTGTCTACGCTGCTTTCAAGAACTTTGGGTTTCAGGAGTTTACTCAAAAGGTATTAGAAACATATTATTCGAAAAATCTTTTTATCCGTTCACCCTCGTGACTAAATATTTTTTTACCCCTCTACTTCCGTATGAACCACCTCGACACTCCTAATCGACTTTTTTTCCGAGGAGACAGGTACCTTAAGAGGTCCGTTCTTATGACCTCACCCAACGGTAAGGGAAGAGGTCCCCTGGAAGAACTGGGTCCCTATCTTAGACCCATAGGACGTAATGTCTGTCTAAGAAGTGACAGACTCGAGAGTCCCTTCGGGCTTCATTACAGACACCTGGAATTTGACTCTACAAACCATGTCTCATTCGCGAGTCACTCACCTTCGGCGACGGGAACATAAACTGGTCGGTAGCCCTCGGTCCGGTTGGGAACGAAAGGTCAGGGACACAGACACCGGTCGTCTCACGGGTCATGTCTCTTCCGTAGAGACACAAACGGGTTCAGTTGACGTCACTCACACCTTCCTTGACATGAAATATTTCTACTCGGCAAAGTGTCAGGGCGAGGTACACCCTAAACCCAGTATTTAGGTACGAGTCATGAAGAGTAGTAGCACCCGTCTAAAGAGACGGTCCTAGTGTCTATGCGTCTGAGTAAACGAAACCAGCAATTGTGTCAAAATAATAACCGTGTGAATAGTCATTTCGTATGTATTTTATGTCGACAAAACATTGTGTGCTCGGTGACACAGAAATGTACATATCTCCTTGTATAATTATACGCTTACCTTTTTAATCAAGAAAATATTTCAAAGTGTATTTATGTGACCCTAACGGGGGTTTCTTTTCAGGGGTATTTTCTTGGTCCACTCCCGAAATGTTTTATAATATGTCCTTTATATGATACTTCTCTTTGTTGTCAGTTGAGTCTATGTGATTTTTTTTTCTTTGGGTCTTCAAAGTCTAAATAATTTGACGGGTGTTTTAATTACCTAATGTACCGAACTTTTATAAACCTAGTTGTCGTTAAAATGTTTGTTTATGTAAGAGTTCCCCGGTCCACGGAAAGAAATGCATTTTTAGACGGAACCACAGAGACTACTGTTTTTCTGTAAAGAACAAAGACATGAGCCCGAGCTGACTTGGTTGAGCCCGAGCTCCTGGTTAACTGTAATCGAACCGGTATTTAATGGGACGACCCGGGAGAAGCGACAATGGGTTTCTTTCTTTTCCACTTCCTCTCTCTCTCTTTTTTTTTCCATGCAAATTTAATGAAAAGTTTTCGCCTAAAAAAAAGGAAAAGAAAAAAATGACTTTGTTCTTTGAGAGTCTACGTTCAGTTTTTCGTCTTTTATAAAATGTTATAATTTTTCAGTAGACATCAACCTAAGCCGTATCTTACCCTAGGACTCGTGACTCCCAAATGACTGTTAGACCGGAAGCAACCTACCAACCTACGCCCCAACCGCTTTCCTTTAATTGTTTGTACCGAGTTTGCCTCGGTCCTCTTCGCGATCGTAAACGAGAACAAAATCAATACTAGTCACGGTCATAGACACAATGGACGCTTCCGGAGGTCCCTCCCCAGTACCTTCAAATAAACCTTGCCAGGAGAGTTAAATTTTAATTTTTTTTTTTCCTTCTTTCTTTGAGTCTAGTAACACCAAATCTTTAGCCATAAACGCACCGTTTCAAAATTGCAGAACGAGGAAGGAGAGGACGTTCATTCCTAGACTTTATCACTCGCACTGGGTGCCCCCGATACCTGTCACCTAAGACCTCGGCCAGTGAGAATGACCCTTCGGACCCCGCCCCCCAAGAGACTAAACCAGAGAACTCACCGGCCTCCAAATGACAAGGTACCCGACGACAAGGGGTCCCGCCCACTTAACCACTTCAGAAGGAGCAGCAGGTACGGCAACCGGCGTAGTATGACGCACAAAAGATTAGATCACTAATCGGAAAGCAGGAGCAGGGGTTTGAGTGGAGGGTAGTCTCAACCGAGAGGATGGTGGTAGTGTAGGACACTTGTCGTCGACTGTAATAATGTCCCTTGGAACCCTCTCTCTTCGGGGAATTTTGTGATCGCCCTCCTCCGCGACCCCCTGGACCCAGTCTGTGTGGCACAGGACATGTGGCCCCAGTTCAGAGTCACAGCCCCCCCGGTTCTGCGTATAACCTAAAGATGTCCTTTATTTGTAGCGGAGGACTGCCCTTTGTTGGTGCGCTCAAATACAGGAATCACACGTCGGACTGTGGCCTCTTGCTCGTTACGATCGTTAGACGTCTTTATTTTTTTACCTAAAAAGTTTTAATTTTTTTAGGTGCGAAACGTTGGACGGCTGTGACCCCTGAGAACTCTCCCGTCACCCGCGACACGCTCCGGAGTCTTTGCGGTGGTGAAAATGACTCCCAGAGCCCTGCCGAAACGGTTGATGACTCTTATCGCCGGTTGCGGCCCCTCCTCCGCCAAGACGGCGGAAGTGCGTTGAGTAAGGTTTGCCGTAGAAGAGACAGGGTTCCTGCCATATGCAAAATTAACTTCTGTCTAGAGAGAAAAAAGGATGAGTCGGTCCGGGAAAATACGTCGGTTGTAGGAACTGTAAGACGATGAATTAATACCATTAATTAAATCCATTTCAAAAGCTATTTTTGTTACAAGTGTGACTAAACTGTTAAACGTATCGATTAATTCAGTAATCGTTTTCGGACGACTAACGGTTGTTCGGGACTTAAATGGTAGACAATAAGGTACCACGGACAGTGGATAGGGGTGTGTCCGTTGGGGTGGTGGTTAGACCCGTCATTTCTCTTGATCAGACAGGTCGACCACGGTAATTTCCTTCTACTTCTCTTAATTACTATTACTATAGCTACTTCGACCAGTAGTAGTCTCTACCTTCGCACGTTCTTCTTAGGTAGATTAGTGAGGAAATTCATGTTTGACAGGAAGGTACGTTTGTTCCTTCCGTGGAGGATCTCGACCCTCGAACCGTCTCCGGTGACGACGTCTCCGAACTCCTGTCCCCTCTCTTTCGGATGGGTTCCGTACCGAGACCGGAGGCATAAGGTTCCCCCGCGATACCCGGGTCACCGACTGGACCCGTGCCGTGTCCCGTAGGCAGTCCACCTAGGACGAGACGATTGAGACTCGTTGTTAGATGAATTCTCACGGACTGACGGGAGCTGGAGCCGACTTCGACTTTGTAGTCCCGGTCGGTCTACGAAAACCTCTACATTCATTCGTAAACGACTATGTCCACGCTTAAACGGAACTGTTGACCCGTTTGCGAGAAAGGTGACCCCGTTCTCTCCGACGGACCCCGTCAGATACTCACCTTGTGACGGACACCAGCCCTCTTTCCAGGTCGACAGGGAGGTCCTGGGAAGAGTTTAAAACTTCCACGGGTGACTTGATTAGGGAAGCACTGGTAGACCAAACAAAACCTTACCTTTTGGAACAAACAGACTATCTAGCTAAGGGGAGTTTAATCTCCCTTCTATTAGTTATCCAAAGTGTTACACAAAAGTCTGATTAGTGAGAACACTTAACTATTGTTCCTACAATTTCTCTTTACAGAGTCTACTTCATTTACCGAGTTTCCACTGGACTCATCTGAGTCGGTAGCTCCACGGCCGCCCCATAAGTTGACACTCAGGGATTCTTGTAGGAATACTACGGTGGTCCTCGATCTACAATGTGACTAAAGATTCTCGGAGTGTTCCTGAGAACTTTACTCTACATTTTATCTGTGTCTGAAGCTCACAGTTCTTTCGGCTACCCTGCAATTTACCTTACCCCGAAGGTGGGCTGGGGAAACCCACAACCCCTATGGTTTTCCCGGGGAAGTAACGTCCGGGAGTCCTCTGACACGAATGTCAGTCCTCGTTTCCGTCCTCCGTTCCGGTCCAATTCCACACCGTCTCACGGTGTGCTCCCACTTAGGGTCGAGCACTGGACACACGTCACGGGAAACTTCCTGACCCTTTTGTGTACATAAACCACAGTGTCCCGTCCTCTTCTTACAATCTTGGTTGCGCACACAGACGTAATCATGACACTCAGGTTCCAGTCGCTCTCTCCGACCCCCTTACCCTCCTTCATTCGTGTTAAACCTTTGTCTTCTTCGGTTAAATTTGCACTATAATCGGTTCTTCAAGGGTTGTGAGGTCTACGGAAGTGACATAGTCGTTTGTTGTCGGTAAGGTCTCTTCAGGAGGCTTTTATCACTAAACTTAGAGAAGTTTACCCCGAGTATGTCCGAGTATCATACAAACCCCATAGAGACAAGGTCCTTGTTGACCTTTTCTACGGGTCCGTATCTATAAAAACTCGTAGACTTTAAAGTCTCTCTACGGTGCAAACGGAATGACTAATATTTTGTATAGAAATCGGTCTACGTATTAACACCCACATGCATACACTCACACACACGTGTGCACACGTACACACTCACTACTGATCTGCCGTTCAATATTAATTTGTCTACACACGATTCCTGAAACATACGTGGATCTCCGAACTCCTGTCAATGTGTCAATACGTGTCCTGAGATCGACCGAGACGATTTGGAGGTCCGATCGTGTACCCGAGAGGTGAGTCCACCCGAACTGAACGATAGAAGTGTTTTACCTACCTCTGCACTCCGTGCAAAACGCACGTACGAGTCAGCGAAGTGAACACAGACTGAGAAACGTTGGGGTACCTGATCTCGGGTGGTCCGAGGAGACAGGTACCTTAAGAGGTCCGTTCTTATGACCTCACCCAACGGTACGGGTGGAGGTCCCCTAGAAGGGTTGGGCCCCTAGTTTCGAAGTAGAGAGAACAGAGGGCGTATCAGTCGACTCAAGAAATGGTGATCGTGGTGGACCCTTCGGGTTACGTGTAAACCCCGAAGAACATTGCCCCCCACACCGTAGCAAAAGGGGTGTGGGGGTGTAGAAATTTTTAGGGGGGCTGGGGTGTAGTAAGTTGTAGGTGTCACTCTCGACTTGAAGGACGGAACAGAACACCCTGGGGGGTTCCGCTATACCCAAGTGGACTCTCATTGGGCACACCAGAGTTGAGGGGTGCTCCGTCCGGGGAGACGAGGAACGACCTCTGGGACCCTACGGTGGTCGACCACGGGCACAATGGAGAAGAGGGATTCGGGGGCTCGTACCCGGTGGTTGGAGACTCCTGCCCCTCCCTGAGGAAAGTCCCGGGGAGTTACGAAGAGGAATTTGACCGGTCGTCCCCAGTGACGACACCTGACTGTGTCCAGAGGTAGGGAGGGTCCCAACTCCGACGCCAAGTCCCAGCGAGGATCGGGGACGAGTACCTCACTCTTCGTCTTCGGCTCGTAATTTGGACTCGGGAACGACCTGTATGTGCGACGGCAGACCGCGACCCGCCTGGTGTCGGCACCGGCGCCATTGTACGGGGGGACAGGCACGGAAGTCTGTCCCGTCGATTCCGGTTGTTCGCCGTAAAGATCAATTTGTCCTTACCCCACACCCACTAAGTCCTGTGTGTTTTCTACACTAGGAATGTTCGGTCAGTCACGAATAGTAGACTGTAGGTTGGTCGGCCCCCTGGACGTCTTTACCTGTGCAAACGGATTGGACCTACTGAAGGGACAAAGAGAGTCGGTAAACATTCAAAGTGAATTACTTTTGTAGGAAGTAACGTGACACTCCTATGACGATTGTAAGAAGAACGTGAAAGATTACCACGGAACGAGAACAGGTTTCCCAGAATTGAGTAATTTCTGGGTGAGTTGTGTCCGTAGAAGGTCGTTTTACGTTACCGACCAACCCTCCTGTTCTTACACTACCTTATCTTTTTCAATCTACGAGAAATTTTTTTTAACGTTACGAAGACTGATCCGGTCCATACACTTTTATGTGCCTGTCCATCGACGATGAGACATGGGTACCGTCTGTAGTGATTACCTACCGGTTGGTGTGGATCAAGTCCGAGCCTTAGAAAGACCTGTGAGATGGGACACTCAACTGGGGTCCTCTGACTCAACCGTCCTCTCTTCGTTGGAGAAGTAGCAGGGAGGAAATCTGTCACTCGAGCAGTTACTGCCTCAAACCCGTAGAAAACCAGAACAAAAAAAAAAAAAAATTAAACATAGAACCCTAATAGTGGCGGACCACATCATATCCCGTGTGTTATCCTCGAGTCTTTTACGAACTACTTGGTGAGACTTAAGAACGTCAGGACACGGAAATTCATCGATGCAGTCTCAAGGTCTTTAGAGACCTTACATGAAAGTTAACAAATACCTTTAATTGTTGGAAATCAAAGATTTTGAGAACCTAATTTACTTACTTATCCGATGAACACATACGAAACCCCCGACCAAATAAATGTAGACCGGTAAAAAAAAAGATTTAAAAGGTAAATTGATTCGTCGTCATCCATATTGAATAACCGTGGAATTATTCTTCTGACGAAAAGAGGAAACTAAAGGTGGGGGGGGGGAGGTGAGAAGTCCCTACTTTCGGGTCAATTTTTGTCTCCACCGAGACCATAATAGATTTCTGACTTTAAGGATTACGAGAATTTTAATTTTGCTGTGGATAGGGTGTCCGACCGGTGAGAGAGTACTGGGAAAGAAAAGTTACATGACCCCTTACCGTTGGCATGGGAGACAGATACCTCCTGTCCTCCTCTCCGGTCCATTAAGAGGCTATGTGACTACCCCAACCCAAATCGGCTTCTCTTGACTGGTTACCCTGCACCCCCGTTCACCCACCCCCCCGTCTAAACTTTCGGTGTGAATCTTCATTCGTTTCTTGGAAGACCTTTCCTACCAGGTGACAGTGTACCTGTCCTCTGTATCGTCCTAGTCTCGGACTTCCTCTTCCTGGTGTCGGGTTCTCCCCTCTGCTCACTCTTTCTCCCCTTTCCATTTTTTTTTGTTGTTGTTTTTTGACGTAACCTCCACCTCCCTCGGAGGCTCTTTCCTGTGTGAGAGTTTCTGTGTCCTAGGTCTCCCACGGAGACTCCGTGGTGCTCTTAGGGGCCCAACCTTCCTTCCTGTCAGCTCTCGGACGACCCCACTACATGGTTCCCGGCGTCTCTTCCTTTTGGGCGTCCGGTGACTTCTCCGTTCTGCACGAAGTTCCTTGCACTCTTGAATAGTCATTTTCGCCATTCACCAGATTAAGACCCTACTCCTTAAGTTACAGGTCTTCCTTAGTCCTTTTTCCCTCTCCTAACCCCTTCTTTAGTTCTCCTCTCCTTCTTTCCAGGGTAGACGGTCCAAACGGGAAGGCCCCTGTGGAAGCCGAAAGTCAGAGTCTCAAGTTTCTTCGGGGGAAGACTCTCCGGGTAAAGGAAACAGTTCTGGGTCTTGACTCTCTTTTCCCAGTTCTGCAGTTCTCTCAAGTCTGGTTTGGACCCCGACTTGGAGGGAGATTCGATTACTTTGTTCCTTTCTCTTTAGGTCACTCGACGTGACCGGAACTCAATTAATGGACTCAGAATTTTATTCTCCTCTACGGGTGCAGAGCCCCACCCCCCCGTCAAACCCCTGTTAGTTTACTGTTAGACCTCAGACTCACGGGCCTCGATCGAAAGGTCGCCTTGTGTCCCAGGGTCGCTACCACGGGTCTCGGCGAATAGACGGTGGTCCGAGTAGCGAGTCACTATAAAATTAATTTGGAATCCACTGTATAGAGGACAGACGCTGAGACTACCGTAAAAGTAAGGACAGGGCGACGTCGTGTCTGAGACACATAACGAAAGATCAAGGGTCAAACGTCCCCGACCAAAAGTCCTGTCTCAGGAGGGGAAAGGGGGGTTAAGGACAGGGACGGAAAGGGAAGGGGGTGGGGTGGAGGGCGGGGCGTCCCGGGTCTTCCAGAAACGTCGATTCTCAGAAAAGGCTCCCGGGGGGACCTTAACCCTCTGCCATTTCCGTCCTTAACGGCGGATTTTCCTTTCGCTCTGAATGTCCATGGACTGACCTGTCTGAGTCCAACCGCCGGCACCAGAAGAAGAACGACGACCACGACAACCGCCGCAAGGGGCGCGACGACAACCTCCACGACGATCACCTCAAAAAGGAAAAGGAGGCAAACCAACAGCCAACGGAACACCCAAGACGACGTTATACCTCTTACGTTCCTCCTAGTCAAGGGCCCGCTGGGTGGTCCCAGGGAGGTCACTGCGGCGAAAACATTTGACTTTTCTCATCCGATAACTGTAAAAAAGGGGGTAAAGAAAATTGAACTGTTTTGGGTTTTCCTCTTTTGACTACGAGATCAAAGTCGTGCTTTACTACCTTTGAGAAGAAATTGCACAGATATTTCGCTAAACGTAAATTAAGAAGAAAGACTAAAGTAGAGATACAGCACGCGAGTCAACATAGGGTGAGAAACGTGTACCTGACATCGGGCGGTCCGAGGAGACAGGGACCCTGAGAGGTCCGTTCTTGTGACCTCACTCAACGGTAAAGGATGGGGTCCCCTAGAAAGACGGGGTCCCTAACTTGGACTCAGAGGGAGAAGACGCAACCGTCCACCTAAGAAATGGCGGTCGTGGTGGAACCTTCGGGGAGATATACAGACCTGAGATAGTCATTCAGAATCCCCACTCAATATGGTGATAGTGTTAAACTTGAATTTTATAATAATGGTAATACTTAAAACTCTTTTTATAAAATACCGGATGGAAGAAAAATATTATTTTTCTCTCGAGACTCTTAGACGAACGTCACGTCCTCTGGACCCAAACTAGGGACCCAACCTTTCTAGGAGACCTCTTCCTTTACCGTTGGGTGAGGTCATAAGACCGGACCTCTTAAGGTACCTTACATGTCAGGTACCCCAACGTTTCTCAACCTGTGCTGACTCGCTGAAAGTTTGATAAGTGTGACTCTAAGGATCCCTCGGAGGTTCCGGACTCTTTTCACACAAACACACACATACACACACACGTGTGTGTGTATACACGTGAGTCAACACAGACTCGGAAACACTGGGGAACCCGACGTCGGGTGGTCCGAGGAGACCTTAAAAGGTCTTATGACCTTATGACCTCACCCAACGATAAAGGATGAGGTCCCTAGAAGGGGTGGGCCTCTACTTTGAACATTGAGAACGTAACCGCCCACCTAAGAAATGGTGATCGTCGCGGTGGACATACTTAAATCAATTTAATCCCTGGGTCACTCATTGTCGTCGTGGATGACCGGTTCACAGTATAACGTCGGTTCCAGATAATGTGGAACTTTATTTACGACCTCACTTTTCTTCACAGGTAGGTTGGTCGGTAACTACACCTTGAATACCTAAGGGTTCGAGTCCTCTTTACGGGTACCAAACGTGGGACCACAAATTTCCTACGTCGATTGAACTTTTAAGGACCCCCCTTTACAGAATTATACGATATTAGTTATAAAATTACTTTCCTTTGATCTGGAGAAGGTCTTCCAAATCTTTATCTTTTTTTTTTAAAAAAAAAAAACTTGTACTTCCTACTCCGTTCTAGAATAACCTTCACATGTCTGAATACCTTTACACATCATTCTTCTTAAAGTAAATAAATAATACGTAATACTCGTACTGAGTTACAAAAGTATAAAGACTATAAAAGCCAGTAATAAAATATAAGTATCGTTGAGATAATCAATCCACGATATATTAGAAACAAAACTCTTACTCTTTGAAGGTCTTCGGACAAGGTCCGTGAATGATTTACTTAACCTTTACCATACATTCTCGATTGGGATAAGATCCAGGTTGGGACTACCCTTCTCCCATTCGATCCCGACATGACCTTGATTCACTCCACTGGAAACCGTAAAAGAACTTTGTAAAAACGACGAAGATAACCTGCTACCCCACTCAAACAAAATTCCGAGTAAAGTTTCTGATGACCCAGGTAGTACAATAAGAACTGAAAACTACTTCTTCATCTTCCAAAGATAAATATGTGATAAAAAAGAAAGTATTTATAAAAACAGAATTACAGACTTCTATAAGTAGCTGTCTCCGGATTGTAGGGATAGGTACCTCTCAATACCACGAATAAGACTTCCAATACCTTTGCCCTTTGTCTTAACAAGGTTGAATCCGTCGACCTCCACTCAACTCACCATGTCAGATTTCAATTCGCTTATGGGGTCAAAGGGGACTGGTCGCAGAAGAAGGAAACTGAACTTTGGACGACGAAAAATATATTTTTTTTTAACATAAAAAATTACCTTAAAACCCTTTTATACAGATTTTACAAACGAGACACAACGAGGATGACGGACATGCATCGACATCCTTACGTCAGTACTTGACTTCTGTATTTTTGAATAACACTGTATCCAGAGGTGACTAATCAGAACGTGATTGAGACCGTTCGAGAAGAAATTTAGAGTCCGGATAATATAGTTTACCCTTATTGTTCTTTATAGAGTGTGGAGTGTTATTGGGATCACTTCTAAGTTATTTTTTTTATTTCTTTCCAGAGTCTCTGACACTAAACACTGACAAAAGTATGTCACGACATTCGTCTCACCGAACTGGCCACGGACCGTAGAACATCCCCGAGTTATTTATCAACAACTCAATTACTGACTTAATTACATATTATATACTTAATACCCCGAAGGGACCACCGAGTCTACCATTTCTTAGACGGACGTTACGTCCTCTGGGGACAAGTTAGGGACCCAGTCCTTCTAGGGGACCTCTTCCCTTTCCGTTGGGTGAGGTCATAAGAACGGACCTCTTAAGGTACCTGCCCCCTCGGACCGCCCACTGTCAGGTTCCCCAGAGTTTCTCAATCTCTACTGACTTACTGATTGTGTGTGTGTGTGTGTGTGTGTGTGTGTGTGTGTGTGTGTGCAGCATACTTAATATACACGTATGTAGTCCTTTATCTTCAAAAGTTCTAGACATCACTCACTTTAAAAAAGGGGTATTTTGGGATAACTATAACTTTCTCTTTTATTCCGGTTAAATTCGTGTAAATTATAGAAACTTTTTATTACAAGATTTACAACTTTTAAGGGGATTCTACCCCTACGTTGATAAGATACATTTCATTACGAGTAAAGGGGTCGAAAGATTTGTACATGAACTAATATAACTGATACAGGAGAAATAAATTTTGGGGACCGGTTAATGGTCACCTTCCACTGGTAATATAAAGTACTAAGTCTTTCGATACACGGAGTACAATTATTAATGAGAAGTATTTTTGTTAAAAATCGCTTGCCTATGTAAAACGAAAATACTAGTTACTCCGAGTCGTGTGCGGACCCTCACTTTACATAATCTATCTTTCTGTTAATTACTACTGAACTTCGTCATTAAAGTCTTGGGGTCGTCCTCTGATGTCATAGATTTGACGTAGGATCCCTTCACTCTCCTTGACCCAGAAAATACATAAAAGTACTAGTCTCATGGGAAACTATAATACATAGAAATTTTAATCCCGTTTTGAAAGAGGGAGGAAGGAAGGGAAAAAAGAAGGTAGATAAGGAAGGGGGGAGGGAGGGAAGGAAGAAAAAGAGAAGACGGATAGGGGGGTAAGAAGGAAAGAAGAAGGAACAGGGGGAAAGAAAATCATTAAAGACGACGACGACGACGACGTAGCGAAGTCAGCACAGGCTGAGACACACTGGGGTATCTGCCGTCGGGTGGTCCGAGGGGGTAGGGACCCTAAGAGGTCCGTTGTCGTGACCTCACCCAACGGTAAAGGAAGAGGTCACGTACTTTCCTTTTTCACTTTCACTTCAGCGAGTCAGCACAGGCTGAGACGCGCTGGGGTACCTGACGTCGGATGGTCCGAGGAGGCAGGTACTCTAAAAGGTCCGTTCTCATGACCTCACCCCACGGTAACGGAAGAGGCATCATTAAAGATGGTAAGGAGTTTCCTGTTTCTTTTGATTTCATTCGGTAGTCCCCAGTGGTCAGAACAGGTCACCTTACTGGTGACCGGACCCTCTCTCACTTGGAACTAAGAGTAGAACCGAAATGGTTGTAGAAGAGTCATTGTAATTTCTTTAGTCAAAGGAAGACACTCAAAGTCCAGGAGGATTTAGATCGTTCACTCCTCTGACACCTCGTACCGGTGGTGTATCTCCTTCCTACGAACGGGAAGTGGTTGAGTCACAGAAACCTAGGTTGTGGTCCCAGTCTTGTAGGGAATATTTGACGAAACGGACTATGTAAATATTAGTGAGGGAAAAGGATAGGGAAGTAGGGGTCTTCTTCGGAGCCTTTTTTGTGCATCTACCTCTCACTTCTCACTCCAGCATGGACCGCCACGGTGGTAGGCGACGGTGAAGACTTTGTTCGTCCAGAAGTCCGTCAGGGCGCCTGACTCCGACATTCAAAATACAGACCTGTAGTCAAGAACGTAACCGAGGTCATAATGTGTGTTGACATTCCTCAAGTTTCTGTCCACAAAGTGACGCACTATTATAATAAACGTTATTTATTATAATTGTCAGTCTTAGGTAAAGCTTCGAATTTCTGTGAAAAGAAGGGAGGACGGGGGAAGTTGTGGTAAATTTTAAAAAAAAGACATATTCATACCTCCTTTTCTTTATAATGGTTGTGAACTATTACGAGTGAGAGAAATGATAGTAAATATTATAGTATAATGTCGACTCACACTAAATATGTGTGTGTGTGTGTGTAAAGGGGTGTATAAGATATGACTACCAACCCACCTATATGCGTCATGATAAGACTTTACTGTACTAAAAGAGACCAATTTCTTTTTTCGAGAAAGTATAATCGTGTCGTACGAGTCTAAAGATGAGGTCGAAGACAACAAAAAGGGCAAACGTATTGGTGTGTGACACTCAATGTTACCGTCAAATACATCTAAAACACCGTCACTTCCGTAGTAAGTTCGTAAACTCTTGTTTCACCATTGAAGTCCATGCAAAAAATTAGGATTAAAAATATTTTTTGGCACTACTTGTACTGAAGTAAAAATAGGTACCTGAGTAAACATAAAATGTGTTCTACACTTTTAACCATTACATATGAGGGTGTATATAAGTCACACCTCAAAAACGAGACCAAGACATGCATCAGTGGGAAGAACGAAGGAACTCAATCTGGAGAGTCGAGATGACGTCAGGTTCTGTAGACTACTGTTTCTAATTACTTACTTTGTTCTTCCATTTAGGTCAATCCTAACGGGACCCGAAAAGACTTAAGGAAGAGTCGACCTTCGAATAGTCTTGTGACGACGTGACTCTCCCGACAACGATTCTTCCGTTTCTGGTGGTGGACCTTGCTGCGTAGGTGCCGACAACGTTGTTATCGTTACACTCGTAACCGTTACGTGGACCCGTACGGACGCTTCAGCGAAGCCAGCACAAGCTGAGAAGCACTGGGGTTCCGGACGTCGGGCGGTCCGAGGAGACAGGTACCCTAAGAGGCCCGTTCTTATGACGTCACCCAACGGTGCGGGAGGAGGTCCCGTAGAAAGGGCGGGTCCCTAACTTGGACGTCGAGAACGTAGAGGACGTCACCGTCCGCCCAAGAGATGATGATCGCGGTGGGTCTTTCGGGACCGTTACATGGACGGGCACACTTTTCTCTAGTAAAATAATACTTTCTGTCTGTAAGTGAGAGACGGAAGTAGGCGGGTAGAAAAAATGATGGGGAAAGGGAAGAGGGACAGAGTAGACTCATAAAGGGATCTCCGATGTGAAGAATAACGGGTGACCCAAGGGAGTTGGACCTTAAGAAGGGAGGAGAGAAGGACCAAATACGGGTGAGTAGGAACTTCCGTCTTAGGGAAGAAGACAAAGCGGAAGGAGGGGTCCTGACACGTGAAGAAGGGTACACCCGACTCGACTTATGGAGAGGTCGAGAGGTATTCGTGTGTCGAGAAAGACGAGATACTTGAATAAATGTAAAACATTGGTGTCGAAGGTTCAGAGAAGAGGTGAACTGAAACTTGAGAAACTTACGACTTTACTCTGATACGGAAAATAGAGACACAAGGATCTGAACCGAGTTTACTTACCTACATAACTTTCTCGCAAAGAGTCTTTCTGACCTCCTGGAAAGATACGGTTATAAGGAGTTTCAGATTCCGTGTGAAGATAGTTTTAGTCTACTCAACGAACAATTTTTACGTCTGAAGACCCGAGACGGGAAAGACAAAATAACTAAGACCTCCACCCCGGGACTTAGACGTAAATTTTTTTCGTAAGGGGGTAGATTAAGACTATTCATAATAGACTCTCGTGACGGGACGTTTAGGACCCAAAATCGTCTCTATTTATGTCTTCGTTCGGTACGTGTCTAGAGGTTCCCAAAAGACAAGTTTAAAGGGAGAGAAAAGTGGTGGGGGTGGGGTGAAAGGGAGAAGAGTTCAGATTCGTACTATTATTTTTAACAGTAGTAGATCTTTTTATGGAATCGGGAAGGATCGATAGTTACTAGATTCGGTTTTGGTAATTGGGGTGAGTTCCCGGTTGACATTAGAGGAACGTAAACGTCAAAGAAGTCCTTTTCTCTGATTCTAAAGTTTCGAACTCGTTGTGTCCATGTCACACTAAGTTTCTCAGTTTCAGTGATCACGTAGTCCGACGTTTCATTGCTCTAGACCCAATCAAGGCTAGGTAGAAGTTAAACGGATAGAAGAACAAATGAACTCTCAGGAAAAACTTTTGAAAAACTTTGTTGTCTGACCAAGGTTTAACCCTGTCCTCATGTAGTTCCGACATATAACAGTGGGACGAATAAATTGAATATACGTCTCATGTAGTACTCTTTACGGACCGACCTACTTCGTGTTCGACCTTAGTTCTAACGGTCCTCTTTATAGTTATTGGAGTCTATACATCTACTGTGGTGTGAATACCGTTTTTCACTTCTTCTTGATTTCTCGGAGAACTACTTACAGTTTCTCCTCTCACTTTTACAACTGAATTTTGTGTTGTAAGTTTTTTGGTTCTAGTACCGTAGACCAGGGTAGTGAAGTACCGTTTATATACCCTTTTGTTACCTTTGTCATTCTTTGAAATAAAAGAACCCGAGGTTTTAGTGACGTCTACCACTGACATCAGTACTTTAATTTTCTACGAACGAAGAACCTTCTTTTCAATACTGGTTGGATTTGTCGTATAATTTTTCGTCTCTGTAATGAAACGGTTGTTTCCAGGTAGATCAGTTTCCATACCAAAAAGGTCACCAGGACATATCTACACTCTCAACCTGATATTTCTTTCGAATCGCGACTTCTTAACTATGAAAACTTGACACCACAACTTCTCAGAACTCTCAGGGAACTTGATGTTTCTCCAGTTTGGTCAGGTAGGATTTCCTTTAGTCAGGACTTATAAGTAACCTCCCTGACTGCGACTCCGACTTTGAGGTTATGAAACTGGTGGACTACCTTTCTTGACTGAGTTAACCTCTTTTGAGACTACGACCCTTTCTAACCTCCCTCCTCTTCCCCTGCTGTCTCCTGCTCTACAAATCTACCGTAGTGACTGAGCTACCTGTACTAAACTCGTTCGAGGTTCTCAACCACTACCTTTCCCTCCGGACTACACGACGTCAGGTATCCCAGTGTTTCTCAGTCTATACTGACTCACTGACTTGACTTGACTTTACTTGTGGATTTTACAATTATTTCTTTTTGGACACTTTCTCCCTCCCAAGGATATGTAAATTCAGGTATAAGGTCACACAAAAGGAGATAATTCTTAAGAAATGACCTTTAGTTTTATACACACGTTTAATGTCTGTGAGAGTCCAGAAGGGAACAGTGAGTATCGTTTGTGTCACTTTCCAAGGTGTAGGAGAGAAGTGTGTCTCTATTCTGACGTAATAGGTAGTTTCTTGATGATAATCGAAGTCTGTCCCAGTCTTCTATAAACCTAGATAATCTTGTCAATTCTTTTCGAAAGTCTCTTTAAGATTCCTGACCCCTTTGAAAAAGAAAATTAATTTTTTACAACATTTCTAAAATTTTGGTAAAGGAACACCAGTCAAGGGTAAGAGCTCTTTAACTAAATGTCACCAATATTTTAAAGTACCTACCTCACCTTTTTTGTACCTGAATTTTTGCCTCTCCAGATCGATATTAGAATAGGAACCGACTTTGTGCATTATTACGACCGTGAGCCAAAGTAGACATTTTGGTATGTATAGAGCCTATAAACTTTTTCAACTCTACTATACGGAACTGTGCATTCAAGTTGTTTGTCATCTATAATACTAGTATATAATTGTTCGTGTCGTGTGTAACGTTTGTTTCGTGTAGAGATAATGCAATTTAGTCGTTAAATAACTCAAAGGAGGATTTAAAGTCCGTGAGACGAATCCTGTATTGATACTCTTACTAACCTCTTCCGTTACTGTGGAGTGAGGTCATGAGAACGGACCTTTTAGGGTACCTGTCTCCTCGGACCATCCGACGTCAGGTACCCCAGCAATTCGCATCCTGTACCGACTTCGCTGAATCGTCGTCGTCGTCGTCGTACTCCTATTATGTTAGAGCCAGGGGTTTTAAGTCAGGGAACTTTTACTAAAAATCATATAATTCTTGTGACAGGATACAAACGTGAAGTTCGACGAATCTTTTAGTGTAGAAGGACTTCGTCTATCAAAGTACTAATGTTTAATCTACCGTTTATAAAAATAATATACTGGTCAATGGATAGACCTGGATCTTACCCAACAGTCGCAACTTGTACGATTCTTTACCTTCTCAACGTAAATAGCACTCTTGAGTCCTCGAGTAAAAGAGAAAGAAAGGGGGCGAAAGGAGGACCCAAAAACCCGTTGTGAAGAAAGTCCACGATTAGGAGTCCTAAATAGGGAAGGGGAAAGTACATTTTTATAGAAGGGTAGCGACATTGAGTGGGGTTTCCTTAAACGTAGAGACTTATGATTAGTCCTTAGGGGTTTCGGTAAAAAGAAGATCGCCTCCTCATGGTCCGACCTCTCCGTCGCGCGTGGCGGGGAATAAGTACATACGTTTACTCGGAGGGCGAGACCCTCGGATCGCCGCGGAGACGGGCCGACGCACGACATCCACCGTCTTGATTGAGTCTGTTTTCGGAGGGAGAGTCCGTCGTTCGGTCACGTAGAACCGTTGTCGTCTTCGGACTCCGGAATACCTTACTCTAGCCCTTCTACCAAGCAACTCATCCAACGCCGTCAGTGAGCGATTTAGGAAGGCCTCGGTCCTAAGGATAAGAGGAACTCCAGAGTCTAGGGGAACTCATAGACCACTTCCGATACGTCGGGCAGAAGGTTTAAAACGGGTTTTATAAACCTCCAAATATTTGAGAGAATATAAGGGTAGGCAACAGACATCCATTTCTCAGGGGACAATCATTATACGTGAATCTCAGATATATTCTCTGGTATGTTCTTCTCTGTCTAAAGTTTCCACGGAAACGGGGGTGGAAGGTGTGTGTGTGTGTGTGTGTGTGTGTGTGTGTGGGGTGAGGTTGGAGTTTACGTATAATTACCTTGACTCGTCTTATCGTTTCTTAAGAGACTAAAATTTCTTGTTGCAATAGACGGTTCAACACAGACGATATTTCAAGGGTCAGGGCCAGGGAGACGAACCTTTCTTTTTTAAGTCTGTTACTGTAAACGTTGTGACGGAATCGGACGGACTCAGACCAGAGGTGGACGCCCCGACGACCTCCCCACTTTCCTAGATTTTATCTTCGTCTCCGATCCTTTGTCTGAGCTGCGGTCGCGAGTCTTCTTCCGTTGAATTCTCGTCTCTCTGATCAAAGGGGATGTCTCTACTGTTATTTGATTGAAGAACTGGTTACTTGCCGGTGGGTCTTAGATGGAGGTAGGAGCTCGGTTACTTGAACACGGACCCTACGACCGATGTGGGGACGGAGGAAACGTGAGGAACAGGTGTTTGTGTCGGGCGGAGTTTGGGAATTGGCTAAACGACCTCGACCGATGGCGTATGGCGAGGGATCAACGTCAAAGAGACGATAAGGATTTACGTGAGTTAAAGACCAGAAAACTCGAACGGAGTCAAATGGAGAAAAAACAAAAAAAAAAATTCCAAAGAGCTCCTATGGTCCCCTTTGGGTCCCGTAACACACTCCCTTGTCCTTAGTCGTTCCGGACTCTAGAGAGACTTGTCCTTCGGGAGTTTGACCATAAGTAACGAACCAGGTCAATTCTAGGGTTTCTTTTGGTGACCGGTCGGACCGTTTCGAGACTCCTACCGAACCCGTCTGAATCACTCTCAAAATCCGACCCGAACTCGGGAGCTACGAAGGTTAAAGTAAAAGACCCTAATACCGGTGTTGCTACTGAACGACTGCCTTACTTACTTACCCACCTACCTACTTTCTTACAACTTGTCTATAGCACGGGTCTAAATATCGTTTCTCAGTAAACGATCACGGTCTGTTTAATCCGTAACAGGAGAGCCGAATCTCCACTACTTAAACAGGTAAATTATCTTTTGACTAGCGGGACAGACACGTCTTACGAAACGTGTACATATGTACGTATATACGTTAATGATGTACAGGACCAACTCGGTCCACTGGAATCGAGTCGGGGTCTGAGGACGGAAAAGTATCATTGTTTCTTGGATCGTTTAGATCTGTCATACGGTAAAACAAGACAAATTTATATTGTCAAGAGGGTCTCTTTAAACTAAGAGAAATAGGCATGTATTGATATGTGGGTATGAGAAAGAAAACCGAATAGAGGACTAGACTTGGACCCTTGCCCACCACGAATAACTCAATTTTTTACTTTACTTTATAATCAGTGAGTCAGTACAACCTGAGAAACGTTGGGGTTATGACATCGGGTGGTCCGAGAAGGTAGGTACCCTAAGAGATCCGTTCTTATGACCTCACCCAACGGTAAGGGAAGAGGTCCCCCTAGAAGGACTGGGTCCCTGACTTGGTCCCAGAGGACGTAACGTCCCTCTAAGAAATGGCAGACTCGGTGGTCCCTTAGGAACGACTCAACCGCGACCGAATTTTTAAACTATGGAAACCTAACCGGAAACCGATTGAGGGTTCTTACCCAGGACTGGTGGTTGTAAAATTAAGTCAGAAAGACCTACTACCTACTGTACGAGACTCGAACTTGGAGGGTGAGAAGTATATATCCAAGTAGGTCCTAGTACCACTAGTGTCGTCGAGTCCGGTAACGAGTACAACAAGAACGGAATTTCTGGAAGAAGGGAGGAAGAGTCAGTAGAATTACCCTATAACCGTTCGACGTCGGTCACCCAAATGACACTGGTTCGGAAACATAACAGGACTCGACGAGGATACAACGTTGTAGTGTCGACTTATTCATGTTGTCTCAGATACACTGGGTATTTGAGGGTTTTATACATGATAGACCGGTAAGTGTCTTTCCAACGATTGAAGACAGGATTTGGTTACGGTGAGTTTCCTCCACGACACAGGAGCTTCCCTATTCCTCGAGCTCCGTCTCGTATTGAGTCACGCAACGAAGGAAGTAATTCTTTCAGAACACAGTTTTTCATTCAGTCTACTTGATTTGTTACATAAGTTATTCCACCAGCTAAGTGTAAGATCTCGCTCGAGGAGGAAAACCACACCTAGTGATTCTCAAACGTCAGACCGGGACCACCCGTTTGGTATAAACTAAGTGTGTCATACTGACAACTCCAAGAGGTCCCAGGTCGGGTCTCGATTATAGACAGAGACTGGTAGGAGTGAGCGTTTCCTGAGAATGTAAACGTCGCGAATAATGATTAGACACATGTAGGGTGTCAAATATAAACGTAACCCTTAAAAGGACAGAACACCTAAAAAAAGTAACGGAATAGAGATCGTTCGGGATAAGATGAAAAGAGAGGGAAAATAAATTGTGCCATACTCCATATGAGTTTATAAACAACTCAGTGTGGAATTATTAGTGGCACCTCATAGATTGGATACAGACAGAGACCTCATACGTGGACGGTATATAATATAGTAATTGGGAGTGGTGAAGGACGAGGTAAAATTGTCCACTCTTTTGAGTTTCCGAGTTTCGGTAATTCAGTGAGAACTATAATTTCTCACACTAAGAATATTACATAGGTTCGAATATATTGGTAGACTTCCCATCTTTTCTCCAAGTACCAGTTCAGACGGACTGAGGTCGGGACGTGAGAATTGGGGAATGACGAGACGACGGGTGGAGAGACTGAAGCTTACCGGATTCAGAGACGGTTCTATGGTTCAAGGTTCCGAAAGAGACAGAAAATATAACAAGGAACAATAACACGTTCCTTATTACGTGTATCTCTCCACACAGATATGCCTCTGTTCCCACTATGTCTCCCCACGTCTGAAACCGCGGTCTAAGTATACCTAAGTTTGGGTGGACAGACGGTAAATGATGATCGACACACAAGAACCGGTTCTTAAAGTCGGAGAGACTTGAAGTCAAAGGAGTAGACATTTTACCCCTGTGACTACGAATAGAGACTTCTAAACATTCTTATGTACATTTAGGAATTACGTTACGGATCTGACTCCAGTCATGAGTTTTCTACCTTTAACTGTAATACTATTTATGACCGACGTAGATACCACGTCAGGGTGACTCGGTTGTCTAGTTACACACTACACTGACCAATCGATCAACCCCTTCATTTAGTGGAACAAAGGGACTCTGAATCCTCGAGGTCTACGAGGTTCCCTACCATTAGTCCGGTTACCATGCACCTTTAAATCAGCGATTACAGAGACTATTAACCCGAAGGGACCACCGAATCTGTCATTTCTTAGGTAGACGTTACGTTCTCTGAGCCCAAGTTAAGGACCCAGACCTTCTACGGGATCTCTTCCCTTACCGGTGGGTGAGGTCCTACGAATCCCGTAGGGACCACTGAGTCTACCATCTCTTAGACGGACGTCACGTCCTCTGGGTCCCGAGACTATTATTGGGTAAAAATCGTTATTTATGTTTTACAAGTTTAGGTGTCTGGTCTCAGGAGAAAAAGAAAAGACAAAAGGGGTCATTGAATGAGAAAACCCATTGAGACTTAATCTTTTTATAGTCGTCTACCCCCTCCCGACCAATTCTTGTTCAAGAATAGATTCCCACTTCCTCGGAGAGGATTAATTCTTTGTGTCGTGTTTTTCTCTAGAGTATATTTGTTATCTTTTTTTATATTGAATGTCTTAGATCTTCCTTTGTTTTGTTCGCCTATTAAGGGAATCTTTGTCTATTCTTACTTATTGTCCATGGGTGTCCCCATTTTGGGCGAGACGGAAGTTCCTACTTTTGGTCCCCTCTCCCCCCTTTCCGAAAGGGACTCTTCGACGCGTTAAGGTCTTGTAGTCTAATACTAAGCCCAAATAAAGGACTATCCTAATTTCCATCTAACTAACAGTTTAAGTTTTGTAGGAGAGAGAAAAATAGACTTCTAAGTTGGTCCCCTCGGAAACGGAAAAGGGTTAACAAAACGTTTAACTAATGAGTCCCTGCAATAGTGCGGGGAGGCGGTCTCTACCTGTGGAGAGACGTACGAGACGAGGCGGTCGCTTCCCCCACGTCACCTGGGGGAGGCCAGCACCTCCCTACGCTCCCTGCCAGGAGACGGCCTCGTTCCTGAGTGCGTACGCGTAAAGTCTTAGACACGGAACTGGAGTTAAAACTCCGGTGCTCCTTCCAACGGAGATGCACTGCTGCCTCCGGTGACCAAAAGACTGGGTGGTCCCCTCTTCGCGGCCCAATAAAAGGACTCGACGCCTCGGTGCGAGTCCCGACCAAATACGACATGGTCAGTCCGGGTACTACTCTACCCGGTTCTAAAGCTTACAAATAAGAGAAAGGAAGGCTGGGTACCTGACTTACGGGGGCGGGGCAGTAAGCCGTGTCCGTGGGGAAGGTGCAACGAGACCAGTAAACAGAAGAACAGGAATCTAGGTGGGGAAGGAGGGACGAGAGGACGTCTCCTGTCTGGGAACGTATAATAAGGGGTCGACGGAAATAGTTGACCGGAGCCCACTCCAACCCGGTCAACTTCCTTGGTCCCGTCTGATCCCCCTTCACCCAACTCGATAAACTCACCCCGACGGTATTGGTCCCTTCCGTTTGGCCCACCGAACTTTGTTGACTTTGAATAAGGAAGAGCCAAGACCTCCTGCTTTCAGACTTTAGTTCCACGATCGTCCCGACACGAGGGAGACTCGAAAGATCCCTTCTTCGAGAGGAGCGTAGAAGGTGGAAGGCGACCGGGACCGATCGGAGCCACGAGAAGTCGAAGTCCAACGTAGTGGCGTTGGAGACGAAGACAGAAGCGGAGCGGAAGGGGGTGGAACACAGAGACACAAGAAAGAAGAGGAATGTTTCCGTCATCAGCAACCCAAAGGTTTGTCCGTGTAGGACTCCAACCTCTAATTGTACCTAAAACCTCCTTGTCGTGAGTGCCATGCCGTGCCCATTTCCATTCACTCCCACAAAGAACAGGAAAGACACCAAGTCTACCGGAGAGGTCGTTGACAGTGGTTCCAGGTGCTACCAGGGTTGAAGATGGTCCACCGGACGGTCCTTCGGAGAACGGAAAGAAGGGTCCTCCCGTCATTTATCTGAGTTGCCGACAGAGTAGAAGGGGACCACCGAAAAGATCGAGATTGTGAAGATAGTTATCGAACGGCATAATATAGAGATAATTTAACGGACGACACTCAAAACAAAAAAACCTATCTGAGGCTAACCGCAAGTACCAAACAGTCTGTAATCCGGTACAGATTTTCCACACAAGAACGGACCTTTTAAGGTACCTGTCTCCTCGGGCCGCCCGACGTCAGGTGCCCCGGGGACTCACCTTGTACTGACTCACTGACTCGTGTCTTTCCACACACCTTCGCAGGACCCATCCCCGATCCGTGTGTCGACACAGAGACCAAGTTTACCGTCGATGAATCATCAACCTACTGGAGCCCACCCAATGAATTCGAGAACCACAAACTTGAAGAGGTAACCGTTTCAGTCCCATTGTCACCATAGATTACCATAGACTAATCGTACAATCCTCTTTGTGCTTTTAGGTGTATTTAACACAGGGATCCAAGATTGTATACCTTTCACAAGAGATATGTACAAGTAACACTACCCCGACTAGTGGTTAGACACTCCGTCCCCGAAGTACCTTCTGTAGACCTTTGAACAGTCTTGTGTGGATCATTTTAAATTACCCGTGAGGAACGAGTCATATAATCCGACCGGCTTTTCAAACAAACCCAAAGAGACATGATAGAATGTCTTTTTGAACTTGTCTGAAAAACCGGTCGAGTCACATATGTGTATATGTGTGTGTCCAATTAATAATCTAGAACCACTATGTGCCTACACATTTTGCGAGTCAGACGTACGGAGAGGACATTTATTGGACGAAACTGGTGACTCGGAAACGGTGTGCATAGTATAAGTACACAAGGTCGAGATTTAGACTCTCGTGTCCTCGACCTTACAAAGGTTCCCTTTTTCTACCGTGGTCGGACCTTGATGGGATACTAGTAATTATTTATAGATTACCCCCCACAGCCAATGGATCTCCCGAGACTCGTTTTAAATCCATGTAAATTTTTTTAAGAACGACTCGTTAATAACACGGGAGTCTACTTGGTCCCCCGGAGGGTCCACCGAGTCATCTTAGTGGACGGTTACGTCCTCTGAAAGGGACACAGTCTATCTACAGGACCTCTTCCTTTACCGTTGGGTGAGGTTATAAGAACAGTCCTCTTAAGGTACCTGTCTCCTCGGACCACCCGATGACAGGTGCCCCAGTGTTTCTCGACCTGTACTGACTCATTGACTTGTGCATGCGTATGTGTGTTCGGGACTTTTATTTCCAGTCGCCGAGTCTTAAGGAGATTCTCGGAGAAATAACAGACAGTGATGTAATCCCAAGGGGTCTTTTTCTGTGTCTTGATTATCCTCTATTCCCACTCACACACGTACATAAAATTCCTTGACCGAGTGAACTGACACCACCAATCGTTCAGACTTTAGGTATCAAAGGTCTCGACTTTAGAATCCGTCATCAATTTCGAAGTCAGAGCTCTACCTTAAGGGAGAAGAGGTCCTTTGACGTCAAAACAAAAATTTTTGAAGCTGACTAACCTACTTCGAGTGGGTTGTCATTACATAAAGTGAATTTCAGTGGACTCCCGCCGACAGCAAGTCAGCGATTCGACACAGTCTGGGAAACACTGGGGCACCTGACGTCGTGCAGTCCGAAGGGACAGGAAGCGATAGAGGACCTCGGACGAGTCTGAGTACAGCTAACTCTGTCACTACGGTAGGTTGGTAGAGTAGGAGACAACGGGGGAGGAGGACGGAAGTCAGACTCCCGATCTACTAGTGGTTACGGTTGGTCTGAGTTTATTGAAATGTCGTTCGGGATCTAATCGGAAACTAATTTTTGACCATGGGATCGATTGGACTCGACTTTACACTGGGGAAGTTTAAGGACGTAACTGTAGAATTGGGGGTGACACTGATATAAACCTCTATCCCGAATTCCTCCAGTTGTTCCAAGTTACTCGAGTATTCTCGCCCCAAGTTTTGCCTGTATAACCACCGGAACATTCTCCTCCTTCTCTGTAGTGTCTATAGAAAGAGAGAGGTGCAGGTGGTACCTGTTATTTCACTCTCTTCAGGAGACGTTTGGTCCTTCTCTCGAGAGTCGTCGTTCTGGAACTAGAACCCGAAGGGTCTAAGATCTTGACATTCTTTTATCTAAAGATAACAAGTTTGGTGCGTCAGACACCATAAAACAATTCCGTCGCACTGCCAGAATCCAGACGGACTTTCTGTGTCTCTTGATAGTATCGGAGGGGTGATGGGACGTTCTTCACCTCTGGACCCTTTTCTATTTTATTTTTAGTAAAATAAAATTTTTTACTATGGGTCATGGTTCGTTACTCACATTACAGACACCTACCTTACTGAGGAACTTAGGTACTTATGGTAACTTACTTTTTGTTTTTCCGTTAGTCTATACTCTTTTACTCAGTCTATTGAAAAATCAGATAAAAAATAGTCTCACGTCTTCGGGGTGTTACACAATTAAAGACGACGTCGTTTCGCTTAGTCGATGTACGTTTGGATATAGGGGAGAAAAAACCTAAAGGAAGGGTAAATACAGAGGTGTCTCGTGACTCAAGGGACTCGCTAGGTCGTCCAAGAGTAGTCAGTAGATAAAATATGTATCGCAGTCGTCACATAGATACCCAGTCTAGAACGAAGTAGGTGAACCATCAATATCATTGGCCCCATGGTCCCCACACCACCACTTTGTCGTCTATGTCGGAGGGAGGGACCTTCGAATGACAGAGCTACCCTCTGTCTACTATTTGTCCTTAGGGTTTGCCCGACGTGTAATATCTCCTCTCCCCGTCCACTGTGGTCCTTTCTAACGGCCCTCCGTGATTATAAATTCAACTCCACTCAGTCCTCGGTCGGTTCACTCTCTCTTACGTCGGTCCTGTTTCCAATTCCACTCGTAGACTCCGACTCCCTTACGTGTACCCTTGCATTCTCTCCTGTGTCTTAGTCTCTGGCGCCTTGCCGCCGTAGACCCGACTGTGCACACTCGACGTCACGTCTCCGTCCGTCCCCGGTCTGAGTAGTTCCGGGGTCAAAGACGGGGTGTGTGTTCGGCCCTGCCCGTTGACTACACCGGAGGTGCTTACGGTGAACCGACTTGGGACTTGGTGCTATACCATTTGTAGTGCGACAAGAAAGTGGGCACTAAGGACTCGGACTCCTCCCGGAGTAGCTGCAACCCTACACCGACCATTTTGTTTTCGTGGTTTACAGGGGTTTCCCTTAGTGACCGACGAGCCCGAGGTCCGTCACCTCTGACGGGCGCGGGGTTGGGGGGTTGACTCGGTTAGGCACAACTAACGGCGTGACCCTCGTAAACGTGACCAGGTACGCCAAGGAGTAACCTTTCTGACTACGACTTCGACTTCGCGGTTATAAAACTGGTAGACTACCCTTCTTGACTGGGTAACGTTTTCAGGGACTACGAACCTTTCTAACTTCCGTCCTCTTCTTCCCCTGCTGTCTCCTACTCTACCAACCTACCGTAGTGGTTGAGCTACCTGTACTCAAACTCGTTCGAGGTCCTCAACCATTACCTGTCCCTCCGGACCGCACGACGTCAGGTGCCCTAGTGTTTCTCAGCCTGTGCCGACTCTCTGACTTGACTGACTGCGTCAGGGAGTAGCCTTCCTGCATCAAAAACAGTGTACAACCAATAAAAAAGGACCCTTGACTCTTTGACACATCAACACGACTTCGTTACAAATGCGTGACCGTAAATACTTACTCAGGAATATTAGAGTTATGACACCCACCCTCTTCAGTCTAAACCAGGAACCCTCAACAGTCAGTGTCCAACGTTCCTTGTGTCGATAGACGAACACGTCAAATTTCGGGCGACCTCGTAATTGACGCACGTATGGGAAGGGAGGACGGGACGACATTTACGGGTCCTCCGACAATTTCTGTCACAACGTAGCACCCCAAACCCCATCGTGAGGGTACCGGTGACAGACCTTCCCGCCGACCCGAGGGAGACTAGCCCAACCCGTACGCCTGAACAGAGAGAGCCAAGACCCGTGGGTCTCGTGTCGACAGACACGTCACGGACGGACGGACGGACGGACCCTCGAAGACGGTCCGTTGTCTTGGACTGCGTTTCCCCTCCTCACTAAAGAATCGACGGACAGACGAGGAGTCCGTGGAGGTAGTAGTGTGGACACCTTGGAACTTAGTCGTCGGTAAAGGGACGGGTCACTACTTCTCCCTACCCACCTTTGGTTGTAAGTACAACTGTCACCGTTACCAAATACTTTTACCTCGACCTTCTCCGACCTCAAGTGAGTGAGTCGTGAATGCATAACTTCCGTATGATACGCGGGGTACAACGTCATCCACAACCCTTACGTCATTTGTCCTTACTTCTTTTAGTGAGGGGAATTCAGTCAGTCAGTCGAGCCAGTACAGACTGAGAAACGTTGGGGTACCTGACGTCGTCCGGTCCGGAGGACCAGATGGTGGTTGAGGGCCCCAAGCGAGTTTGAGTACAGGTAACTCAGTCACCACGGTAGGTCGGTAGAGTAGGAGACAGCAGGGGAAGAGGAGGACGGGGATTAGGGAGGGTCGTAGTCTCAGAAAAGGTTTCTCAGTTGAGAAGCGTACTCCACCGGTTTCATAACCTCAAAGTCGAAGTTGTAGTCAGGAAGGTTACTTGTGGGCCCCGACTAGAGGAAGTCTTACCTGACCAACCTAGAGGAACGTCAGGTTCCCTGAGAGTTCTCAGAAGAGGTTGTGGTGTCACGTTTTCGTAGCTAAGAAGTCACAAGTCGAAAGAAATATCAGGTTGAGAGTGTAGATATGTACTGATGATCTACCTGGAATCAACCGTTTCATTACAGAGACGAAAAATTATCCGACGGATCCAACCAGTATTGAAAGGAAGGTTCCTCATTCGCAGAAAATTAAAGTACCGACGTTAGTGGTAGACGACACTAAAACCTCGGGTGAGGAGAATTCCTTGATGTAAGATCACTTCCTCTACCTATGAAAAATTTTCGTTTTCTATATACAATCACTCCGCATGGTTTCTCCCTTTTTTTTAGTTCCTCTCACCTTTTAAACCTGTAAAACCGATTTCAGTGACACGAACCTTCTAAGTATCGAGACGTCTCAGATTACCGAGTTTGAGAACCCACACACTGATACAGTCCAACACCGTTTCCCTTAATTTTAACGATTAGTCGACTACAACTCTACCTCTCTCATCAGACCTAATAGATCTACCCAGGTTTATAATTTTTTTTTAAAAAAATTTAAATAACCTCATATCAAGGAAACCCGAAGGGTCCACCGTGATCTCTTTCTTGGGTGGGCGGTTACGTCCTCTGTATTCTGTACGCTCAAGTTGTGGGACCCTTCGAGAGGACCTCTTCCTTTACCGTTGGGTAAGGTCATGAGAACGGACCTCTTAGGCTGCCAGTCTCCTCTGACCGCCCGACGTCAGGCACCCAGTCTCAGACTGTTCTGACTCACTTGTTTGGTAGCGGTGGGTAAGAGAAGTAAACGTAGAGACGAGGACGGGACGTCTACCCGAGTAGACATGGCGAAAAGATCTAAGGTGCATATACGTCATTATATGGTACAACCAAAAAGAGAAAGAGTGAGGAAATAAGGATCTGAGACTGTCCTAGCGTCGGTTATCGTCAGTGAGCTATTTGTAGATTGACTTCTGTCCCTAATAAGGCTTCGGGTGTAAGGAAGATGGTGGGAGGAGACGACAACGCTTCAATGCGGAAGGAACTCGTGTGGCCAAAACTTTAGTTCTAACTAAATTTTTCTTAGGACGGTTCTCGCGAGAGGACCCCGGCAGGAACCCGAGGGGCACGGAGACACTGGAGGGACCTTGGGTGCCGAGGGTCGCCATAGAAAGCCTTCGTCGGACCCTTCACTGCCAAAGGACCAGAGGGCAGAGAGAAACGATAAACCGTACTTCAAAGTCTTACTGTAAAGGAAGGAGAATTAAAGAGGTTTTCCGGTTGTTGTGCAATAAGTCCTCAGGACGCAGGTTAGGATTGTGGGCTACGTAGACTATCCGTTCGGCGAGTGAAAAAGATAAACACGTCGCCTCTGTAGAATAGCGAGGAGGGCGTGGAGCTCAAAGGTAATACTTTACGTAGAGGATAGTGAGAAGTGGACACAGGAACCGTCGAGGGAGTCCAAGTACACGGAAGAGTTTGTGATAAGTAGAACAAGTTCAAGAAGCCCCAGGTTTTATTTAGTAGCGGGACAGCGGGTCTCAACGTGCACGGGGTGACCGCACGCCGACTCATCTGTCCACCTGCATCCGTTTGGTCCCTACACCAAATCCTTTCGGTATGATAACCTTATTGAAAATAGACCCTCAGAAGACAGGTTTTCATGGGGTTTTCTTACGTCAAAACGTAGTGGATTCCTTTGTACGGTTGCCTAGCAAAAAGGACGCCTGTCAACCGTCGAGTTTGATACTCCCTTTCGTCTTCTCACGGATTTCCACTCGTGCCGTGTCAAAAGTAAATCCTTACTGTCCGAGATTATTTTCCAACAAAAATTCCAAAGTACGACCGAATCGCACTAGGAGAACCCGTGATTTTTATTTGTCTAATATGTCTCGATCCCAAGACCCCTTTTTTTAGTCGAAGGAAATGATGGGAGGAAAAATAGGCGGGTTGAAAGGAAAAATTAAACAAAGAAAATTAAAAGTCATACGGTTTTTATTCCAAAAGTCTTCGTATTGTTTAATACCTAAAGTCCGTAGTGTTATGAAAGAGGTCCATGTGTGTGCTACGTGTGAATACGCGTCCGTATGGGTGTGCGTGTGTGTACGTATGCGACTTTATACCTTATACGTGTGTATGTTACGTGTGAATTACGTTTGTGTGTATGTGTGTGTACGTGTGTACATACGCTATGTGTGTGTGTGTGGAAGAAAAGCCAAAGATATGGTGCCGATTTCGTGTTTACGTCACAAAAAGTGTCTTGACCACGATAAAAATCTGATTTAACATCCTTCAGACGTCGAGATTATTTACCTGTTCTTCGTGTCTTCGGCTCGCGTACCATTATGTGGTTGCACTTCCGATCGGACCGGAAGTCGGTTACTTGACACCAATCTGCGACATCGTTACCTCGTTCTTGTGGCGAATGTTTCCTGACTAATTATTCGACTGTTTGCAGGTCCGTAAATAAAGGATAAGAAATCACGGTCGCTCTAAGTGTCATCGTACAAAGGTTGAAATAATCATTTTAGAGGGTCGGACTATGAGATACCGTACAAGTACCTCCCGAAGAATTTAGACGACGTTTAATAGACCTTTCCACTTGTAAACTATTTGTAAGGAAAAAGAGACAGTGGGATCGTCTTGAACACACAAAGAGACTGAGGTACTGTCCACCGTAGCTTGTTATGGCAATACAAAAGGGTTTGAACTGTGCACGCCTTTAAAAAAGGCTGTCTCCCTAATCGTAGACGACCATTGACTGAGCACCGGTGACTCACGTTGAAGGACCCAGTACAAACAAAGTCCCTTCAAGACAGGAAGAACCACCGTAGACGGGTGAGACACGAGTGAAACTGAAAGAAACCCCCAGCCGGTGAAAACCCCCGAAGGGTCCACCTCCATCACGGTCACGTCCTCTACATTTTCCGTTCCTAACTGGGGACCCAGTCTTCTAGGGGACCTCCTCCCGTACCGTTGGGTGAGGTCCTAAAGACGGACCTCTCAGGGTACCTGTCTCCTCGGACCTCCCGATGTCAGGTACTCCAACGTTTTCTCAGCCTGTGCTGACTCGTGACTCGTGGTCGACCAATTACCAAGGGTTGGGGGAGAAACCCTATTTGAGTACTATAATCAGTAGTCCCTTCTACCACATTTTACTACATTACATTTTAATACCCTACCTTACTCCCACTAGTTGAAGAAGTGGACTCTGTCGGGGTCTAAAATTTTAGTCTTCAGGACGTAGGGTCCTTTGACGAGTCAGGGTGAGTTTCACCCCACAACCAATGGGATCTACCATCTGAGTGGTCGAACTCACTTCCTTTGAGCCTCCCCGAGCCCACATCCCAGTCTGGGTCAAGGTTTAAGGTCACCGGGGACAGTCGAGACACTGGGACCCACTGGGCAATTGGAGAAGTTCGGCGACACAATAGTTTTACCCCACTTACGGATCAGAATCACACGACACTCCAAATTCATTGCATTCTATAAATTCAACATCTTGTGGTACGGGACCGGGTAAGGGTGACGGTGCCAGCAAAGACTTCAATATTTTCGTAGTGCACCCGTTTTTATTTTTATTGACGATGGAGTAGAGAACTTACTCTGTTCCGTTTTAGACGTATATATCCCTTATTACTTGACATAAATAGATTTTATCTATCGATTATTCCTGGACGGCAGATTGTGTTTCCTGAGATGAGCTATAAGACGTTACTAGATATACCCCTTTCTTGGATTTTTTCTCACCTATATACACATACATAGTGGTCAAGTGAAACGAACTTTGATTGTGTGTGTGTGTGTGTGTCTTTCTTTATTTGAAATCTCGGCCCCAACCCCCCGAGAATCCACCAGACACTACCCGAGAACCTTCACCCAAGATCTTTGCACTGCCGTTTACTGTGTCAGTTTAGGACGGTAGGTACCACCAGGGAAGGAGAATTGAGGGTACGCTAAAGGGGTCCTTTCGTTCTGAAGTTGACTGTTCAGGCGGAGGAAGTGGTAGAGGACCGACCTGTCTACCACGAACATATTTTCTGGGACGGGAGGTGACTTTAAGATAAAACCCCGATGTATTTTTACTGTTACTGACCCTTCAGTGTTAAAAATTAATTTACATAAGTCTCTCTCATGTCTAATTACGGAGATTGGTTCTCTCATAAATTACGAGTCTCCGGTCGAGTACGGACGACTTCGTTTTTAGAGGGATCGTCACCTCGAAAATTCTTAACGATAAAGGACGGAATTATTATGAGTTTTGGTGTAAGTATTGTTATATTAATCGTTGTGTCAAGGATAGTATGTCGTGCACTCCTGAGACGTAATAATTAATGTGGTTGTCTCGGAAGCGCGTCTCTCGGTTCGAGATTAAAATCGAAAGTTCCATTTACTTGGATTTGCACCCCCAGTCCCCTCGGGGCGTCTCGTCCCACGGGCCGCGTATCGAGGGCAGAGAGACCGCTAGTGATTTATTGTCGCTGACGGGACAGGTGTCGCGGAACCCCTTACTGTATCCAAAATTTCAGGTTCGAACTCACTTAAACCGACGTGAGGGTTTAAAACATGTGCCCTTTTATACTGCTTATAGGCTCGTCACGAATAAGACAGATTCCGAGGTAGAAATTTAGGTGTCCTGTAGTACTATGAACAGCTGTCTACTCGACTCATCCTTCCGGAAGGACTCCCAGAATCTCTGGTTCAGAATGGGGTCACCCGAACCGGGTGATAAAGGTCGGGGAGGAAGTTGTGAGGCCCACTGAAACATTCTGAGAGCGGAGATCGTGGTCTTCGTGAGCCCATTCCTTCCGCGCGCAAAACAGTAGAGACCAAAACGATTTCCGGACACGGCGAGGACTCTTTCCTTTATTTTACGACTTTGTCAACAAACAAATCAACGATACGGCACAGAGAAAACACTCGGGCACCGGACGTCGGGCGGTCCGAGGAGACAGGTGCCCTAAGAGGTCCGCTCTTATGACCTCACCCAACGGGACGGGAGGAGGTCCCGTAGAAAGGTTGTGTTCCTAACTTGGGCTCAGAGGACACAACGTCTACCTAAGAAATGGTGACTCGGTAGTCCCTTCGGGTAACTTTGTCTCATCGAGATTGAATATAAGGAACACGTCGAATATTCCCGTGGGTAAAGATATATAAAAGTGTTTACAGAATGGGAACTTTTTTATTCAAACGGTTAACCTATCTGTGTTTTACTAGCCTTTAACAATAAAAGTAAACGGTAGTACCTAATACTTCTCGTGTCGAGTCGACTCTACCGTTGTACCTCCTCGTGCAATCTGCTTCTTGCTTGATCCCGTCCTAGTCTACTACGAAGACCCCCCACGGGACCGAGAGGTAGACAGACGTTCCATGGGCCGGCGGGAGTAGTCGTGGAAGGGGTGTGACGGGAAATGGCACTCTAGAGAGACGAGTCTTACGGGTCTCATCCGTAAGGAGGTGGTCTTAGATCGGGAAACCACAAGAGAATGAGAAACACGGAGGTAATTTTTCCGTCATTGTTAAATTTTTCTGAAAGGGTTCCTAGATGGTCTCTAATCTACCTGTGATCCGATCGAAGACTCCTACGACTTTTTTTATTCGGGACAAGAAATTGAGTCTCCTAGAGTTTCGGGTCACTCCTTCTACCTGTTCACTTTTGTTTTGGCGACTTATATTAAGTAACACTTTTTGTTCTTGAATTTTCTCTGGAGACATCTCAGTATTCCCCGAATAAGAGAGATTGGGTGAGGACGGACTGTTACGTGTTCGTCCAACTCCTTTTCGTCGCAGAGGGTGACATCGAAATACAAGGGTGGGTCGTACTTCTCCTCGTAGGCCAGACCCAGACCCAGAATGAGTGACCCACTTTGACGCCACTGGACTGAGGGTCGTGAAGCCAGGGGGAATTGTGAGTCCTACCCGCACCGACTCTACGGAACCGAGCCTCTTCCCTCAACGAGAGAAAAGACACACTCCCAGCCTTTCCTCACGGGTGTCCTTACCTCCACGGCTTACCTGAACACCCGTACCGTCCCCTTCCTTTCCCACGCGACTTGACTGTCGCATCGCGACTGCAGACACGTGACGGTGCACATTGTACCCCAAAGGCCCCGGAGCCCCCGTTTCTGTGGCGGACGGCAACGTTCTCTGTCTTCTCCGTTCCCAGCTAGGCACCCAGTCCTTCTAGGGGACCTCCTCCCGTACCGTTGGGTGAGGTCGTAAGAGAGGACCTCTTAGGGTACCTGTCTCCTCGGAGCTCCCGATGTCAGGTGCCCCAACGTTTTCTCAGTCTGTACTGACTCGTGACTCATGGTCGACCAATTAGTAGAGGTTGGGGGAGAAGCCCTATTTGACTACTATAATCAGTAGTCCCTTCTACTACGTTTTACTACACTACATTTTAATACCCTACCTTACTCCCACTAGTTGAAGAAGTGGACCCTCTTGGAGTCTAAAATTTTGGTCTTACAGACAACACACGCCATTGCGATACGCTTCCCGATTCCTATGCTCTTTGTCAATGAAGAGACCTCCTTCAATGGAGAGTCCTTCTGTCTGATCACTTGTTGTTACTTCAATGTGACACTCTTTATTATGTCTTTATCCAAATCCCACATCTTAACAACCCTCGAAGGGTCCACCATTTCTTAGACGGTCGGTTACGGCCTCTGAGTTTTCTGTTTCTAAACTAGGGACCCAACCCTTCTAGGGGACCTCCGCCTTTACCGTTGGGTCAGGTCATACCAACGGACCTTTTAGGGTACCTGTCTCCTCGGACCACCCGATGTCAGGCACCCCAGCGTTTCTCGTGCGGTCGTACGTAAGTACACACTTTATCTACCGATCACCCTCGAGTCGAGACACTACTGGATCTCCCAACCCTACACCCCCCGCCGTCCGTCCGAGCTCTTCCTCCCCTATGTACATAGTATATCGACTAAGTGCAACAACCTATCGTCTTTGGTCACTTTGTAACGTTTCGTTAATAGGAGGTTAATTGTTTTTATTTCCTCTAGGGTTGTTTCTTCCAGGTAACTCGATCCAAAACTTACACTTTTCCTTAAAAGGTCTGTCTTTTCTCCCTTTTAGTGTACGTCTGTGTATCCTGTAGTCCGGTATTATAATTGTCATATAAACTTCTCGCAGACTGTACTGAATCACCACCCCTCAACCCCCTCGTTCTGACTACCTTTTACTTCGGGTCCCGGATATTGTCCACATAATAGTTATAAAGGATAATATATAAAACGTCTATAATTGTTCATAAACCGTTTTCTTAATTTTTATAGGGTCCAACTTCAGTAAACCTTATTTCATAACTTACTTAATGTTTCTTCCTTTAAAAGACGTCCTTAAGAGTCTCGGTAGTCGACTTAAGGGTTCTCTTCCACTGTCCGAAAGGGTTTAAATAATGATCCAACTTGGAAAATTTCGTTTTTAGTTTAAACGGTAAAAACATGTATTCTTTGTCAGTTTATCACCATTAAAATATACTAAGTTTGATCGTAAAATGGTGGTTCGAGAAACTAGTCCCTGAAGACAAAACCTCTTGTCAAACGTTTTATACTTATCTTCACAAAAGGGTAGGCAAAAGGGAATACTTTTGCCTTATACAGTATAAAAGGAACGTATGGTAGGGATGAAGGTCTGATTAACGACAAATTATTTTTGAAAACTTTAGTCCGACAGACTACCTGAAAAGAGGTCCTGTTCTTCTAGATGGATATTTATCGTCTTTACAAAGGTTCAGTGGGGAATCCATGAACTCCCGCATTATACGTTTTTCCTCTGAGTCTAGTTGTCTGTCGGGTTCCAGTCGTCTGACCTGAATCACAAACGGCATAGTGTCCGGAGTGGGGACTTATAAGTAACCTTCTTGACTACGACTACTCCTTCGAGGTTATGAGACCAGTGGACTACGCTTCTCGACTGAGTAACCTTTTCTGGGACTACGACCCTTTCTAACTTCCTCCCTCCTCTTCTCCTGTCTCCTACTCTACAAATCTATCATAGTGACTGAGTTACCTGTACTCAAACTCGTTTGGGGTCCTCTGTCACTTCCTGTCTCCTCAGACCGTCCGATGGCAGGTACCCCAGTGTTTCTCAGTCTGTACTGAGTCCTACCTTGTTGTTGTTCTTTCCGGAGTGGGGTAGGACTTCTGGTCTCGGTTCATTGTCTGACTCTTTGACACACTAGGTGGACCTGGTGTGTTCGACCCACGAGTCCCCTCGACCCGACGACCAGTCTACGGGTCCACCGGAGGTGGTGACCCGTCTCTTCTGTCTTGCAAAATTTCTACGTAAACGGAGGTCACTGTGTTTTTAGGGACGGGGGCCCACTCTTCCGCCTCGTCGCTACACTTCGTGTCCGTGGGCACACTGGGGTGTGGCCGGACCCATTCCTGCACACAGGAGTACCTTTTCCTCTGCCAGGTTCCCAGACAGGCCCGAGGACAGGCGGTCGGAGACCTTAGTGCCCGGTGGCTACCGAGCCCACTGCCTGTCACCGATCTGCTCCCCCACCGTTCCGTCGACTTGTGGGAGGACCCCCGAACTCCCCCGCCGTCCTTCCGGATCTACCACTCGTGTCCAGTCCTCAGTTTGTACAGACGAACAATTAGGACACGGGGCCGAATAGCGACACACCGGAATCCGGTCAAGGAGTCAGAGAGACACGAGTTTTACGTCGGACGAAGAGTCCCTACGAGACCTTAAATTTGTTCTGCCGCGTACATTCCGCGGTCCGGGTCAGGACTCGACCGCGCATCGGCCACGACCCGGTGGTTAACACAATGAGGTCCGAACAAAACAAAAAAGAAGACTTCAGTATAAATATGTAACGGAAAAACCTCTAAAAATTTTTCAACTAAAAAAAAGTAACAATATACTGTACTTTTTAGTACAAGCGTACTGGTACCCATAAAAAAAAAAATTCCTGTCTCTCTGATAGAAGGAAAACTAAGGATCTTTATAGTCAAAAAATTTAAAAAAAAAGTGGACTCACTGTTATATTCTTTTGGGGTCCTCTGAAACAGTCCCTGTTATGTCAAATGAAAAGTGACTCATTGTTGATCAAAGAGAACTAAAAGGGAGAAAATCTTCCTTTTCCCATCTAAAGGAATCGACGAAGAAGGACGCACTTCTGGAGCTATGTCTTCGCGACGTTGGGCTCTTCCGTATTGAGACCCCCCTTTTACATAAAGTTCGTTTTTAAGAAAATTTAGGTACTGTCGGACCAGACAAAAAGGAAGAAACGAAGAAATGACTCTTTTGACTCAGACACTGACTATCGTGTCTCCCACAACCCTTAAGCCGTATAGTCACAGACTCCAGTTGTGATCGGTAAGAACCCTAAAGGACCACCAGGTCCCCGATTCTGAGGTACACGGGTTACGTCCCCCGGACCCAAGCTAGGGACCAGCCCCTTCGTGTGCAGGGCATTGACCTTGTTCTTTTTCCAGGACACACGGTGTTAATTCTGACTCACGTCGGATTATTTTTTTTAAAAAAAATTTCTTATTTTGTTTTGTTTTTGGGAGATCAGGGAGAAGGACAAAAGGCACCAATAACACGACACGAATCGACGAGACAGGACAGGTTGAGACACTTTAGTATCTGACATCGGGTGGTCCGAGGAGACAGGTACCCCTAAGAGGTCCGTTCTTATGACCTGACCCATCGGTCAAGGGAAGGGGTCCCCTAGAGGGTTAGGTCCTTAGCTTGGGTCCAGAGGACGTGACGTCCACCTAAGAAATGGCTGAGGCGGTGGTCCCTTCGGGAATACAGCAATGTCTAGTGTCGTCAAACGTTTCTCGAAAACACCTCCCACCTAATGACAAGGATTACAAGGGGATTGGTAGGTCTCTCCTCCCAGTTGCTTCTAGGGAGGAGGGAAAATTACCGTCAGTTTCGTTCTACTACTACAATACACGTTACGGGACTGGTCACCGTTAGTCCTGACCTCACCCTAAGCTCAGGCCCAGAAAAGGACAGACAGGGACCGACGGGAGCCAAAGACTTCGGGGACGAGGTGACTCAACGGAAGTCGTATCACGTCCCTCAATGAATAATGTCTCCAGTGGGGGTGCCATTCTTTCCTTCAGGTTGACAACTCCCTCCTTCGGGAGAAAGTAAATATAGTACAGCGAATAAGGGAAATTGTAGTCCCGACCCTGTTCCCTGAACCCGTACCCGCTATATCGTAGAACCATTGACTCCTCCGGCCCATACTTACACTGAAACACCCGTGGAGGGGCACTCAGTGGGGGTTTGGAGCGTGAACGACTAGAGTTCAGGACCCTACAGAGTAGACGAAAGAATTGTGTCGTCGTCTTCTTTCTCCCCAATAAGAGACTACCAGAACCTGACGTAAAGATTCGTTGTTTGAGACAAAACGAAAGAGGGTCGTAGTTCCTCCGTAATTCTTATTTCTACACGGACCTATTTCTTCTACACATTTACCTTATAATGAGTCGGTAATATTCCTTACTTCGTTGTACCTCCTTGGATGTCTAACAGTACGACCCACTTCTTTTAGTCTCTTCCTGTCCGTAGTATACTACAGTGAATATGCACCTTAGATTTTCTTTAAGACGTTTACTTGTGTGAATGTTTTGTCTTTGAGTGTCTGAATCTCTTATTTGGATACAATGACCTTCCTTCCCAGTCCCCTCCCTGTCAATCCCTCAAACCCTACCTGTACACGTGTGACGACGTAAATTTTACCTATTAGTTTTTTTTTTTTCTATTAGCTGTTCCTGGATGACGTATCGTGTTCCTTGAGACGAGTTATAATACATTGTTGGATTAACCTTTTTATTAAACTTTTTTCTTATCTATGTATACATATATATTGACTTAGTGAAATAACATATTGACTTTGTGTAAAAATTAGTCAATACGATATTACATTATATTTTACACTTTTTCTTACATATAAGTGTCCCTATTTAATCCTCAAACCCCAATTGTCTATGTGTGTCTTCGCTTTCACTCTCAACGAGTCAGCACTGGCTGAGAAACGTTGGGGCACCTGATATGTCAGGTCTTAAGAGATCCGGTCTTATGACCTCACACATCGAGAAGGGAAGACGTCCCCTAGAAGGGCTGGGTCCCTAGCTTGGGTCCAAAGGACGTAACGTCCGTCTAAGGGTCGACTTGGTGGTCTCTTCGGGTTGTCTATGTTTGTCGATATGTGTTTCATCTATTTTTTTGTTTCACGATGACATATCGTGTCCCTTGATATAGGTTGTAGGATATTATTTGGTGTCATCTTTTATTAGAAGGTTTCTTATGTATATAGATATATTGACCGAATGAAAAGACAAGTGGTCTTTACTTGTGTTGTAACTTTTGGTTGATATAAGGTTAATTTTTCTTTACTGCCTTCTGACTGAAACACTCGACCCGACGACTCGTAACGTATACTGATTCTTTACTTTTTAGGGACGAGACGTGGGTCTCGGAAGGTTAGGACGACGGGCCTGACGAAGAGAAACGATAAGTGATCTTACTTTAGTCCGTTCAGACTCTTCCTTTTCGATAGTATTATCGTTTCTAAGTCACTCTCTCCTCCGCACGATAGGACTTCGAAGCGAGTTGCACGGGAAAGGAAAAGGGAAAGGTGGTAAGGGTAGGTCCAGCCGTGCCTACAAATAGGGTGGGTAAACTCTTCGTCGTCGGCACGTGTGTATGCCGTAGTTTTCACCTAAAAGATCTCAGTCGGGCGAGTTTCGTCGACACGCCGGAACTCGTGTTTCGGAAGAACTTCGGAGTCAGCGTCAAAGGAGCAGACTCTTCATGTTCGAACACTCTGACTCAACCAATTAGTGAGTGAGTAAGTAAGTAAATGACGAAGTGAGTGATGGACCCATGACTCATGGACGGCGCGCGGTCTGTAACAATAAAGAAACGAGTGATTTGTAAATGACTCGATGGATGAGACAAATGACCCGTGGATGACGTACGGTCCGTAATAATAATAATTTGTGACGCCCCACATAAAAAATAAACTGGCAGTTCTGTTGGGACACCGTCAAGGAAAGTAATAGAAGTACAATGTCTCCTACTTTACCGTCGTTTCTGTCCACGTTATTGAGTCCCAGTGTAGGGGTCACTCGCCGACTTGACCCTACCCTTAAGTGTGAATCAGCAGGACACGACCAGGACCCCCTATTTCGTGTGGTGAGCCAGGGATTAGACTTCTACGAGTGCGAATCATCGCTTTGTCCGCACTTTCACCAACACTATACATCCGTGCCCAAGTGTTGTCTCGATACTGTATACCTCCCTTGAGTTGGGTAGAATCTCCACCTCCAGTTCCTTTGGAATTGTCTATCCCCTAAAGTTCACTTTAGAACTTCCTGCACACATGAAAGAGCTACTTCCTTTCCTCCCCTCCTCCCCGTTCTGTAAAGCCCATCTCTCTCTGTCCCCATGTTTCGTGTCTTTTTTAGTCTGCACAAACCCTTTGACAGTCCTCAAGTCGTCCCAACCTTACGTCCTATAAATGTTCTTTTTCCTCCCTGTACTTCGATTTTCCTACTCGTCCCCGAAATTAAAAGAGACCAGTGTATGTGTCTGACCTCGTCAGCGACGGGAGGAGGTGCGGCCATTGGTACCACTACTATCACCACTACTACTATTATCTAATCTAAACGTGTTGTGGATCGTCAAATACTTTGTGTTGGTGTATACAATGTCATATAGTAAACTAGGGTACTTCTTCCGTTGTGTCCCTCATAAAAATTAGGGGGACAATGTGTTTTTATCAAACTGGAGATCAACGAATGTTTTCAAACAGGGTCTACATGAGTCGGTGCGGGTTTCCATCACTAGTTTGACGAAAAATAAACAAACGAAACGTAAACCTCAGATCCTCAGATGACAATAAAAAGAATAGGTCGTTCTCGTTTTTTTTTTTTTTTAGTTAGTCTAGGTGATTTTCAAGTCTCAATTACAAGTGGTTTATTGGTGCACGAGGGAACTTAGAGGATTAGGGACGGGGTGAGGGGGTAGGGTTGAAGGTCAACTCGGTTTCAGTGTACTGACTAAGACTGGCTATCCGACCCTGTTCTTCACTCCACAGTAAAGTCCAATTTCATCAATGAAGGAAAGAAAATTAACGAAAAGTGGACTGTGTGCCTGTAGAATAGAAGATCTACACTATCGAAGTTCTACCGTCTCTCACCGGTCGAGTTCGATCTTTATTCAGAAATAACCCAGTTCGGTCGACGTTAAAACCCAGAATAGAAATGAGACTGTATCGGATTGGACAGGAAGGATGTTGTCAAAAGGTCACAACCGTAAATAAGGAATGGAAGATAATCAGAAATAGAGTCCAACTGTGTATAGAAGATCTCTTGTCTCTGTTTGCCTTCATAAACTCTTTTGTACGATAACGATTAGGGTATTATCCCAAGCGACTCGAGTGAAGAGAAAGAACGAGTTTTCAGAAGTTTCTAAAAGGTGACGAGGCCGACTACAGACTTAAGGACTCGGACCGTCCATTCTATAAAACACTAGATGAGTAGAAACATAAAATAAAGGGTGGTCTTAAAGGAGGGGTTAAATTAAAGGACGGAGTCACGTGGTGCATCTAAGGGACGTATGCAGGAAGTTCCTAATAAATGTCAGGAGGAAGAGGATGACCTAATATTCAAGGAACTTTCGTCTCGACACCACTAACAAACCTTTTTCTTTATGAAGGGTCCTTCTTGAACCGTGTTTTCCTTACACGCACCTTGACTTACGGAACCTTTTTACTTAGACACTCTTTCCTGGTGAAACGAGCCCTGTGAAATTCTGAGGGTTTCGTCAGATCGACTAAAAATTTTACTCCAGCAAATCCATGACTACTTGGATAAACGTCCCGTCCTCATATCTGTGTCTGTATCTCTTGTCTGAATAAATACCTGTATCACCATCATCCCCTTCCTCTCTCTCCCTACCTAACTCTCTCATCGTAACTTTACCACCGAGTCTCTAATTTCGTAGACGGACCTTACACCCTCTGGACTCAAGTTAGGGACCCAACCCTTCTAGGGGACCTCTTCCTTTACCGTTGGGTGCGGTCATGAAAACGGACCGCTTAGGGTACCTCCCTCCTCGGACCATCCGATGTCAGGTACACCAGCGTTTCTCAGTCTGATTCGCTAAAGTGAAAGTGAAAGTGCACACTTTATCTATCGATTTGCCTTCCACGACATGCTGTGTCCCTAGAGTTGGACCATGAGACACTGGTAGATCTGCCCACCCTACCCTATCCTGTACACCTATAGATACCGACTAAGCACAATTACATACCGTCTTATGATGTTTTATGACATTCCGTTAATAGTAAGTTAATTTTTTTTTTTTTCTTCTTCTCTTCCTTGGGTAGGAGGAAAGGAGAGAAGGAAGGAAGGGGTCAATCAGACTCTAGGCCCGTCCGAAATATAAGAGACCCGGAGTAGTATCTTGACTCCTGAGAACAAAAGAGGACCATGGAGGGTTCCGTACGTTTCTGGATCACCTATTTCTATAGAGTCATGTTTTATCTATTTTATAAGTTCATGTTTTTCGTAAGGAACGTGAGACAATAATATTACTATCGTACCGACCATTGAAAGGAGGGTTGAAGAGGGGCACCTCTTGACTTTTCCGTGAGGTGCACTTCCAAGTCGTAGTAGTCTTCCGTATGTGCTAGTCGTATTTGCAGAGTAAGATCTACTTAGGTGAAGTTAATATATAAATTAAGTCGACCCGTGAGGGGTCACTTCCCAATAAACCATAAGTGGACGGTTTCATAAAGGTTATTGGAGCACCCCTGTTCCTAAACGGTTTTAAGTACGTTGGAAAGAATATAATTACGTCTTCTTGAACTTCCAATAATTCAGGTACGAAGACTGTCGGGGCCGTCAATGTTTATTTCGTCGATTACTCTTCTTTTTGACGGAGGTGACGGAATAAAGGATTAGGGGTCGGTAGAAATGCGTTCTCACGACACTGTTTACCATGAAAAGTGGAAAAATCGTGCGGGGGAAGAGGCTAATGTCTAAATCTACCTGTCGTACTGGCGTTCTCAATTTGAGGGGCTTCGTTTACTAACGGAGATCGTGGGTGGTATACGTTAAGCCCACTTTAAAGGTTCACGGTTTACTTTATTAACGTTGTCCCTTCAGATTGAGTCGTTCACTTAAATATTTTTAATTTTCCAGACACTCCACTACGAGCACCTGGGTAAACAGTGTAAAAAGGAGTAATTCTAAATTAACTTTACTTGAGACCATTGACATTCTTTTCAAATGTAAGAATAAAATCTGATCGGCTATGTTCTTCCATTAAAAAATTCGTAGGTCAAAGGTGAACCCCAGTCGAGGTACGGGACGACAAAGTGTTACCTGTGAACGTACTAGCATGGTCACTTTAAGTTTTATATTCTTTATAGTAATAACGTTGGGTTTTACGTCAGCTCAAAACTGTAGAGTCCTCGGACCCACAGACACAAACTTCCGTGTTAATTTTGTTGAAGACTTGGTTGAGCTTTTACACTTAACCGGGGGATGGTACATTTTGATTAAATTTCCTTTACCTCTCAGTTTTATAACAGTCGATTGTATTAATGGAATATATCTGCTTCAGTAAGTAAATAGACATGAAGTCACATTAACATCTTCACTCACAATCACATTTTGTGTGAGAATACAGGTGTATTCCCCACCCCCTCCCAATCTTATACTCTCATAGGAACAGACCTGGGACGATTCGACGACTACGCACCTTACAGTAACTTGTCGAACGTTCAGCACACTATCACGACGGATGGTCCTTAGAGTCGAGGTGCGGCGACAGAAAGGGTGGTTGTGACGACTAACTTTTTTATTTAAGGGTTTACCAGGTACAGTTCCAGTGGTAGGGGCGGGGGTGACGATTGGGTGACAGACCCACGGTGTGTCGAGTCCCGACAGACTGTGACGACGGTGCGGCAGGAAAAATATGTACTATATGAAAGAAACCCAAAGATCCAGAAAGAGGACTAACGGAGGGAGGTAGAGACTACTGAAGAGGACCCAGAGGAAAGTCCCAAGAGAGGGAGGTCACGGCCAGGAAGAGGTTGAAAAGACGAGGTTCAGAAGGACGGAGGAACGAGTTCTGGAAGGGTGACCTCACGCAACCTATTACAGGGGGTTCCCTTACATTCAATGACGTCGGTGATACCTTTTGTCACACCTCTCAGGGATTTTGTGATTTTGAACTTGATGGTATACTAGGTCTTTAGGGTGAGGACCCGTATGTATGGATCCTTTTTGATATTAAGTCTTTCTATGTACGTAGGGTCGCAAGTGACGTCGTGATAAATATTATCGGTTGTGTACCTTCATTGGATTTGCAGGTAGCTGTCTACTTACCTATTTCTTCTACACCACATATATATATATTTTACGTTATAATCAGTAGTTTTCCTTTACTTCGTTACGGTAAAAGTCGTTGCACCTACTTGGATCTCTAATAGTATGACTCAGTCTCTCTCTACTTATGGTATACTATAGTGAATATACACCTTAGTTTTATACTATGTTTATTTGAATAGATACTTTGTCGTTGTCTGAGTGTCTGTCTCTCTTGTCTGCACGTCAACGGTGTCCCGTCCCCCGACCTCTCCCTACCTAACCCTCGGACCTCAATCGTCGACGTTTGATGATATGTATCTTACTTATCTGTCGTTCCGGGACGAGATGTCGAGTTATAGGGTACTATTTGACATTACCTTCTACTATATTTTTTCCTACATACACATACATATTGACTTTGTGAACCGACATGTCGTCTTGAGTTGTGTAACACTTAGTTGATATGGAATTAAAAATTTTTTCTTTATAATTATGTGCGTGTAAACACACTCTAAGTTACCTGTACTTAAACTCGTTTGAGGTCCTCTAGTCCCGAAGGGACAACGGAGTCTACCATTTCGTAGACGGACGTTACGTCCTCTGGACCCAAACTAGGGGCCCAACTCTTCTAGGGGACCTCTTCCTTTACCGTTGGGTGAAGTCATGAGAACGGACCTTATAAGGTACCTGACTCTTCGGACCATCCGATGGCAAATGGATGGTCCGAAGAGTCAGGTACGCCAGCGTTTCTCAGCCTGCACTGACTCACTGAAGTGAAAGTGAAAGCCCCTCTATCACCTCCTGTTTCCTCGGAACGTGCGACCTCAGGTACCCCAACGTTTCTCTGTGTCGAATCGCAGGCTTGTTGTTGACTCATTTACAGAGAGGTGAGGTGGCACTCGCATACTTTCGAACTTATGGTGAAAGGGACGAGTAGAGACAAAGGTCGTGGGGTGTGGTACGGACCGTGGATCGTCCGAAGGATTTGTAAACGATGGTCTCAGCTACTTACGAGTCGTGTATTATTCACTAGTCCTATAAGACCAGTAATTACGATTCGAACCACTCTCGTCGTTGTGTGGAAGTAAAAATATTAGGGGTCCGAAACCTTATGTCACTCGTATTCTCTAATAGAACACATAATAGTTTCCATTATTGATAAGAAAACTGAAGTAGATTATTAGTCGTAAAATTCATATAGTTTCCATAAAAAGAGATAGTATTTTGGTCACTGTCATTTCTGACAAATATGTGTGTCAGTAACGGTGTCGATCTCTAACGGATTTCGGTGACCCTTTAATTATTCCTTTATTGTCAAAAGTCTCCCCACTTTCTGGAGATTATTCTTTTTCGATTCACTTGTGTACATCAAGTTTCAACTTAGTTGACATACATTTACATCAATAACTTTCGTGCCAATATTGATGAAAAATTTTTTACTCCGTCAGGGGAATAGTTAAAGATCGATACGGATTACTTCATTCGTACGGACCATGAAAATTCTTGCTTCCTTATTGTATTCTTATAAGGAATCTGAGTCTAACCCCCATTCCGTTTGAGATCTCAAAAGATCTTTTAAGATGTAGATCTTTTTGGTTTCAATTGGAAATAATGTAAAATTTTTTCATTGAAATACACGATTATACTAGTATAGGTCTCTAATAAGGTCTCTCAGTGTAATTTTGACACTTTTATGAAGGAAAGGAATTTCTTAAATATCTTAAAAGTACTCATCTGTTTAGAGGGAGTCCTAAGGTCTGTAACCAAAGATGCACACGGAGACTTGTAATCTTATAAAAACATAATTTTTGGAGATACAGTACAAAATTCTCCGAGAAACCCACATACATGACTTAATGTTTGGTGTCACAATAATTTTTGTAAATTTTTGTAGACGAGTCTCTCAGATTTTGTTGTGTTGTCTTTCTGATCTTCCGTCAGTGTTGTGAAATCTGGACTAGAACACTTCCTACTTTGGTTTATAGAGGAATTCGTGGCCGTGGACACATAAGGGACTCTGGGGGGACTCAGTCAGTACAAGAAAACCTTCGAGAGGTCTAAGGAAGGAGGATCTTAAGTGTCTGAGGGACTGTTTCTCAGAACCACCCACCGTTGTACCTGGCTTACGAGTTACCTGCTTTACCAGGTTCTTAATTGTAGACACTCGAAACCGAGGTCCGAGGGACAAAGAAGGACCCGAAGTAGGACGTGTCACTAGAAGTTCCAACATTAACGGTCCATCAGTCTACAATTCTTCTGAGGGTCGAACATAAGTTAGGGAAAAACGGTTATATGGACAGAGTTTATGGAAGATTAGGTTTTGTAGTTTTTTGTTTGTACGTTTGTTTTTTGGTTGAGCACTGAGAGACGTGAGTCGGGGATGGGACTGTGGGTGGGATGTGTTTTAGAAGTAGGTCAGGGATGAGTCATGTCCACAGGTCGTGGGTCGGACAAAACTGTTGGTCTGTGTCTCGCCTATGGAGGAAGAGGGAGTGTGGAAAATAGGATAGATGAGCGATTGAAAAGAAGGAGTCTGGAAAGTCTACGTGAGTAAAGAGACACAAGAAGCGGAAGTTGTCGAAACGTGACTAAATCCCATTTTAAAACTTGTAGTATCCCCAGGTCGGAGTCCAACTTGGTACGAGAGATAAACCGACAAACCCAAGGTCGGTGTAAGTTTAAAAAATCAGGGACTTTATAGTGATATATTTTCGGGGGACGGGTATGGTCCAAAAATGAGTAAAACCCTCTTAAAGGGGAGGTAAGGGGCAGATGGAGGTTGGAGGTACTGAAAATGAAAGAGAGAAGACTGTACACTAAAGAAAGGATCTGGAATGACACTAATATTAAAATGTAGGTACTCAAAATAAGTAAGTCACTCATAGTAGGGGTATACAGTTTGACATGACTGGAGTCCTGGTTAATTTATCTGGTTAATGGATCTTGTTTAAATTTTTAAATAGTCCTGCAATGGGGAGTTTTTTTTTTTTTTTTTTTTTTTTCGGGGTTCGGGTCTAAAAAAGTACCCCCTTAAACAGGTTCCATCAAAGTATCTCTTGAAGACGTTATCGAGATTTTCTGTTCATTGAAGTTACGGTGTATCTATAAGGACCTTTTTCTTTTTTCTCTTTATAAAGGATTTGTAAATACTCCGGTCCAATGGTTGTTCTGAGCCGTGACTCCTGTTTGTAGTATTTTCCTCTTGAAATCAACCTAAAAAAATTCTGACTACGTCTTTGACATTTATTTATAATTGTGTACCTTGGACCCTGTGTGGTTTTCGTAGACAACGTTCACCTTAAACAAGGTTCTTACTTTACTATAAAATGATTCTTTGAATAGTTCCTTTTATCCAAACGTGTGTCTTCTTGACGGGACTTAGGTGAGAGTCGAGACGGTGACTAACGAACAGACTAGAATAAGTTCAATAAATTGGAGACATTTACACTCCCAAACAAAAAGTGAAATCTCACTTTAATGATTATTATGACTCAAGATCTGACCCATTCCTAATTCACTCAACTATGTACATTTCTAGAATTTTATGGTGAAACCTATTGTTGACGTGGTTCAATCATGGTTAATGAAAATAATTATATAGATTAGCGTTATTATTTTTCTCTTTTTATTATAGTAGAGGAACCTGTGATATTTATGTAATCTATTTTAAGTTACAGGTAGACAGAGAAATTTCTCGAGAAGTATTTTATTCTTATCTATAATGAGATTGTACTCTTTATACAGATAGAGTTTAGTATTCGGTAGTAGGACGAATTACCTTTTTTAGATCTTCGTAAGGGTAATTTCAGTCTGTGTTCTATTCCTACAGTTAATAGGATAATAAATTATGAAAAGACTACCATGATCGGTTATATTAATCTTTTTCTTTTCTTTTATATTTTTAACCTGTTCCGAAACATTTTAGTGGTATTAGACGTTTACTCTATTGAATCGACCTTGTGGGTGGCTTCTTCTGTTTGACTTTTTTTTCAAGGACTTTGATAATTCTTCTAAGAGATACTACGAATCCTTATTTTAATTATATATCTTGAGTTATTGAAAATATTTATGTCACTTTGGTTAATTTGATATTTTATTTACCTTTCTGGTATAAATACTATTACTTGGGTTTTGTCTGTCTCGGTTTTGGTCTACGTCTACGTTTCAATAGTTCTCTACATTCTATTTTATGTACAGACATAGATATATGTTTTATGTTTATGTACACGTGTATGTACGTTTTTTTTTTGGGAGTTATGAAATGGTCCCCTGTGTTTTTCCTGCAATTATAACCTTTCCGATAGGTTTTAATACCTATCTTTCTGGTTTCCAGTATTACTGTCGTTAAAGAGGTTACAATTAAATTAATTGAGGTTACATTTAAATCAAAGGCAAATCCGTTTCGATACAAAAAAGGTCATCGGTACATACCTACACTGTCAACCTAATGTTTCTTTCGACTCTCGGTTTATTAACTAGGAAAACTTGACACCACAACCTCTTCTGAGAACTCTCAGGGAACCTGACGTTCCTCTAGGTTGGTCAGGTAGGATTTCCTCTAGTCAGGACCCACAAGTAATCTTCCTGACTACAACTTCGACTCTGAGGTTTCAAACCGGTGGACTACACTTCTTGACTAAGTGACCTTTTCTGGGATTACGACCTTTTCTGACTTCCGTCCTCCTCTTCCCCTGCTGTCTCCTACTCTACCAACCTACAGTAGTGACTGAGTTACCTGTGGAGGGAATACCGGCTTTCGTTTCCCCTTGATGTCTTAGATAATTCCTTCCACTTTCTCCTCTTACTTTTTCGACCAAATTTTGAGTTGTAAGTCTTTTGATTCTAGTACCGTAGACCAGGGTAGTGAAGTACCATTTATCTACCACTTTGTTACGTTTGTCACTGTCTAATAAAAGAACCCGAGGTTTTAGTCACGCCTACCACTGACGTCGGTACTTTAATTTTCTGTGATGAACGAGGAACCTTCTTTTCGATACTGGTTGGATCTCTCGTATAATTTTTCTTCAGTCAGGATTGTCTTTAGTTGGGACTTATAAGTTACCTTTCTGAGTAGGACTTTGACTTCGAGGTTATGAAGGCGGTGCACCTAGTTTCTCGGCTAAGTAACCATTTCTGGGACTACCACCCTTCCTAACTTCCGTCCTCCTCTTCCCCTTCTGTCTCCTACTCTACCAACCTACCGTAGTTGTTGTGTTACCTGTGCTCAAACTCGTTCGAGGTCCTCTACCACTTCCTGTCCCTTCGGACCGTACGACATCAGGTACCCCAGTGTTTCTCAACCTGTACTGACTCGCTGACTTGTTGTTGTTTATGTGAAAAATTCAAATCTACTTTTTATATTTTTGAAATTCTTAAGATATTTCTTTTTATTACTATATTAGAATTAAGATGATATACGATTTCATACAACATTACCTTTCCATTAAAAATTTTGAAGGAAACCCCCCTGAAGGACCACTAGGTCCCCAATTCTGAGACGAAAGTGACGTCCCCCACTTAAAAGCTAGGGATCACCCCCTTAATTCTGGGGTGTATGACACTCCGTGTCGAATTTATTTACTTATTTACACCAAGCCCTATTTCTTCTATTTCTGTCCAATTGTCTTGTTTTTAACCTCAAGTATTCATCCGAGTTTATCAATCCCGTTTCTTCTTTTACGGTTTAACTTTAAAGTTTAGTCACCTCTTTTATACATAATTGATTGTCTCTCACAAATCTGTTGACTGATTAATTTACCATTTCTTTAGACGGATCCCAGGATGTATGTCCTATGGGTCCAAGTTAGGGACCCAGTCATTCTAGGGAACCTTTTACCTTACCGATGGGTAAGGTCATAAGAACGGACCTCTTGAGGTTCCTGTCTCCTCGGACCACCCGATGTCAGGTACCTCAACGTTTCTCAGTCTGTACTGACTCACTAATTGTAAAAGTGACAGTGTAAAATATGGGGGGTTTAAGGTACACCTAGTTAATAAATTCGTACTTTTCACTTTCACTTTCACTTCAGCGAGTCAGTACAGGTTGAGAATCGCTGGGACACCTGACGTCGGATGGTCCCAGGAGGTAGGTACCCTAAAAACACCGTTCTCACGACCGCACCAACGGTAACGGAAGAGGTTGTACTTTTTCAGGAGGTTGAAAATTTTCACCGTAATCTTTCGTATCTGATATAAAATTAATGATGATCGAGTCTCCTGATTACGATTTATGCTTTGTGTTTTGTTTTCTTATCCCCTTTATGACGAAGTAAACTGTACAGTTTTTTGTAATCCTGTTTTGTTGAAATATCTTTTTAAATTTTTAGGGGTTTTGAACATTACATTAAAGTTAATAGTATTTTTCACATATGGAGAAATTTAATATTCTTTCCTTGTACGGTTTTCTTTTTCCCCATTTAATATACTTGTTTATTAAGTGTTCTTTCCTTTATGTTTACCGAGCATTCATATACTCTTCTATTATTTAGAGAGAACATTATTCTCTTTCCGTATAATGTTACTTTTACTCTATGGTAAAAAGTGGATATTATAACCTTGTATCTTTTTAAACTATTGGAAATCAACAACTTTTCACACCTTTTATCAGTAAAATACACGACGACCCCTTTACCTTTGAACCCTGTTGGAGATACAACTTGTCGAACTGTTATAGATAGTTTTAACGTTACATGCACAGAAAACTGGACCTTTAAAATGAAGGTTCTTAAAGAAGATACTTAAATCAGAAAATCAACGAGAACTGATTTTAGTTTATACTCTTCTGTAAACGTGTAGTAACAATTATTATCTTTTTCTAATCTTTATTGGGTTTACAGGTAGTTGTTTCATGAACGTTTTATTTAATATAGAGATTTCACTATATGGAGAAATCTGATATAGAGACGACGAAAATATTTGTCCTGGTGACGAGTCGAGAATTTTGTCATACTTGTAATATAATGGTAAACACGTATGTGCGTACACACACAGACACGCACAAATTTTGTCATATATAAATTTCATATACGTCTCTTATAAGGTCCTTCTTTTACGTTCTTTGACTATTACAACCGACGAAGATCCCTCCACTTGACTCTCCAACTTTGATCCACATTTTCCACATATAAATTTTTATAAAAATGTAAATTTTTAAAAATGTTATATATACTTATATAATAGATAAGTTTTATATTTATTAATTCAAAAATTACTCCATTACTCCTGATCAATTTTCTGAATGTTACGGACTGTGTCCCAGTCGTGCGTTATTTACCGACAATGTAAACGATAATAATACAATTTATCGTTAACTTTTTACCACAACCTTTTACCTTTTTAGTACCTCAGTTCACTAACAGATAGAACCTATACTCCACGGGACAGGGATTCATAAACCTCTTCCGTTACCGTTGGGTGACGTCATGAGAACGGACCTTTTAGGGTACCTACCCTCTCGGACCATCCTACGTCAGGTACCCCAGCGATTCTCGACCTGTAAGTGAAAAGTGAAAGTACGTAACCTCTTCCTTTACTGTTGGGTGAAGTGACAGAACGGACTCTTAGGGTCCCTGACCCCTCGGACCACCCGACGGCAGATACCCCAGCGTGTCTCAGCCTGTGCTGACTTCGTTGAATCGTCGTCGTCGTCAGGGATTCATAATCTTACTTGGTATACTTTATCGGTTATAAATTGTCGTAAACTGTACGTTTTTATTGTTAAAGTATATTAAGTTGGGGTTTAATGAAATATAAAACATTTAATCTGACATCCACTAGTACTCTTAGTACCACTGGTAATCAAGTTACTAAGGAATGGTAACTTTGAATGGACCAAAGGTCAAACCTCTCACTCTTAAGTCTCACTCAATCTTATTACCCCTTTGACTTGATGTACCTAAGCAAACCAAGGACGTAAAACCTATCACCACCACCACTTCAGCGAGTCAGCACAGACTGAGAAACGCTGGGACACCTGACATCGGATGGTCCGAGGAGACAGGTACCCTAAGAGGTCCGTTCTTATGACCTCACCCAACGGTAAAGGAAGAGGACCCCTAGAAGGGCTGGGTCCCTAGCTTGGGTCCAGAGGGTGTAACCTCCGTCTGCGAAATTGGAGACTCGGTGGTCCCTTCGAACTATGAAACCTATCACTCATAGAACTTAACCTATTCCTTCTTAAATAAATTTGAAAATAATTTTTTTTTTTTTTGAGTAACGACGACGACGACGGTTCAACGAAGTCAACACAGACTGGGACACACTGGGGTATCTGCCGTCGGGTGGTCCGAGGGGGCAGGGACCCTCAGAGGTCCGTTCTTGTGACCTCACCCAACGGTAACGGAAGAGGCTTTTGAGTAACTAAGGACTTAATTCTCTTGTTCAAACCTGTAACTCCCAAAGCTATCAGTTACTCCCCATGGATAAAACGTCTTCTTGGAGTATCGAAAGTTTCGTAAAATAATATTCACTGGAGTGTATAAAGAATTAGATACGTCCACAATAGGGTTACGGGTAGGGTAAATTGTTTTCCCCTTGACAAAGACGAAAGTTGACGTTCGGTCACGGTTGGTTACGTTGTGTTGACCACAACTCCCTGGACTGTTCTTTGATCTGGATGACGTCCTGTCCCGCGGACAAGTCACGCTTCTGATGTCCAGTGCGGAGAAGATTTCGTTTGTGAACAGGAAGGACGGAAGGCAGACAATCACTCGATAGTTTTCGGGCCTTCGAGTCTTCAATGCACAGTCGCCATCCTCGTCGTACCTACCGAGTCTACACAGACTCAGAAACACCGGGATATCTGACATCGGACGGGCCGAGGAGACAGATACCTTAAGAGGTCCGTTTTTATGACCGCACCCAACGGTAAGGGAAGAGGTCCCCCAGAAGGACTGGGTCCCTGACTTGGACCCAAAGGACGGAACGTCCGTCTAAGACCTGGTGGACCTGGTGGTCCCTTCGGGCGTCCCCTGTCATTGTCGTGACCAGTCCCACCGATGGTAAAACGTATACAAACATTTAAGACAATTGGTTGTAGTTCTTTTGAGATTAAAAAGATGGATTCAAGGGGGGAGTACCATTTTGGTGACTTCTTATACTATCCACTGGTGTTTGAGGAAGACATCCATTTTGCATCCGTCTGAGGGTTTCCCTGTAGTTTTTCCCTTCTTCCTTCTGTTAGCGAAACTAGTTAAGGATGCCGATGTCTGTAAATAAGATGTTTTCGGTGTAACACTTCGAAGACCTCAACTCCGACAAGAATACGGACTTCAAAGGTATTACTAGATTCCGACATAACTTGGGTTTTCCCCAGTCAAGTAGGGAGGGTTTAGAACCCTTGTCCGTCCTTCTCTCCTCCCCCTTTACTCAACGGAAGAGTCCATCTGAAGATCAGAATAGGATACTGACTGGATCCTTTTCAAAATTCCTTTAGTCTTCGTTGTATCTACTCTAAGAGTACTCGTGTCTTTTTAAGTCATAGTTTATTCCTTAGACAACCGATCTCTGGTGTCATCTGGGTCCCTATGTTATCCACGAGTCCCTTGTAAACATCTGACCTACCCTGGTCCCATCTGGGACCATATGTTATCCACGAGTCATTTGTGAACATCTGACCTACCCTGGTCTCATCTGGGTCCCTATGTTGTCTTTCACTTTCACTTCAGCGAGTCAACACAGGTTGGGAAACTCTGGGGTACCTGACATCGGGTGGTCCGAGGAGGCAGGTACCCTAAGAGGTCCGTCCTTATGACCTCACCCAACGGTAAAGGAAGAGGCTATGTTATCCCAGAGTCATTTGCAAACATCTGACTTATCCTGGTCTCATTTGGGTCCCTATGTTGTCCCCGAGTCATTTGTGAACATCTAACTTATCCTGGTCTCATTGAGGTCATGAAACCGGTGGAGTACACTTCTCAACTGAGTAACCTTTTCTGGGACTACGACACTCCCTAACCCCCCTCCTCCTTTTCCTCTACTGTCTCCTACTCTACCGACCTACCGCAGTGACTGAGTTACCTGCACTCAAACTCACTTGAGACCCTCAACCACCACCCATTCCTCCGGACCACACGACGTTAAGTACCCCAGCGTTTCTCAGCCTGTGCTGCCTCACTGACTTGACTTGACTTTGGTCCATATATTTTCCCCGAGTCATTTGTGAACATCTAACTTATCCTGGGCTCATTTGGGTCCCTATGTCATCCCCGAATCATTGGTGAATATCTAACTTATCCTGGTCTCATTTGGGTCCCTATGTCATCCCCGAATCATTGGTGAACATCTAACTTATCCTGGTGTCATTTGGGTCCCTATGTCATCCCCAAGTCATGTACAAACACTTGACTTACTTACACTTACGCAGGACTTTTACCCCTTGGTTCTGTCTTTCGTTTGGTATTTGGTACGATATGATTATTCTGCCGTCTGGACCCGGTTGGACGTTGGAGGACTCACATCAAAGGAGTAAAGGTCGTGTCTAAGAAATTGTAAAATAAACAACATACACAATTATAAAGATGAGACACGAGGAGGAAAAATCTTCCGAACTCATCTTCAGGAACCTTCAGTGCGAGTAGAGGACACAAAATATCTACTCCGTGTAAGTAGTCTATTTCAATTACTGTAGGGAGGGAGCGGCAGGGCTGTCCTAACAACTATTAACGTTTATTCTTGTAGTCTAGGTACCTCCTTTTACGACGTCCGCGAGTCAGCCATCACAGTCCTACCATTGTCGGAAGTGTGTTCACAGGAACTATAAGGTTCCGTTGTGGACCTAAACCCTAAAATATTCACCAAAGGAGAAATTTTGAAGGTCGACTAGTTCTTCGTTCAACTCCTCTGAATGGCAATGTCGAGAGATAAGTCCCCACTTCTCGGTTCTATCGACGAGAGTTTTGTGGACGTAAAGTCACTGTCCATACTCCCCCCTTGTCTTTTCACTTTGACTACCAATACGTCCTGTTAGGTTGACTACTTTTGACGAAGCTCCTTTTCTTCGGTCCATTTCCCCGCTGTCTTCTATTGACCCGCCCCTCAGGAGAAATCTAACCGACTGGTCCACTCTGGAAAACCTCCTCGTCTACGTAGGACTCTGGACTGATTATCCCTCTTCACTTTCACAATCAACGAGTCAGCACAGGTTGGGAAACTCTGGGGTACCTAACGTCGGACGGTCCAAGGAGACAGGTACCTTAAGAGGTCCGTTCTTATGACCTCACCCCTCGGTAAGGGAAGAGGTCCCCTAGAAGGGCTGAGTCTCTAGTTTGGGTCCAGAGGACGTAACGTCCGTAAGAAATGGTAGACTCGGTGGTCCCTTCGGGTTCGTTTTTAGACCGACTTCTTGAGGTCCGTCATCCCAACTACTACTACTGTAACTGCTGTTACCATAAATGACTCCTGAGTAATGTAAGGTCCGAAATAAGATTCGTGGTCACGGTAAAATAAGTTGGAAGAGCTACTGAGTGACTCCAGTCCCTGATAATAATAGGGGTAAAAGAACTACGCTTTTAGCTCCGTGTCTTTCCTCTCTCTCAACGGACACCAAGATATCGATTTACTAGACTATCTCGTTCAATCTCGGGGACGATACACCCCTCCTTGAATCATCCAACCTTTTCGTTTTCAATCCGGCCCCGTGACCTCGATCGAGACTCTACTTGAACCCTTCCCGTCTAGGATATCTCGGAACGTCCGGTCACAGACAAGACACTTTCACAAACGGTAGGTTCCGTAGACAACTATCAATAGACAACTGTCAGACCGTTTTGTCGGACCTCTAGAGTCGCCTTCACCGACTGGATTAGAAGTTGGGTCGAGTACAATCGTCCACTATAAAGACGTTGTACTCTCACCCACCCCATGGTCCGGGTGTCTCCTAGGGTGGGTCGGACCGTCAAATGGGTGACTTACTGGAATCTACTCGGGGTCTTGCCCTTCTCACAGTCAAAGAAGACATTTTACTCCGGTACGTGTGGGTGGAGGGTTTGGTCAATACTGCTAATTTGTTTTGATCTCTCTCTTCTTGTTTTTCCACTTTCACCATCAGTGAGTCAGTACAGACTAAGAAATTCTGGGATACCTGATATCGGACGGTCCGAGGAGACAGGTACCTTAAGAGGTCCGTTCTTATGACCTCACTCATCGGTAAGGGAAGAGGTCCCCTAGGAGGGTTGGATCCCTAGCTTGGCGCCAGAGGGCGTACCGTCCGTCTAAGAGATGGTAGACTCGATGGGTCCGTTCAAAGACAGATCGCGGGTGACATCCGTGAGTTGTTAGGATCAAGAGACGGAAGGGAAAGAGGAATTAATACCACGTGTGGGAGGTAGGTGAGGGTTCGACGACCACTTCTAGTCCTGACCCCCCAAATTGGAGGGACGGAAGGGAGGAAAGGTGTACGAACAAATAAGGGACGGAGGAGACGAAGGACTTGAGACGACCCCTGTCTGTCACTCCAGGACGTCGGATTGTTGGTGTTGGCGAGGGAGATTCCTTACCCGCAAAAGACACCCGTCACTGTGCCACGGGTACGTTTCAACCTGTTGTTGTCTCTGGGGCCTCTTTTCAGAGCTCGGAGTCTCGCTACGTCCCTTTGGGGAGAAGTATAGGTCCGAGGAAGGGACCTACACACGCACACGAGTCAGTACAGGCTGAGAAACACTGGGGTACCTGACATCGGGCGGTCCGAGGAGACAGGTACCCTAAGAGGAGCGTTCTCGTGAGCTCACCCCACGGTACGGGAGGAGGTCCCCTAGAAGGGCTGGGTCCCTAGTTTGGGTGCAGAGGAAGTAGAGAACGTGACCGTTCGTTCAATAAATGGTGACTCGGTGGACCCTTCAGTCGGGACCGACACGAGAATTCTATTTAAGTTTGTCGAGAGGAGACCAACGGACGGGACGTAAAAGGACTGTATAGACACGGGGTAAGATCTGTTAATCTTCGACTTCGAAGTTATGAAACCGGTGGACTACGCTTCTTGACTGAGTGACCTTTTCTGGGACTACGACCCTTTCTACCTTTCGTCCTCCTCTTCCCCCGCTGTCTCTTACTCTCCCAACCTACCGTAGTGGTTGAGTCACCTGTACTCAAACTCACTTGAGACCCTCAACCACTACCCGTCCCTCCGGACCGCACGACCACGGGTGCCCTAGCGTCTCACAAGTCTGTGCTGACTCACTGACTTGACTGACTGACTCTGTCAATCCTTCCGACAAAGAGTCCTGGGCCTTGAGACCCGAGACAGGACGTAAAGTGAAACGTCAGGGAGTAGGTAAAGGCTGATCTTAGAGTGACGGGTGGAAGGATAGAGGAGACTAAAAGCCACAGAACAATTTACTGTTAAAGAAAGAGAAAGAGATCATGGACTCTGACCCTTTAATGAAAGAAATTAGGGTCGGGATAAGCATGGAAATTCCGATTCGTAAAATCTTCGTACGTACCGAGATTTTATCAAAAGTCAATTCTGACGGGACAATTTTATGAGACACACACACACACACACAAAAGGAAATTACAAGACCATCGGTAACGGATACGCACTGAAATCCTTAAGCACAAAAGACCTGTGACCCGAGAGAGACGACGACGATTCAGTGAAGTCAGCACAGGCTGAGACACACTGGGGTATCTGCCGTCGGGTGGTCCGAGGGGGCAGGGACCCTAAGAGGTCCGTTCTTGTGACCTCACCCAACGGTAAAGGAAGAGATTACGTACTTTCACTTTTCATTTTCACTTCAGCGAGTCAGCACAGGCTGAGAAACGTTAGGGTATCAGGTGCCGGATGGTCCGAGGAGACAGGTACCCTAAAAGGTCCGTTCTCATGACCTCGCCCCAATACTAATAAAATCGAGAAATTCTCACTTGACGAAATTAGGGGACTAGTGCGTCAGTACACTCGATGAAAAGGTAGAGTTTTGCGTTAATTTTCACGGGAAACCCACAAGGTTCAAAATTAGTAAGGTGCACACGTCGCAAGGGCCCGAGTCTTCCGGAAAGAACCGGAGGAGAGCCTACCTTGAAAGGAGGTTCCTCTTCTTCCACCTCGTCGCCTTTCAGTCTTACTCCACCCTCCGGTCTGGGGAGTCAGAATTCCGTGGTAGAGAGGACGTCCCCGATCTTCGGCCAGGGGGTGTCGTCACCCACCCCACCCTGCTTCCGAACCCCGGTTCGGTCCTTCGTAACGGAGGTCCTGGTCGAATCGTTGCAATCCGTACCTGACTGAAAGTAGACATTTTACACATATTATTAACGACAGAGTAGGAAAACGACTCTCGTGTCTCGTCAAGGACGGAGTGATTACCACAATACTACCAGGTCTACCACGACTTTCCACAGACTTAGGCAAGGTACAGACTGCGAGATCGGTCACGAACAGGTTGACACCCAGTGCACGGGAACTGAACACTGGTGCACGAGGTACTCAGTCTGTTGTGGGCATGGGGAAGTATCGGACCAGTCACCCAACTCAGGTGACGTACTTGAACCTACTTGAACCTGCAGGACCGTTACAGGTTGACGACATCATTAAAATTTCGAAAATTAAGAGTAAAAGACTTGAATAGTGTTTGACTATTACTTGACGTTCGGACGTCACTAGGTACGAAATCCGACACTCGGGAATCTCCTAGGTATACCACGTCCACGACACCCCTCGGGTCCTCTAAACGACCCTACCAGCGGGGAGGGGGTAGTATGGGGGTGTGAAGTCACGAATCCTTCGGACACGACGACCATACGGGTGTTCTTGTCACTTGTCAGACGGGTCCACGGTCGGGTAGTGGTACCACTGGCGGTATCAAGTAGAACCAGAGACTCGTTCCTAGGACAAGGCGGGAGTCCAAACCGAACCGTACATCTGTCCTTTCCCCCAACCTAACGGTAGGAAAGAGCACGGTATTTTGGTTCCTTTTGTAGGACCGACCGTCAGTTCGGAGTGTTTTGTTGTTGAGAACCGTCCTAAAGTTTCCCGACTGAGGACGGTGTCAGTGAGAGGGAGATTTTTCGGTGAACCACAGTAAGTCAACTTCCAGTAAAAGGTTTCGTTTAACGGATCAAGAAGGTCCGTGACCTGCTATGAGGAAACCATAGTCATGTTCGATGTACGTCCGTGGTCACAAGAAATCCCGGATTCTTAGTGTTTTTTTCGAAGTAAGTGAACCCTTTAATTTCCATGTCCCAGTCTTTTGTAATTGGTTTTTGAGTTGCGAAAGTTCCGGTCAACTCCTATGACACAAAAACTTCCCTATGTGAAGAAATTGTTGTTGTTTTCCAATATTTATCGTAACTTTTGTGGGTCACTACTGCCACTATACAAACATTATTGTAAAGATAACTTTTCCCTCAAAGTTTATAAACCGTGTACGGAGTCTGAGAGAGGACGGGGGGAAGAACCGTCGACAGTAAACGTTTAGGGAAGAGAAAAAAAAAGGGGGATAGTAGACCGAAGTCTTACAGTCACATCTTAAGTTCCGGCACTGGAAACATGTCCTCTACTATGTACCTTACCCTCAAGAAACCGAAGGACCACATCAGTAAAGTTCATTGTGCACGAGAAGTGTACGTAATAGCAAAATTGGGAGCGGTCGCCACACTAAGAACGATCAGTGTCACATGCATTAGTGAGTGTTCACTCTTTTGACCTCTAGACTCTTTAATTCCGTCAGTTAGTCATCACTGGAACCTCGGGACTGGGTGGCGAGACCTGTTGTGTCCTCCCCTCATCCCAAATAATACGAGGAAGACATACGACACACGTGCGCACGAGTCAGTGAAATCAGTACAGGCTGAGAAACACTGGGGCACCTGATATCTGGCGGTCCTAGGAGACGGGTACCCTACGAGGTCCGTTCCTAGGACCTCACCCAACGGTGCAGGTGAAGGAGGTCACATAGAAGGATTGGGTTCCTAGCTTAGGTTTAGAGGACACAAACGGTATAACATCCACCCGTCTCCTCGGTCCATCCGACGTCAGGTACCCCGGTGCTTCTCAGCCTGTGCTGACTCGCTGAAGTGAAAGTGAAAAGTGAAAGTACGTAACCTCTTCCTTTACCGTTGGGTGAGGTCACAAGAACGGACCTCTTAGGGTCCCTGCCCCCTCGGACCACCCGACGGTAGATACTCCAGCGTGTCTCAGTCTGTACTGACTTCGCTGAGTCGTCGTCGTCGTCGTCGTCCACCTAAGAAATGGGTAACTCGGCGGACACGGTCCGAGAATATCAAACATCGACTAGATTAGAATATTTAGCATTAAACGCGGTTGGACACTCTGTAATAAGAAGAACTAAAAGTCTACTGCTCTCACCCCAAGTCTCTTAAATTTGAACAAGTTCTGACTATATTCAGTATTCCCCTGGTCCTAGACCTGGGTGTAACGAGACTTAGACTTCGTGTAGACAAAATGAGTGATACACCGGAGTTGTCAAGTCGGAGAAGTCTCTTATCGTGACTCTCGTCCTGTACCGATCCCGTAAATCTCCTTACCATAATTACTGTCGTTGTTGCACGTATACTGAGTCAAAAGTTGTAAATCTCTTTACTAATTTAATGGGAGTGTGACCATAAACGTCGATAATATTTACCAATTATACTACTGATACATCTTTGTCCGTTTTCACAAATGGTTTATTGTAATTCTTTAGCATACACATGACTAATGTAAATACGTCTTTAATACGTATATCTACCTATTTCACATTCTGGGTGTTTCTTTTATCGAAAACCGACCCTATGTCTTGTTATTCTACGAAATCGCAATAAGCAACGAGTCAGTACAGGTTGAGAAACACTGGGGTACCTGCCACCGGGTGGTCCGAGGAGACAGGTACCGTAAGAGGTCCGTTCTTATAACCTCACACATCGGTAAGGGAAGAGGTCCTCCAAAAGGACTGGGTACCTAACTTGGGCTCAAAGGACGTAACGTCCGTCTAAGAAATGGTAAACTCGGTGGTCTCTTCGAGTTCTACAAAATTTCGACGTAATTTGTTTTGTTTTACGAATTTCTTCACACACGTAGGTCCGTAGTCCTTTTCGACCGGTTTCTTTTATCCGTTTTTATTAGTGGGTGATTCTTTACACAGGAGGTCTTAAATTTCTTCTATAAAGGTTTTACTACTCTACCGGTATTACCGTGAATCCCGTTTTTAATGTATGACTAAGTCTCGCCAAAATTTCATTTTCGAACTGTAACCCTTCAGACTCATAAAATTCACCTCTAAAACATGTGATCTCACTAGGTTTCCGGTACAAAGAAAGTAAAGGAGTTACGTAAGTTGAGACGAAGAAAAATCTAAAGTACCATTTCAAGATCCATCGCTGAAACTTTTACTTAGTGTGTAACAAAAATCTACGACATCCCGTTCACTTAAGTAGACTCTGGATAATAAAACACACACACATACAGTAAGTTTTAGGTCGAAAGGTAAGTGGTTTAAGGGTAGGTGGTTAGTAAGTAAGTTCTCCGTAAATGACCCACGGATGGTTAAAGGGACCACCGAGTCTGTCATTTCTTAGGGGGACGTTACGTCCTCTGGACCCAAGCTAGGGACCCACTCCTTCTAGGGGACCTTTTCCCTTACCTATGGGTGAGGTCATAAGAACGGACCTCTTAGGGTACCTATTTCCTCGGACCACCCGATGCCAGGTACCCCAGCGTTTCTCAGACTGTACTGACTCACTTAGTGAATAGCACTAGATCTGGAACACTCCGGGATCTTTATGTTCTGTCAGTTGAACAGGAGCCCAAGGAGACTCAGAGTGTGTCCTTTGTTCCTTTCTGATTTGTACCTCTGTTTCTCCGTGTACCTCTCTACTAAGGATACGTCCTAGACGGCTCTCCATTCTTCGTAGTACACACGTCCTGTGGTCCCCGTGTCCCGTCCCCGTCCACGGGGGTGACTCTCAGTCTTTCTCTACGAGTCTTCTCCACTACCTGCCACCCAGGACTTTCTACGTCTCTTCGATCTGACCCCTTTAGCCTACCTTCCCCTCCCATCCCTGGTGCCAGGTCCGTCATTCGGTGTGACACGGTTCCGCACATCCATTTTCTCGTACCGGTCAAACCCCTACCCGTCCACCAGACACACCGATGTCCTACTGTGTGCTGCACCCCTTCCCTCCACCTGGTTCCGACCCTTTGCGTTTCCGGGGTGGCACCTCCCGAAACTCTCGGTGTCAGTCCTCGTCTCGTGGACTACCCACCTGATCTTTGACGTGTTCGCGTCGAATTCGGTAGACGACTCCGGGTGTGCCCACGTATCATCCTCGTCACCCTGTAAACCCCTACTAGACTCCCGGGGTCGACTCCAACCCGTCACACTTGACACTTGTCTGGATGGATTATGTCACAGAAGTTGAGGAGTGTTTTCCCTTACACGGAATAGGTAGGAATAATTGTGGTGTGGCGCAAGGAAAACACGGGCCCCGGATCATCTACGGTAGGTTTTGCAGAGAACCGGTCTACTAACTGAATTTTAGATTTGTGTTTCGGTTTAATGGGGTGGAGCAGTTCCCTATTTCGTCACAGTAGGACGCCATAGGTCACCCGTCTCTAACAGACAAAGATGACAACTGTCGTCTACTCACTTTTACCGTGTAGGGTGAATGCCGGTTCCGTCTTTAAGCGCCCCCAAAGGAAATTTACGAATGCCTGTCCCAAAGACGTAATGGTTGGAAGTAAGAAAAATACCCTATCCTTTACTTTGTCTGCAGTCAATAAAGTCAAAGTTAAAATTTCAGAATAGAAACTTCGATAAATTTCTTTTATTTAGGAGGTGTGTCATTTGTAAGTGTATATTCTTCACGTATATTCTTTAGACCCTACCACCGTTAAAGTTTGGGACTCAATCTTTCCCAAAAGTGAAACTACTTTACCTTTTTTTCTTCCTATCCTGAAGACCCACAAGACTGGTTGACCTCGAGAAGAGCATTCGAGACTTGTGTCCCCTTAGACTACTTACTGAACCAGGGTGGCTCTTCTTTCCTGGTCTCTGGGATGTTCTCGCACGAACGTTTCTCTTCCCTCGAGGTGTACTTACAGAGAGTGACCTTTAGTCAATTCCCCCCCCAATGTGTGGTAAAGGTTTTATCCCTTTGTCCGAGTCTTTCCAGTTCATTGAAAAGGTTCCAGTGTGTCGATCGTTCGTCGTCAGGAGTATATATATGAGAACAGACAGACTGGGAATGCGGGTTCAATTTGTTCGAATTTTAAATGTAAGGTCAGTACACTTCGGTTGAAAAACCTTTTGTGGGACTACGACCTTTTCTAACGCCCGTCCTCCCCTTCCCCCGTCGTCTCCTACTCCACCAACCTACCTAGTGGGTACGTTACCTGTACTTGAACTCGTTTGAGGCCCTCTATCTCCTCCTGTCCCTCTGGACCACCGCACGACGTCAGATCCCCCAAGAGTTTCTCAGCCTGTGCTGAATCACTGACTTGTTCACTTTGACGGAACTCAGGTAGGTATGGGGGTCAAAAGAGGTGGGAAGAGACTACGATGAGGACCTACCCTGGTGGATGAGTAGAAAGTCTTAGTTAAGTTCTCGGCCAAGGAGGAAGCTTTGAACCGGAAGGTGGGGGTGACAGGTTGTTGGAGAGACAAGAAACACGGACCTCAGTCTGACACCCAAGATTAAGGAAGAGTCGGTGAGTGGTCGGGACGTTGGAACCCCTTCATGGAGGGATTCGGAGTCAAAGGAGTGGACGTTTTATCCCGGTTGTTCTTATGGTATTTCAACAACACTCGTAATTTTTTATTTTATTGAGGAACGGATCTCGTGTCGTCACACGGACCGTACGTCCTTTGTGAACCACTACAATCGATCGTAAAACACGTAACGACACCGGTCCGTCTACAGAGAGGGTCGTCTCAGAAAAAAGAAAGAGGGAATGATCTGTCACTAGAGGAATTCCTACTACCGATGCATCACAGAGTATCTACGAACACCCTTGTTGGTACTTATTACCGGCTTCCTCCTAGACCGCACCACTCCCCCACCCCTCATGACTACTTGAGGTGTCCGTCCAGAGTAACTGGACCTGGGGGGTACGGAGAGGTTCCCGCGGACCGGAAGGCACCTGGTTCCAGAAGTCCTCTAACCTTCCTGTCGGACAGACTACGACACAGGTCGTTTGTACCGTGTCTTGTGTACGGACTTTAGGGTGGACGAAGAGGGTAAGATATAGATCACAAGGGAGGGGTCTTGTGTGACCAACTCCCCGCGGTAGTGGGGGTTCTATCATTTAAAGAGGTGAAGGTCCTCTGCCACCTGTGCAAGGACTTTGTGTGGTGGGTCAAAGGCCCTGACGATTGTTGGCGAGTGAGACGTCCGGACAAAGATCGGGCCGGCGTCGGTCCTCTTGATGGGGACCCTGTGTTCCAGTCGTTCGGGACCGGAGGACCTCCAGTCGTCCCCGTGGACCCGTAGGTCCCCTTCGCTCCGGCGTGTACCAGTCCTGCGGTAGGGACGAGACGGAGGAGTTCGGAGGCGAGACGAGACGCCCCTGGTCGCTCGGCCGGTCACACGGGGGCCCGTGGTGCGGGGAGGCCGGAACTGCACGACCTCCACCGGCTCCCTTGCGTCCGTTGGACTGTTGAGTTTAATTTCCTATTGTCGGCCAGACACCGGTGAAGTTTTCGTAGTCCAGTTGTCTCAGGGATCGTCGCGCGACGGTCGACGAGGTCGTTGCAGTAGACACAAGTGTAGAGGCCTCGACCCGGGACACGAAGCGGTCGAGGAAGGAGATTGACCCCTCGGCGGAGGAACATTGGGGAGGGTATCCGGCGGGCCTCTCGCTAACCCTTAAAGTCCGTTTCGACCCACTAGTATTGACGAATGGAGGACATAACGAATTAAAACAAAGGACTTTCTGTTTCGAATAACTTTAAAGTCTACGGACTTCATAAATTTTTAGAGGATATAGGGAGGAAAGGTTTCGTCCCACGTAACTACAAATTTTAAGAAGGAGACTAAATCTTCCGGGACCTAATCACAAACGGGTCTATTTTACAGACTGAAGAAGACTACGACCCACACCGATCACTTTAAAGACCGATTGAGACAACTTTGTTGAGAAGTCCACTGAAAGACTCCGACACTCGGTTTTCGGGTAAAGGAGTCTTCCTACCCTCTCGAAAATTTCATCAAAAATATTTATTTTAATAAAACAAAGGAGAAAAAAAATTTAAAAAAAACGACGGGCCGTACACCTCAGATCAAGAGACTGGTCCCTAACTCGGACATGGTAAACGTGACTTTCACACTTCAACATTAGTGAGACCTGGTAGTTCCTTTAGGGTCATTTACACAAAAGAATAACGAGTTGATATAACGTTTATAATCCACTATTCTCATGATCCTTTTACAATCTCGGACCAAGATTTTAGTTCTTTAATTCGAAATAAAGAGTAAGAACCACTGGTGACTGCTCCGGTCCAGAACAGTACGTTCGGGACACGTGACCAAAACCCGAGACTCAAACTCTAAGACGAGTCGGTACTGGACGGTTCACCAGGAGTCGACGGGGCTCCCCAATACCTACCCTCCAACCGAAGATGCAACTGGTAGAAGGGGCGCTCTGGGTGCCCAGGGAAGGGTCCGAGAAGAGTTCCCGGAACGTGTGGGGAGGTTCGGTCGTGTGGAGAGGGACGGTCAAAGCGGGTGGTCGGACACTGGTGATGGGCTCCTTCCCCCGGTGTCGAGGTACTACCTCCAGGTAGCGGACCGTGTGAGAGTCCTTCTGTCTCACCCGAGTCTTTCACGGGACTTGGTTAGTTATCCACTTACTCCCCAGCCCACTCACCTCCGTTCTTTCCGTTTACCGGTGGTTTGCTCCTACGTACTCGAACCCTTCGGTTCACCACAATCCTCCTGACACTCACTCTCCTCTTTCGGTCTACGGTACAACGAGGTTCCGACCTCCTGTTTCTACCTGTGTATTGCCCGCGAGCCATTTGATACTGTTGTTTGTGACTGACCCGTGAAAGACCGGCTCTGGAACCCGATTCGGGAAACACACCCAATGGAGAGAATTAGGAGTGTGACCCGAAGGGTCCACCGAGTCACCACTTCTTAAGTGGACGTCACGTCCTCTCCGGTCTCTGTGCCCAAACTAGGGACTCAACCCTTCTAGGGGACCTCCTTCTTTACCGTTGGGTGAGGTCATAGGAACGGACCCTTTAGGGTACCTACCTCCTTGAACCACCCGAGATCAGCAACTCCAGTTTTTCTCGACCTGTACTGAATCACTGATTTGTTGTTGTTTAGGAATGTAATTTGGGATGTTCCTCGACTGTATTGAAAACCACTTCCTCTAATTCCTAGGTCACTCTTTGTGACTGAAGAGACAGTTCCGTCCTTTCCGTACTAGGTCAAGGATAGGTATAGTAGTAAGATACTCTGTTATGACAAACGTCGTGGTACCTACCTGGGTCTCTCCCAATAGGATTCACTTCGTCCAGTCTGCCTGTTTTGATTTATAGTATCCGACAGTGAGAAAACACCTTAGATTTTTTTGTACCACGTTTACTTGAATAAATGTTTTGTCTTTGTCTGAGTGTCTACATCCTGTGTTTGAATGTTACCGGTTTCCCCTTCCCCCATCCAAACTCTACTTGTCTGGGTGTGGTGGCATATGTTTTATCTATTTGTTGTCCTTGTGTAACGTATCGTGTGCCTTGATATAAGTTATAGAACGTTATTGGATCTTACCTTTTCTTAGACTTTTTTTTTTATATACGTATATGGTATATATAAATACTTAGTGAATCGACATGTGAACTTTGATTGTGTTTGACATTTAGTTGATATACAGTAATGTTTTTATTAAAAATTTAATAGTGACATGTAAGAATGATCTTTCTGTCACAAAACGGTACCTCGTGTATCCAAGATCTCAAGTTCAAGGTCAAGACGGTAAACCCCCGTACTTCGACCCACCGACTAAAAGAAAGAGAGGGGACACGGTCGAGGAAATACCCTGTCACTTTCACACGTACCAAAGTGTACCCGGTAACACCTCAGGTCGATGTAGTCCTGTCGGACGTCGTGAAGTGACATCCGCCATCGGAACCTTTACGTAGAGAGACAACGGGGTTTGGTATGTACCAAGGGATACAGTAATAGTGGTCTCCCGAACTACGGTAAGGGAGAGACGACCATACTACAGGAATGAGAAACGTCAAGTCAAGTCAAGTCAGTGAGTCAGCACAGGCTGAGACGCTGGGGTACTTAGCGTCGTGCGGTCCGGAGGGACAGGTAGTGGTAGAGGGCCTCAAGTGAGTCTGAGTACAGGTATCTCAGGCACTACGGTAGGTCGGTAGAGTAGGAGACAGTAGGGGAAGAGGAGGACGGGAGTAAGGGAGGGTCGTAGTCCCCGAAAAGGTTACTCAGTTGAGAAGCGTACTCCACCGGTTTTATGATCTCAAAGTCGAAATCGTAGTAAGGAAGGTTTCTTGTGAACCCCGACTAGAGGAAATCTTAACTGACCAACCTAGAGGAACGTCAGGTTCCCTGAGAGTTCTCAGAAGAGGTTGTGGCGTCAAGTTTTCGTAGTCAAGAAACCGTGAGTCGAAAGAAGTGTCAGGTTGCGAGTGTAGGTATGTACTGGTGACCTTTTTGGTATCGGAACTGATCTGTCTGGAAACAACCGTTTCATTACAGAGACGAGAACTTATACGATAGATCCAACCAGTATTGAAAGGAAGGTTCCTCATTCACAGAAAATTAAAATACCGACGTTAGTGGTAGACGTCACTAAAACCTTGGGGGGTTTTTATTTCAGACTGTGACAAAGGTGACAAAGGTGACAACGGGGTAGATAAAGGGTACTTCACTACCCTGGTCTACGGTACTAGAAGCAAAAGACTTACCACTCGAAATTCGGTTGAAAAAGTGAGAGGAGAAAGTGAAAGTAGTTCTCCGAAAAATCAAGGAGAAGTGAAAGACGGTATTCGCACCACAGTAAACATATAGACTCCTATAACTATAAAGAGGACCGTTAGAACTAAGGTCGAACACGAAGAAGGTCGGGTCGTAAAGAGTACTACATGAGACGTATATTCAATTTATTCGTCCCACAGTTATATGTCGGAACTACGTGAGGAAAAGGATAAACCTTGGTCAGACAACAAGGTACAGGTCAAGATTCAAAACGAAGGACTGGACGTATATCCAAAGAGTTCTCCGTCCAGTTCACCAGACCTTAAGGGTAGACAAAGTCTTAAAAGGTGTCAAATAACACTAGGTGTGTCAGTTTCCGAAACCGTATCAGTTATTTCGTCTTTATCTACAAAAAGACCTTGAGAGAACGAAAAAGGTACTAGGTCGTCTACAACCGGTAAACTAGAGACCAAGGAGACGGAAAAGATTTTGGTCGAACTTGTCTACCTTCAAGTGCCAAATGTATAACGACTTCGGACCGAACCTCTTAAAACTCGTAATNAACCGTATCAGTTATTTCGTCTTTATCTACAAAAAGACCTTGAGAGAACGAAAAAGGTACTAGGTCGTCTACAACCGGTAAACTAGAGACCAAGGAGACGGAAAAGATTTTGGTCGAACTTGTCTACCTTCAAGTGCCAAATGCATAACGACTTCGGACCGAACCTCTTAAAACTCGTAATGAAATGATCGCACACTCTACTCACGTTAACACGTCATCAAACTCGTAAGAAACCGTAACGGAAAGAAACCCTAACCTTACCTTTGACTGGAAAAGGTCAGGACACCAGTGACGACTCAAAAGGTTTAAACGACCGTATAACTCACGTCGTGAAATTGTCGTAGTAGAAAGTCCTAAACTCTATCAAGTTGACCTTAAGATAGTGGAGGTGATCGACACAAGTATCACTATGAAAGATTCCGGGTGAACTGAAGTGTAAGGTCCTACAGACCGAGATCCACTCACTAGTATGGTAGCACTAATAGACCCAGTACTTCTAGAAAAAACATCTCAAGAAGACACATAAGAACGGTGGAGAAGAATTATAGAAGACGAAGACAATCCAGGTATGGTAAAGAAAGGAAATAGCTCTAGTAAAAACGTACTTTACAAGGGAACCATAGAGATTAAAAGATCTTCTCTAGAGATCAGAAAGGGTAGTTTTCTGACGTCTACACCCCTGGTCACTTGGAACGACTAGGGTGTCACTTCCAGTGGTAAAATGACTACTGTTGTCTCCTCGACCCACCTACCCCCTCCTCCCTTTAAGTCGTAAATAACGAGACACAATTTACGTCGACTTTATACATTATCAGACAAGTTTTAGAGTAGTCTCTGACTCGCTGGCTCAGATCCTACCTGCGGTTTCAGGGTCTAAGGAACCTCCACAGTCGACTCCTGTACATCATACCCTGAAGAGATAGACGGATTCCTCTCCGTAGCAATCTACCCAGTTTCCTTTAGAGAGGGTCGGGGACTGTTCTACGTTACGGCGCGCCACACCCCGGCGGAAGACTTTAGGACACCGACCTTGTCGTGACTTATGGGGGTACAGGATGGGTGAGACACGGTCGTCGGGAATGCCCTCGGCCACGACTTACGTCTCGGACCTCCAACCCCTCTTGTGTCGGAGTAGATAGGGCGACTCTCGAGAGAGGAGGATGGGTCGGAGGACCCGTCTGGGACCAAAGGGAGACTCCTCCTCGGTCCCCCGGCAAATCACCTCTCGCTGGACCGACTCCCGCAGGTTCTACCGTCCGCACAACCGCACTTCACCGCCCCTCACTTCGACTGAGACCCAGAACGGTGTTGTCGACCTAAACCAAGACCCCGTAGATTTGACTTATCTTCTGAGAAGAAGGAAATGAGTCCTGCCTCCGGGACGATAGGAGTACAAATTAGGAAAACCCCAAGGACCAGGGCCATCGGACCGGTCGGTCAACGAGATTCTGGACCAAGAGTCGATTGAGAGAGGGAGAAGAGGAGCCGGCGAGGGAAGTGTAGAGTCGTAGTGGTTTGACGAGTCGCAGGGTAAGGGATTGGACACGGGGAAGGAGAGGGAGACTACCTTTTCCGGAAGGAGGAGGAAGGAAACCGAAAAGGAATAAGTAAGAAAGTGTGAGATACGTCCGTAGTGGAGGAGGTACTTTGGAAGAGACCAACTAAGTGGTCTCCACAGATAGAACATGAGGGCATTGAGTCAGACCTCTGAAGATAGTGCTATAAGTGGGAAAGTATATGTCCCTAGAGAGAAATATTTGGGAGTATCCCCTCCCAAAGAAACATTGCCCACGGTACTGCAAACAGAAACTTAGAAGTCGTAGATCAAGTCACGGGCAGTGTAACGTTACTCCCGTGTTAAACCTTTGTAAACACTTTTAGTAAGAAGTAAATGTCTTCATAATGGTTTCGTAAAGTTGTACATCTTCATACGTTTGCTCTGACTTGGATCTCCTGTCGCTTACGTTTCATTCTAAGTGTTCGGACGGGAACTCCTATTTCTTTGTTAGCATATAATAAAAGATCGGAAGTTTAAACGATTATAGTTGGTAAAATGATAAAAACTCGACTTGTCTAGGATGTCGGCTCGACAACAGGAAGAACAAATTAACTGTAAAAATTTTCGAATTTACACTTAAATGATACTTAGACTAAGAAAGGTGAAGAGTCTTAGTTCACGGTTTATTTACTTGTGCAAGGTTACGAAAGTAGATTATCATTTGTATTCAAAAGTCCATCTATTTTTCCTTTTCTTTGTTACCGTATTTGTGAGGTTATCCCGCCCGGGGACCTCTTCGTCCCACTACACCTTCGGTCGTTGAGTCTCCGTTTCCCTACACCGGGCACCGGTGACGGAAGGACAACCAAGACCTTCCGTCACGACCGAAATACTTCCTCTGGCATAGGAGACGAACGTCGCACTACCGACGGTGAGGTGTGACTTTTGGTCGCGACTGTATATCTGTGGCACGTGCACATACACGTTCCAGTGAAGTCAGCACAGACTGAGACACGTTGGGACACCTGGCGTCGGGCGGTCCGAGGAGACAGGTACCCTAAGAGGTCCGTTCTTATGGCCGCACCCAACGGTACGGGAGGAGGTCCCCTAGTATATATGTGGTGCGGTACGTTTTGTCTGGTAATCACCTAGAGACGACACGTCGTGAGTCACGAGTCGTTACGGGATCTCCCCACCCCGACCCACCCTCCCCGCGAGTTCTTCGTCCCCCATATACATGTGTGTGTTGACTAAGTGAAACAACGTATTGTCTTTAGTTGCGTTGTAACATTTCGTTAATATGAGACTAGTTTTTCACTTAAATTTTTATATTCCTTGTGACTAAATATTTTTACTCATATCTTATAAATTTTTTCTTCGTCACACTACAAACAATGGGACTGGTTGATACAATGACATCAACAATGGCATCTGGTTATATTTCTACAAACAATGGTCTCTGGTTGAGACCTCCGACGTAATGCACTCGTCTCTCAAAAGGGATTGTAAATTAAAAAAATTTTTTTTTTAAGTGCGACATAGATTTGGTCTTTTGACTAATGTACAATGTGTCTATCACGGGTTGTTCGGAATCTTTATTTACAGACACAAGGTCGTGGCTCCACTCAAAAAAGTCCCCTGGGAGAGACCTTCCGTGTGACTTGGAGGAATCCTCACTCCTCAGGGACCTGCATCTGTGTCTCTGATACTTGAGTCTTTGTCATGTAACCGCTGAACTCTATTAGTCCTCCCTGTGTCGTGGCTCCATAAACTACTCTCTCTGTAACGGTCGGAAACTTATTAAGTAAGGCCCTCAGTGTGTTTGCATCTCTTCTACGAGTTGGGACTGTTTCAGAACCAAGTTAGAAAGTCGAAAAACAATCAATTTAGGTCAGTAGGTAACTAGTGCGTGTGTGTACGTGTCTGTCACCATATTCTGTATGTGTGACACGATGACAAGTGTTGACGGTTCCGGACTCATGTCGGATTTACAGATAGTCATCTATTTGCCTATTTATTCTACGTCATGGGTATATGTCACCTTATAACGAGTCGGTGTCTTTTCTTACTTTATCGTGGTAAACGTCGTTGTGTCTACCTCGACCTCTACTAGCATGATTCACTTCATACAATCTTCTTCTTTCTGTTATGAAGAGTCTTATCTTTATTATAGTGTATGTCCACCTTAGATTTTACTCTGTGTTACTTGAATAAATGTTTTGTCTGACTGTCGAGATCTCTTGTCGGAACACCAACGGTTTCCTCTCTACTTAACCCTCAAAACCTAGACCTCTACGTTTGATGGTATGTGTCTTACCTATTTGCTGTTTGAGGATGATATGTCGTGTCTCTTGACATAGTTATAGGACACTATTGATATTACCCTTTCTTATGCTTTACTTTCTCTTACATATGTATACATATTGACTTAGTGAAATGACACGTCATCTTTAATTGTGTTGTAACATTTACTTGTTACGAACTTATTCTATGTAAAATTTTTCTGTATACATAACACGATATAATAGAGTAAAATTAAGGAACTAAGTTCTATGTGTATTTAGAGATTTTGTGAAAAATTTGAGTCACCCTTTATAGAAGTCGGGCAACCAGAATGGGACTCCATCAACTCCCACTTTAAACAGTCGGGGTAGGACCACTACAAAAACCTGTCGACTAGGTTCTGGACTCCTAGAACACGGATTTGTCCTTTTTTTTTAGTTTATAAAATAGGGACGTTCTGTCATAGTTCCTTCAGGACTGACACGGTGACGACGATTCTGTACGTAGAACAGTCAAAAAGAGTCTCCCATCCAACGACGTCTATTAAACAAAATGTAAAACTTCTTTGAACGTATATTGCGAGTTCCAGTGGAAACCAAGTTACCACGTTCTGAGTAACGGTCCCTCTTGGCTTGACTCAGTCTACCCTCTTTCCTGAAATGTAGGAGACACTCTCCGGGACACAGAAGGTCTCCTCCCAATAATTCGGGCTAGTCCTGTGGAGGTCCAGGGACCGTGGGGGAATTGGGACTCCCCTCCACCCCAGACCCAAACCGTCTTGGTACAAAATCCCAATGGGTCCACCACGATCGCCATTCTTGGACGGACGGCTACGATTAGGTCTTCTGCACGCTCTGAACCCAAGTCAGGGACCCACCTCTTCTAAGGGACCTCTTCCTTTACTGTTGGATGAGGTCAAAAGAACGGACTTTTAATGGTACCTCTCTCCTCGGACCGGTCCGATGTCAGGTACCCCAGTGTTTCTCAACCTGTACTGACCTCACTGAATCGTGTGTCCGCGTGTACGAAATCCTGACCGGAAACGACACACAATACTATTATCACAAAAATTTTTTTCTAGAAGTTTAAAGAATAAGATTAGAGATAATTAATAAATGACTGTAATAAATACCCCCCTCCTGTGTAAAAATAAAATAAAAACTGGTGTAGTACTCCGTACCCCCTAGAAACAAGGATCTGACCCCTAGCTTGGACTCTGGGGACGTTACCTTTACACCTAAGAATTGGTGACCTGGTGGTTCCTTTAGAGTACTGTCACAAACATCGTCGAACCGCAACTCAGGATATAAACTTTTAAAACCTTGACGGTACTTTATATAATTATGTATATATAATTTTTACAGATTGAGAGGAGGGGTAATTCGACTCCGATCTTTATCTACAGGAGTTGTTGAAAGTAGGTCTTCCTGACATTTCCATACGTAAGATAAAAGTCTTTATGGTCGGTGTAATTTTTATAGTTCTACAGTACAAAATACCCGGTTGGGGGTACAAGACAAACCGCTCTTTTCTTTTATTTAAGAAAGACCTAAGGTAACATTCCACTCAGAGAATCAGTAACGAGAAAGAAAGACAAACAAAAAGGAAGAAAGAACTACCTATATTTGATAACAATTTGTCTCCTTCAGAATTCATTTGTAGAGGAACGGAGGCCAAGACGTAAGTACTCTGATAGATCCAATATGGTTGTAGAATTAAACAAGAAAAAGACATGAATTACGTTGGTTAACCGAAACACATATATTTAAATTTTTTTTAGCTTACATCCACTTTTATCGAACGGTGAAAAGTAGAGTTATAGACTTTACCCCCAGGAGACATCTGTACGTACGCACGTACGATTCAGTGAAGTCAACACAGCCTGAGACGCTGAGATACCTGACATCGGGTGGTCCGAGGAGACAGGTAACCTAAGAGATCCGTTCTTATGACCTCGCCCAACAGTAAGTCATGACCTCACCCAACGTCAATGTTGACATTAACACAAGAGAAAAGTGGTGTATCCCAGAATTTTTAGTCCGAGTTTAGAGTAAAACGAGGTTTCGTAAAAGGGTCTTTGACGACCTAGCACATAAGACCTTCTTCGTAAATAATTGAGTTACGGACGACTAAGGAAGAATTCCCTAACTAGACTACTCAAAGAGAGTTCAGAATGGTAATTTTGTAGAGAGATCTAACCGTAGCTTAGGTGGGAACGTGGAAGGACTACAGGTTGGGTAAACTATACTAAATGTCGGTTTACGTTAGTTCTCCTTGGGTCCAGAAGGAGGCCAAAGGTCGCGGCACCAATCCTCCGCACACCTGTGTGTGGGCTCCATACACTCGGGGTGTAGAACAGTCTACCAAGGTTATTTTTGACCTCTGACAAAAAGGATGAGGAACAAAACAAAGAGAGTAAATATGTGTTGTTCAAATAATCGGGTCCGGCTCACCATGAACTATTGTTTACGTACCTTAAATTCTTTTCATGTCTGACAAATAACTCCATTGGAGGTAAACCTCAAATTTTATTATTTCATCCTTTCCTTTATCAGAGTGTTAAATGGTTTGAGTCTTTGTTTCCTCCCTTTTTCCCCGGACACCTACTTTTACTAACTTCCCTTTTGAGTTTTAAATCTCAATTAACAGATTTCACACTTTCAAAGACCCTCGAAAAGGTATCACTCTTTTGTCTCGAAGAGAAAAGACCCACTCTACTCCTCCCCTACTTTCCCTTCTTTCACTTTAGCTTTAATTCCATGAATGCACGTACCGATCTTACGAAGAACCCTGATTGAGAGACATAACAGATTACCATTTCACGGTGCAAAAATAAGAGTACTCCAGCAGTTTCCACTTGAGGTTCTAGTCAGACGGAAGACACGTGTGGACCTTCCCTGTTTGTCCCCCGAGTTACCAATACGTGAACCACTAGTGCTGCAAAAACATTAAGTGTACAGTCGGTGAGTTGCGCCAGAGGGACTGAGGAGAACCCTCCACGAGCTAGAATCGTTTTTGCACCGTGTCCCTTCCACAGTCGAGACTTTAATTACCCCAGTTTCCAGTCGTGTCGTCGAGTGGTCGGTACTCGATGACCATTGAGTTGATCAAAACCGTCTTTGAGGTGCTCGGGGATAAAGAAGTAAACATTTATACGTCTGTTTTGGGTAGAATATCGTTCCGATACAGTTTGTGAGGACCATTTGACACAGGGGGTATTGTGATTGTACGAAAGTGGAGGAAAAAGGAGGTGAAAGTAGTAGGAAGATCTTATTCGCAAACTCGAGACAAGATTAGAGCCAATAGGATGAGACCCTCTTTCATGGATTATTTTCATAAGGACACATTCATACTCAATGAAGTTCCGGTAGGTCCGTCCTCCTCTTCCCCTGCTGTCTCCTACTCTACCAACCTACCGTAGTGGCTGAACTACCTGTACTCAAACTCGCTCGAGGCCCTCAATCACTACCTGTCCCTTCGGACCGCACGACGTCCGACACCCCCGTGTTCCTCGGTCTGTCCTGACTCACTGACTTGACTCGACTTGACTTCGTCTCCTTTAAAAGCAAAGGTTTCTCTTTACAGTCTCCCACCACGAATTGGGTTCCGACACCCAATAGTCAATACCTACAAACCTTTCTTTCCGTAAAATCTCATTTAAGGAACTTAGTGTAAGATAATCTATACTACTTAAGACGAACATATTTCCCGGTCCGAAACCCCTTGGTTTAATTAGATTCTATTTACATATAATAATTACTCTATATCACTCAGAATATCTGACTAGTCACTGTCCCATCGTAAAAATAGACGAGAACTTTCAGTCTACTAAAAACCGTACGTCAAGGAAAAAGAAAAAAAAAAAAAACCGTCGAATGTCCTAGAATCAAGGGACTGATCCCTAGCTTGGACCCGAGTACCGGCACTTTACCGGTTCAGGATTGGTGACCCGACAGTCTTTTAAGGCGTCAAAGATAAAATAAGTGTAAAGAGGAGTGACAACACGACACACGACTCAACGAGTCAGTACAGGTTGAGAACTCGTTGAGTGACCTGACGTCGGGCGGTCCGAGGAGCCAGGTACTCTGAAAAGTCCGTTCTTATGACTTCACCCAACGGTACAGGAAGACGTCCCCTAGAAAGGCTGGGTCCCTGACTTGAACGTAGAGGACACAGAGGACGTGACATCCGTCTAAGAAATGGATGATTCGGTAACCCCTTCGGAAAAAAGTGACAATTACTGAAACTTTACTTTCTTTTACACCCTTCCGAATGCGGCGAGTAAGACAGAGTGGAGATTCTACCCTTCGTCACTGGCATGTAACCAGGTCAAATTTGTTAACGTCGAGCTATAAGTCGGGTGCAAACGGATCTCTCCGTCATGTTTTTACCCTCCGAAAGCATGGTCTTTCAGGATCTAAGTTTAGAACTGAGACAAAAGGTGAATAAAACGTTGTCTAAGGGGTTCAAAGTCAAAGGAGTAGACGTCTTACTCCTAGTCTTATGGGAATCCATCCCTACAACCCTTTCGTATACTTCACGTCAAAACACATATCTAACGGCTCATAACAACGACAAATCAACGATTCGGTACAGGTTGAGAAGCACTGGGGTACCTGATATCGGGCGGTCCGAGGAGACAGGTGTCTGAAGAGGTCCGTTCTTAGGACCTCACCCAACGTAAAGGAAGAGGTCCCCTAGAAGAACTGGGTCCCTAACTTGGGTACAGACGACGTGACCGTCCACCTAAGAAATGTCGACTCTATGGTGGTTTCGGGCGGACCATAACGTGAACTGTCATTTACTATCAAATTTCTACCTTCTGAACGTTGGCTCCTTGGGTCTCGGAACCTCGTCCCCAACAACATTACAGGACAGACTCTGGACCCCCGAATACTCGTCCCGTAGCGCCCGAGAAGACCCTTCTCGATTCGGAGGTGGATTGGGACTCTAAGGGTGAGTGAAAGAACTAAGTTGGTCTTGTCGAAGTCAAAATAGACAAAATTCATCACCTGGAGACTAGTTCGGACAGACCTCTTTCTAACAAATCTGATTTTTTTTCATGTTGTGAAACCTTTAGTAACGTGAATGTGAATTTCTTTTTTATTGTCAGTTGACTTATCCCTTATGCTAGTAAAATCTTTATCAGATTTGATATCAGGTACTTCTATTAATCGTTACGTTTAGCAAGAAAACTCGAAGGGTTCCGTCGCCATCACCATTTCTTAGACGGACGGTGACGTCCTCTGTATTCTCTGTGCCCGAGTTAGGGGCTCAGTCCTTCTAGGGGACCTCGTCCCGTGTCGTTGGGAGAGGTCATAAGAACGGACCTCTTAGGGTACCTGTCTCCTCGGACCACCGGATGTCAGGTGTCCCAGTGTTTCTCAACCTGTAATGACTTCACTGTATCGTGTCGTGTAGTTGGAAAATACTTTAGAATTATTAGTGAAGTTTACAGAAAAGATTACTCAGTCAAGAAGCGTAGTCCACCGGTTTCATAACCTCAAAGTCGAAGTCGTAGTCAGGACGGTTACTTATAATCGTAGTCAGGAAGGTTACGTATAATCGTAGTCAGGAAGGTTACTTATAAGTCCTGACTAAAGGAAATCCTACCTGACCAACCTAGAGGAACGTCAGGTTCCCTGAGTAAACTTTTCTGGGACTACGACCCTTTCTTACTTCCACCCTCCCCTTCCCCTGTTGTCTCCTACTCTACCAACCTACCGTAGTGACTGAGTTACCTGTACTCAAACTCATTTTAGGCCCTCAACCGCTACCTGTCCCTCGGGATCGTACGACGTCAGGTACCCCAGAGTTTGTCAGCCTGTCCTGACTCGCTGACTTGACTTGACTTATTACTGAAGGAAGAAACCCTTAAAATATGGGTTTTGGTAGTAAACAACTTAAGGCTGATACGGGATCCGTGACCCAATCCACGAAAACTTAGAGAGATTAAATTTCTTGATAAAAGAAATTTGTTCTTTTTGTGGTTCACCTCTTCTCAATCCTTGGACGACTGTCTCGTGGTGAATTCTTTCTACGAATTTTTTTTTCTTTCTTTCTACGATTATTGTGGACGGTAAAGGTAAAGTAGTTTCCAGAGTCTTCGTGACAGTCTATTAATAACTATTAGACCCACTTCCGGAGACTGAGTCTAGGTCAACCGTGTTCGACACCCATTAAGGTCCGTAAACCCGAGGGACGGGAGTTTGAGGAGCTGACTCACCAGAAGTCCCGGAGTAAAGACCTAGAAACGGTACTCTCAGCTCGTGTCACTTTTCCCCCTTCTGAAGTCACAGGGGTGTGGTGAGGAGGTCTCGGAACGGATAGTCGTAGTCTGAATTAAATGGTTCTAAAAGGTTTCTCAACGTATCTCTAATTCGGTGTGTTAAGAAGGGACACACAATTATCCTGTCTTCGGTGGCCGTCCCCTCCGAAAGGGTCTTCTCTCCACCGATATCGGTCTGTACCCGTCTCTTCACAGAACTGTTCCGTCCTGTCCCCTATATCCCCACGGTATTAGGACAAAGAAAATTTCTCTCCCCCAATAACCGACAAATTCGTTTATAATCGGGTCAACTTTACAGTACGAAAAAATTTTAATGGATTAGATAAACAAAACACAAATACTCTGTGTTTGGGTTCCGTCTCTCTCAAAGACCAAATGAAGATGTCCTTATCTTAAAGTATTTCCCTTCCGGACCTACCTCGAGAAGACTACTTAATGAGTCAACCTCTTAGAGATTCCGGTACAAGTTGACACAAGAAACAAATGACACTACATCGTTTGGTCGACTCCTGAGAAAAACGGTAGTTTGACGATTCCCGGATGCTTTTCTTTGTGACGTTGTCGGAACCCGAGGAGGAAAGAGTCGATTTTGGTTCCTGAGTCCAAATAGACCCTGTATCGTACCCGTTCTCTCCTTAGGACTCTTAACTTAGATTCAGTGAACACAACTCACAAAAGAAATTCCCTTTGATTTACTGACTTCACCGGACGTTCAGTGAATCAGCACAGGCTGAGAAACACTGGGGTACCTGACATCGGACGTTCCGAGGAGACAGGTACCTTAAGAGGTCCGTTCCTGTGACCTCATACATAGGTAAGGGAAGAGGTCCCCAGAAGGGTTGAACCCCTAACTTGGGTCCAGACACCGTAACGTCCGCCTAAGAAATCGTAGACTCTTCGGGACCACTGAAGAAACTTACTTTCCTACCCTCTGTTAAACTAGTTACGACTGGAAAGGATTCGTCAAGAAGGGTGTCGGAGAAGGGTGGGGGACGGGGGGAATACCTCCAGTTTCCTTTGACTTCCAAAACACTAAATGAAATAAAATGTACGTTGTTAGTCTTTTACTTTATCTCTACGAATTCTTTTTTACATATATGTATATATATAAGGAACAAACCTTATCAATTTTTTTTACTCGTATCGAATGCTTCTCCTTAATTACAAAGAAGAAAAGTCTTTTTGAGACGTGTAAGGAGCATTAGTTATGTTAATTACATCGAAAATAGATTTCAACCGGAAAAAAAATTTTTTTTTTCGACGGAAAGTGAACCTTAGGTTTAAGTTTTCCCAGGGGTTAATTCTTTTGTAAAAGACAACACGACTTAAGTACAATGACACTCGAGACTGTAAAACAAAGACACCATTGGTTTTAGTCGACTAATCAACCGTACCGTTGTCTTTTCTACATTAGGGTCGTCTGTGTGAGATTAGTTACGGGGGTCGTGTCTACCAGAGGCCTCCTAGTTGTTCTTTCTCCGACCGTCCGTAAGTCACGCAGTGCACAACCGAACTCTCATCCGGTCCTTGTTCTCTTGATTTTTTCTTGTAAAGAGTTTGATTGGGCCTCGAAAAATTGGGAAAAGAAAGAAACGTATTATCATTCCGTTATGACTGGTACAGCAACATATTGTTTTACTAAGAGTACGTCAAAAATACTTTATATTATACAAACAATCTACCCTCACAAGTAAATTAAAAAGAACCAGAAATACGAATCTTGTCATACGTACCTGATTCCGAAAATCTAATTGTCAACGTATTTCGAGTCACATAGAATGAACCTTTACGACGTGTACATTTAGGTATCACCAAATTAACGATTCAACACAGGTTGAGAAACACTAGCGTACCTGTGGAAACGGGGAGTCCGAGATGACAGGTACCTTAAAGGGTCCGTTCTTATGACCTCACCCAATGATAAATGAAGAGGTCCCCTAGAAGGACTGAGTCCCTAACTTGGGCCCAGAGGGCGTAACGTCCTTCTAAGAAATGGATGAATCGGTGGTTCCTTCGAGTATACATTTATGTATATATATGTAAATAATCTCACTATATGAGTAACTACTATATCATTAAGGTAATCTCAGTCCTACTCTCGTATTTCCCGAAAGGTCCACCACGATTACTATTTCTTGAACGGACGGTTACGTCGACCTAAATTCTCCGTGTCCAAGTTAGGGACCCAACCTTTCTAGGGGACCTCATCCCGTACCGTTGGGTGAGGTCATCAGGACAGACCTTTTAGGGTACCTGTCTCATCGGACCCCTCGATATAAGGTACCCCAGTGTCAGTCTGTGCTGACTCCCGACTCGTGTGTGGGTTCTCATATTGTATTATTCTTAGCACTTGGTTGACAGTCTCTGTAGTCACTCCCAAGTATGACCTTTTTTCACTTTCAATGAGTACAAGCTGAGAAACGCCGGGGTACCTGACATCGGGCGGTCTGAGGAGACAGGTACCCTAAGAGGTCCGTTCTCATGACCTCACTCATAGGTAAGGGAAGAGGTCCCCTAGGAGGATTGGGTTCCTAACTTGGGTCCAGAAGACGTAATGCCCACCTAAGAAACGGCAGACTCGGTGGTCCCCTCAGGTCCTTATGACCTCTCCCATCGGATAGGGAAGAGGTCCCGTAGAAAGGTTGGGTCCTTATCTGGACCCCAAAGGACGTAACGTCTGCCTAAGAAATGGTCGACTCGATGGTCCCTCTGGGTGTGACCAACCATAAAGGTACCATGAAAAGGTGTCATCGTTTATTAAAGTGTCAATTATTAACTCTATTCCTTTCTGGTATCGGACACAAATATCTTTACTATTCTACAGGTTATTACCGACATTAATACCAAGGTCAAACACTTTGGGTTTTACTACGTTGTACATAGAGTCTCTCCCAGGAAAGTCATAACCGGTCTTCAGTGTAGGAGTTTATATTAAGTTCCCAGAAATTAAGACTTTTGGAACCCCTAACGAGAAGACTAATAATTCGAAACAAAGGTCAAAATAAGTTTCAACTTATGTCTTTTCTTTCGAAAGTCTTATATACACATTTTTGAGAGTAATGTCGTAGATATCACAAGGATCCCAGTCCTTTAACGTTTTGTACGAAACACCAGGACTCCTTATAATTCATAATGACAACTAATTCCGACACCGACTAAAAACTAAGTGGTCAACTGGTGTAAAAGTATTTTCGTTGAGTCTTTACGTCTCAGTTTACGATAAACCTCTTAATCTCAAATAACTATCAGATTTAATCTTGTTACACTTTTACGGATGTGTATTACACGATTCACTATGGTACATGATTATCGTCCGAGGGGAAATTTTTTTTTATTTCGTAGTCGATGGTTTGACAAAAAGAAACACTATGACTTTCCAGTAATCGAAAGACTAAAGATGATTTAGTGGTATAATAAAGTAATGTGTTTCTACTCAATAAAAATTAATTATATTCTTGTTTTCTTTTTAACCTTTCTAAGAAACCCATCATATTATTAGTGGGTTCCTCGTTTTTTTTTTTTTTTTTTTCTCTCTCTCTCTTTTACTTTGCGAAACCTTATAAGATTTTTATTTACACGTATTAATCGTAGACCTGCTTCCGGTGTGTCGATTCGATGTAAAGGGTCTTTCACTATAAAAAGTAGTGTCATATCTTTATAAGTAATGGCCTCGACCGTTTACATAACGGTGTCTCATCTCAGTCTACCCACTAGATTTATTAATTTCGAACTTTGGGTCTCTCGACTCAAGTCCTATTACAGGGGCACACCCTCCCCCACGGTACACTCTCCCTCACGAGGTCGTCCCTCCTCCTCCGTTGCCTCCTCTTGGAACCAAAGAATTAAACTTATCATTTTTTTTTTTTTTTTGTGGAATAGTTAAGTATCCTTCTTACCCTAAGAAAAACTAAATTTTGGTTAGACCGTACGTGTCGTACTATAGAAGTCTCGTTGACTGATACAAGTGAAGACTTTTTTCAAAGCCAGACTCTCTCTTTACCTCCTTTATATACTTTCCGAGGAACGTTATACGTAAAAATAAAAGTCACCGATGTCCGAACCCTTCATCGAGGAAGTAATGTCGGTTCGAATTAATAGTGCCCAAAGAAAAAAGAGACTTTCGTATTCCTTGACCACGCAAAAAGAACTTACTGGATTTTCATTGTCCTCGAGTGAACACAGGCTGAGAAACGTCGGGGCACCTGACATCGGGCGGCCCGAGGAGACAGGCACCCTAAAAGGTCCGTTCTCATGACCTTGCCCCACGGTAGAGGAAGAGGTCCCCTAGAAGGACTGGGTCCCTAGCCTGGGCACAGAGGATACAGAGAACGTAGCCGTCCGCCTAAGAAATGGCGATCGCGGTGCACCTTTCGGGTTTTCATCGTGGCACATACACACACACAATCAACGAGTCAGCGTCTTATGACCTCACCCAACGGTAAGGGAAAAGGCCCCTTTCATTGTGATTCGGATGTGTTTCCTGTGACTCCGTTGTCTTTTTCCGAAAGGGACGTCGCGAGCCCGAAATATTACGATCTTTACCGAGGACATAGGTGTTCCACTACATTTACAAACCACAGAAGTTTTTATTCACTCAGTACCCGTCTCATTTGGTAGTGGGTCCACTGGTAAGGAAAGGTGTCTCGTTTTGAGAGTTCTGGTCGTACGAGGTTGTGTACGTCACCCTTAGAAGGAATAGGGTCTGACTGTCGAAAAGAGAGGCGAGTTACCAATTTTTCCCTTTCACCCTTTTTGGGAGGAGGACAAGGTGTAAATTTTACAGCCACCTACTATTAGTCCTGTGGTATTTGAGTTACCGTAACCTACTAAGCAAAAACGTAAATATATTCGTAAAAGAAACGGACACCAAAAATTGTGGGGACACCCGTGGTCTTTCCACTTTAACGTGGTTCTAGTTTCTTATGAAATTTATTATTTACAAAATATAGATGAGAAAGTCGTTTTATCACACATTCATCGTCTGTGTAGAAGTCAAAATATTAAATCCGAAGGTGTTAATTGGGACTATTAAGTCAAAGAGAATTGATATTTCTCTTCCTACAGTAAACACAAAAGCCGATTTTCTTTCTTGACCAGAACAACTACAATGTTTAATCAAAGTGTGACTCAGAATCAGTTTTACGTCACTTGATCACAAGTGATTTTATTTGAAGGTAAACGGTCTAAGAAACTGATTTATAAATAAGAATGATTAAAAAGACGAACCCTCTACTATATTTCCCTAACAGATATCACAAGGAAAATATGAAAACATAAGGAATTTCTAATACTGGTCAACTTAACACCAAACAACTAAAAGGGGGACGAAGAATTATAAACTTAAGTCGAAATTTTTGAAATTGAAGTCATTGTTTCGTGTTTATGACTGAAGTGTTATTATCTTCTTACAAGAAAATCAACATCCTATAGGGACTCATAGTTTTGGTTTCAAGATACATTACATATAGTAGTACCCGATCTCACTTAATGTGTATCATAGAAAGCTCACCATATATAAACTTTCAATGATTATCAGAAATTGTGTAATGACTGGTCTCTGTATAATTGTGGTGTCCGTAATCAAAGATTTTTTTTAGGGGGTCAGTTATTACACAATTCCCCGAACAGTGTTCTTTCTCTAAACTTCGTACACATCGCCGACCTACCGTAGTGACTGAGCTACATGTACTCAAACCCACTTGAGACCCTCAACCACTACCTGTCCCTCCGGACCACACGACGCCAAGTACCCCAGCATTTCTCAGTCTTTGGTGACTCGCTGACTTGACTTCACTCACTACCTACCCCCAGAAGGGACCACCACGTCTGTCATTTCTTAGGCGGACGTTACACCCTCTCGACCCAAGCTAGGGACCCAGTCCTTCTAGGGGACCTCCTCCCGTACCGTTGGGTGAGGTCATAAAAACGTACCCTTTAGGGTACCTGTCTCCTCGAACCCCCCGATGTCAGGTACCCCAGCGTTTCTCAACCTATGCTGACTCACTGATTCGTATCACTACCTACAATTGATTTGAATAATCATTAGTGGAGTGTTAGACATATATATAGTTTAGTTGTACAATATTTGCATTGTGTTTATGTGACAATGCATATTCACCATATTCACAATCAGCGAGTCACCACAGACTGTGAGACACTTAGGTACCTGACATCGGGAGGTCTGGGGAGTCAGGGGCCTTAAGAGGTCCGTTCTTATTACCTCACCCAACAGTAAGGGAAGAGGTCCCCTAGAAGGGTTGGGTCCCTATTTTGGACACAGAGGGTGGATTGTCCATCTCAGAAATGGTCTCTTCAGACAATTTACAGTTAATATAGAGTTAATTTTTTTTTTCTTTTTTTGTGGATTCAACATTAAATCATCGGATTCAAACTATCCGTCGGTTTTGAGAGAAGAGAAAGAACTTCCAAATAGGACAAACTGAAAGAACCCCAGACATAGTTTACTTGTCCCGAGGGGGTCTCTCAGAACGGCCCAATGTTTGGTTTTTCTACTGGAGTGTCCCGACGAGCATAGACTGTACACTCTCCAGTCGAATTTCAAGGTCTTCTTTTGGGATTAGTCATAGGACGTCGTGTGGGTCTCTTCTCGTTCGGAACAGCGGCTCGGGTCGGGCATGGAACCATTTGTACCCGAAGGGTACGACCCACTGGTAGTGCGTGACCAGCGTCAGGTGCCACTACCTACTCAACACCATCCTGAGAAAGCTCACAAACTCTTGCATTATGTCCAGCCAGTGGGGAGGAAGTTTGTGTCACGATTTTATTGCTCCCTACTCCCAGGACGGCTATCGACCTTCTCTGTGTGTCTCTTTGTTTGGTAGTTGTTATTACAGGCCTAGCAGGGTATATGGGGTGTGGTGCCGGTCTGGAGGTTGACCTATGTCTAGTATCGTTCTCCGTTTCAAAAAGAGGAATGGTTGACGGTATAGGGAATGTCGAATGTCGATTATTTTAGCTTAGATAAGTGCTTCTTAGATACGTCAGTAGAGAGGTCTAAACCGTAGGTAGTTATTACATTCTCAATCATGAAATTTGTATTTCCCCCTTTACGACTACTGAAAACTGGAGTACCTATAAGAGATTCAATTCTATAAAAGTTTTTTATTTTGTATAGGTTAGGTGAACCTGAAAAGTTACCTAACGTGCGGTCAATGAGCTAGTACAAAATAGTCATCATCATCAGTATTATTATATTCAAAACTATTACATTACGAAACACCCGATACTTAATAAAACCCCGAAGTGAGAGAGTGACCTAGAAATCGTGTTTCAGTTTTCTGATCCCTTGACATCCTTCGTGTTACTAATAGTATTTTCTTTTTCAATAATCCTTACAAACTTTCAGTGCACTGAATACTCCTCTATTGACCCCAGAGATTACAGTTTAGACGTTTGCGGGTATCCTCAAACCCTACCTGTACATGTGTAACAATATAAATTTTGCTCATTGGTCGTTCCTGGATGACATACCGTGTCCCTTGAGACAAGTTGCAATACACCGTCAGGCCTACCCTTCCCTCAAACCCCCACTTACCTATAATACACATACATACCAACTTAGGGAAACGTCAAGTGGACCTTGATAGTGTTATAACAATTAGTCTATATGAGGTTATATTTTATTTTTGAATTTTTTTTAGATAGATGTAACTTTGTGAAAGATTGTGGTACAGAGTTCGACGAAATTACTTACCTATAGAAATTGTTCACTAGGGATAGACATATGTTTCTTTAGGTATGGATGCACTTACGTGTGACGAGATAGACGAAGACCTCAACTTTCTTTTAGAGAAAGGTCTTAGTTTCCCGGTAGAATTCTTTTGAACTATGGAAGATGAACCAGATTTAACCAGAGAAAGTAAGACGCACAGAACAGGACAGGGTAAAATCAAACTCCCTAAGCATTCATCGACCCAGAGAGACTATATACTACGAATCTTTGTCGATTGTTCGGGAACGAAATCGTCTCTAAAATTTAGGAGAATGTGACTTTTAGGGTTGAGTATTATAGTCCTTAAAACGGATACACGTCTAAAACTCCGTTTCATGATTTCGTGAGAGTTCACTAAGTTCTAAAATTATGTAGAGAATGTAAATGATATATTCCGAAGGACTTTCTGTTTTTATTATAAATTCTATTTATGTAATGGTTTCTCACGAAATCATCCTTTCTAGTAAGTTAGTAGTGAACTTACAAATTTTCACAAATTAAAGTAAAATTTTCTTAGTCATAATTAGGTAAAACATACTTAGATATAGAGAAAACATGTGCCTAAACCTTTTTTATGATATTTTTCTTATGAGACGGTTTACAAAAGACTTCACTAGCGATTTCTTAGGGTTACACTTACGGATCAGAGACTTATTAAATATATCAACAATAACGAAGTATAAATGACGTCACTTTAGTTAGTTGTTCACACACGACTTATAAGGTCCTAGAAACCGTTAAAGTAGGATTTATTAGGAATATGTATGTGAAGGATTTATGACGGATTAGGGGTTATCACGTACAAATAGACGATTTATATTTTAAGTTTCTTCTCAGTAAACTCAGGCAGTATAGGAATTTGTATACGTATCGACTATACAGTATTTCTTTTGAAACGATTATACTTTTTGGAATAACATGAAACGATTTGTCGATTTTAATTAATTTGCGTAAAGTTTATAAGGTTCAATTTTGATTAATGGTATTTAGTCGAGATCGTTAAACTGTAAAACCCTAGACATGACACCTTTCATTTGTGTGTGGTATTTTTATATCTACATCCCACTTTTATAAAGTGATGTTATAGGTTCCTTAACAGTGTAATTTTTCCAACACGTTTATTTGTAGTAACCTAATCGATGTAATAGTAAATAAGTACTTAGTACGTGTTAAATTAAAGAGACATCATCACAAACGATATACATTCGTAATAAAAGTAAGTATCAAATTCCTTTAAGTTTACCCTTTTTGGAAGTTTTAAGGAATTGAAAGTTAACTTTAAAAAGTTAGAAAAAAACACACTACTTTCAGTGTATTTTGTTTCGCATGACAAAATTTTCATACGAGTGAAACGACCCGTTGAGAGTGGTAGTGGGTGGAGGACTTCAAAAGTGGAAGGATTTGACTTTGAGGCAGGGGAAATTTATGATCGAGGGGGAGGGACGGAGGACTGGGGGACAAGGGACCGTAGATTGTTAGACGAAAGACTGAGATACTTACACTGATGAGATCCACTGCACATATTCCCCTTAATATCCCATAGACACACGCAGACCATACCGGAGAGACTGAGGTCTATTACGTGTCCGAGATATGAGTTATCTGCATCTCCCACCGCTGAAACGAAGTGACTTAGGCGAGGTAGTGACTTCCTCTACTAACAATTCCTATGGACTCCCAACAAAAGTCAGGGCACAGGAAACACCCTGATGTAGATGGTAAAAGGGCGACAGACTGGACCTGGCAGTACGTGCTTCGAGACAATAGGAGACACCATCTGATCGATGAGACTACTGGGGTGACGTAGTGTCGTCACCCCAAGTGTTGGAAGGTATACATCGGAGGAGAAAAGTCTAGCCGGACCTAGGACACTAGACGAAAGTATTTATCTTCCACCGAATGAAGTGAGACATATTCGAGATCCAAGTAGATGGAGTAATCTTGACTCAGTTCGGGTAAGGAAAAATACCGACTCATTATAAGGTGACCCCGAAGGATCCTCCGATCACCATTTCTTAGACCGACAGTTACGTCCTTGTGTATTCTCCAAGTCCAAGTTAAGGACCCAGTCCTGTTAGAGGACCTCCTCCCGTACCGTTGGGTGAGGTCATAAGAACAGACCTCTTAGGGGTACCTGTCTCCTCGGACCACTGAAGTCAGGTGTCCCAACGTTTGTCACCCTGTACTGACTTCACTGAATCGTTAGTGTGTACGTTATAAGGTGACACAGACACGTAGTGTTGAAGAAGTAGGTAGGTAGACAACTGCCTGTGGATCCAACGAAGGTACAGGATCGATAACATTTAGTACGACGCCACTTGTGACCCCATGTACACAGAAAAAGTTAATGTCAAAAGAGTCCTATAGACGGGTCAGAACCCTTACGACCCAGTATCACATCAAAGTAAGGATCAAAAAGTTCGTTAGAGACGTGGTAAGAGGTATCACCAACATAGTTAAACGTCAGGGTGGTTGTCCCGTTCTCCCTAGGGGAAAGAATCGTGACAGAGGTCGTAGACCAAAAACTTCTAATGTGTCTCACTTTATTTAGGTCTTCTTTTTCTGTTTATAGGATATAATTGCATAAATATATCTCAGATCTTTCTCCCATGACTACTTGGATGGACGCCCCGTCTTTACCTTTCCGTCTGTGTCTCTTGACTGAACACCTGTGTCAGCCCCTTCGTCTCTCCCCCTGTTTACCTCTCTCCCGTGACTGCACACACGTCATGGGACACATTTTATCAGTCACCTTTGAACGACGTACTACGTCCCTCGAGTTTAGGCTTAAGACACTGTTGGATCTCCCCACCCTTTAATTTTATGTGAACGAGGGAGCCTTCTTTTCGATATTCGTTGCATCTGTCGTATAATTTTTCGACGCTGTAATGAAACAACTGTTTCCAGGTAGATCAGTTTCGATACCAAAAAAGGTCATCAGTTCATACCTACACTCTCAACCTGATATTTCTTTCGACTCGTGGCTTCTTAACTACGAAAACTTGACACCAGAACCTCTTCTGAGAACTCTCAGGGAACCTGACGTTCCTCTAGGTTGGTCAGGTAAGATTTCCTTTAGTCGGGAATTATAAGTAACCTTCCTGACTACGACTTCGACTTCGAGGTTATGAAACCAGTGGACTACGTTTCTCGACTGAGTAATCTTTTCCGGGATTACGACTCTTTCTAACTTCCGTCCCCCTCTTCCCTTACTGTCTCCTACCTCTACCGACCTACCTTTAGTGACAGAGTTGTCTGTACTCAAACTCGTTCGACACCCTCTACCACTTCCTGTCCCTTCGGACCGCACGCCGTCAGGAACCCCCGCGTTTCTTAGCCTGTACTGACTCACTGACTTGTTGTCTCTCCGCCCTACCTCAACCCCCTCCCGCCCTCCAAGTTCCCCCTCCTCTGTACGGATATGGACACCGACTAAGTACAACTGTATACCATCTTTGGTTGTGTTATAACATTTCACTAATAGGAGGTTAATTTTTATTTATTTATTTTTTTTATATATTCCACCGTGTTCATTGGAACACAGATAACCCCGGGTTTGGACCCTTCCGGATCTACGAAGGTGGAACTCGAATTCCCTTTTTGGCCAACGACACACGTTTCAGGTCGATGAGAATTTTGACGGTAGGACGTTCTTCGGGTTGGATCGGTGCACCTTGTCAGCGTGCTTCCCCTCATGTTTCCTGTTGTAGGGGTCAACTCGTAGGTCGGTTGTCGGTCGTCATCGAACGTACTCCTTCCTGCAAGACCTGTGAACTCGGGGGTTTCTCGACGGAACTCGTACAGAGTGTACCTAGTCTTCGCTCGACGGAAGGTCTCTGAAACGGGTTTGACGTCTTAGTACCTAGTTATTTTGTTCGTAGAACCCCGTAAAGATTTATGTCGTTTCCAATTAGTGTCGTCTGAAAGTTAGAGAATCCGATGTTTCTACCGGCTTAACCTTAAGAAGGGACCTTCTCCTATCAAAACGGTGCTTTTCGTACACTTAACATCTTTAAGACATGTCTCCTTCGTCTAGTCTCTCTGACTGAGACACCTGACTACGCCCAGAGTAGAATCGACCCTGTCTTCGGTTGAGGTAGAGAACCTCCAAAGCGAATACGCTTTATACATGGGGATGAAAAAACGAGCTCAAACACAATCTAAAGACACTAATCACTTGTCTCTATAGAACTAAGTACAACAGGACAAAGTCGTACCTTATTTCTCACCTGTGTGTTTTATTTCTCCTTCACTATTCTTTTTCAACAGTTTCTGATATGGACATAAAATTAGCAACGAGGATGTTTGAACCCAAAGGGACTGCCGAGTCACCATTTGTTAGGTGGACGGTTACGACCTCTGCGTCCAAGCTAGAAACCCAACCCTTCTAGGGACCTCTTCCTCTACTGTTCGGTTAGATTAAAAGAACGGACCCTTTAGGGAACCTGTCTCCTCGGACCCCCCGGTGCCGGGTACCCCGGCGTCTCGACCTGTACTAAATCGTTGATTTGTTGTCGTTGTTTGAATCTCGGAATTTCAGGTGGACAGATAGATGGGAGATAATAAATAGATAGTAGATAATGAATAGAATATCAAGACTGTCAGACTGCACCCAGAACGACCCGGGTTTAATTCCACAGTCGTCCCGACACGAGGAAAGATCTCCGAGATCCCCTCTGAGTGAAAAGGACGAGAAGGTCGTAGGTGTCCGAGAGAGAATGACGGATAGACACCGGTGAAGGAGGTAGAAGTCTCAGTCGTTACCACCCGCCCGAGATGCACCAGAATAGGAGCGGAGGAGGAGACGGAGGGAGAGGGTGACACTTCCCGGGAGCACTCACGTCGCACGGACACGCACACGAGCCAACGAAGTCCGCACAGACTGAGGAACGCTGGGGCGTCTGACATCGGGCGGTCCGAGGAGACGGGCACCCTAAGAGGTCCGTGTTTATGACTTCACCCGACGGCACCGGAGGAGGTACCCCCAGAAGGACTCGGTCCCTAACTTGGGTCCAAAGGACGTAGAGGAAGTGACGTCCGTCTAAGAAATGGGTGACTCAGTGGACCCTTCGGGGGGGACTCGTGTGACCCGGGTGGGTTTATTAGGTTCTAGTAACGGGTGGAGTTCTAGGAAGTAAATTAGCTTAGACGTTTCAAGTAAAACGGTTTTCCATTGCAGAAGTATCCAAGGTCCCCAATCCTGACTTGAAAAGACCCTCCGACAATAAGGCAGACGGTAGTTTCTCGAAGACAAGATGTTCCCTCACCTCAGTTTTTGTGTCGTGTGTGCACGTGTGATCTACGTTGTAAATTACACGTTACTTACCCTTCTCTTTGGTCTGTTTTCTTAACGTACACAAACTCCTCGGGGGAGATATCACGCAAGTAACTAAAGGAGATATTTGGAAATGTCTTGGGTCTCGTCCACGTTTCGAGGAACCGTCCACGACCTTTGTGTTTCTATCTAAAAACAGGAACAGAGTTGTGGAGTAAAGATTATTGTTTATAGATTCATAGACATTGTATTACATTTTTATTCCAAATTTTTATCTAAACACTAAAACTTGAAACGGCAAAAGAGGACTTAGGACTTAAACTACATGTTAAAATAATGAAAACTCCGTGATTCTAATTTTACAGGAAAATTAAATTATTTACCACGTAGGTGTGGTGTCTCGGATTATATTTACTGAAATTTCACTTGTAAAGTCTAAATCTGGGGCACCTGGGGATTAAGTAGTCGGTATGGTTAAGACTTAGATAAATTCAACGTATGACAGGGTGAGTATTCGATGTGGATACGAAATGTAACTATGCAATTAGGAACCTTATTTTTTATTAAAATTCATAACTATACTATTTAGATGTAAACACGGAGGTACTTTCCCTAACATAGAAAGTTTATATGAACTTTTCTCCAATTCTAAGATTATTAATATTTTCACTAAGATAAAAATATTGTGTAAATCCAGTTTCGAGGTTTTTTGACCTTTCTCCCTCACACCTCTCAGTCTATCGTACTCTTCTAAAAGACACTATAATACACTCACCTTATGACATATACAATAAATAGGTACACAAATACTTTGTCTTTTCTAGTGTCTAATTTAATAAGTCCTCAGACTTTACACATATTTCTTACAAATTTGTTACGAGATGGAACATCCATTCGTGCTAATCAAGTCTTATCGATTGTTAAACACACACACACACACACACACAGACACACACACACACATACGATAAACGATTCAACACAGACTGAGACGCTAGCGTACCTGATATCGGGTGGTCAAGGAGTCAGGTATCCTTAAGGGTCCGTTCTTATGACCTCACCCAACGGTAAAGGAAGGAGTCCCTTAGAAGGGTTGGGTCCCTGACTTGGGACCAGAGGACGTAACGTCCGTCTAAGAAATGGTAGACTCGGTGGTCCTTTCGGGTAATAGGTTTCCCTTAAACCACGACTCGAGACTTAAGGTCAAGGAGCCCTTCAAAAGGGAACAACAAGACAAACAGGGGTTGATAACCGGGGTGAAGGGGTCTTTAAGAACGACCCTTTTAACCTCCCGACTACCTTGACACCTCCGTTCTAGATCGAAGAGAAAAAAGAGTATTCCCAATGAACATCTGTAACTCGACAGATGTCCTATGGACATCTATAATCGACTAAAGGGGGGATAAATCTTTGGTTTACCATGTGTAACCATCGAGAATTAGTGACTCTTCTATATTCGTAGGCGGAAAACCTCGTCAAACAGAGACGATTATTAATACTTTACGAAAAGAATTTGAGAACTCCTACAAATCTTCCTTAAGTGTACTTCCTTTAACGTTCTTCTTTTATTAGTGTACTCTTTTGCAAGTTTGATCATTGGTTTTATGTATAATCTTATTTTAAATTTTCTAATTAAAAATTAATTAGAGTGGTGGACTACTCCGACACCATTTTACTCGTATGAGTCTATGAAGATCCCTTTAGTTACATTGTTAATGAGGATCACACCCCTCACAGATTGAGAGTCTATCGAATAATCTGCACTCCGATTCGAGAACCATTTCTAGGACCGGTTTGACTCCAAGATCACAAGTCTAGAATTCACGGGGGTTTTGGTAACAGGTAACACTTCTGGAAAACCAAGCCCCAGTAGGGAATATAAGATTTACGGATATTGAAGTGGAAAGTTTCTTTTAAGTGAGGTTTTTTACATTTTCCAACTCCCTTAATTTACTTTTACCCCTCATTCTTGTTACGTATTGATTGTTATATAATCCCGGTGAAGTGAGGACTGTTAATAAATTGATCACTAAAAGATGGAGTAACCTTTTCCTTTAGTACGATGGTATGACACGTAATCACGAAAATTAATCCGTATCAATTAATAATATTTCGTTAACTATGGATACTAAAAATTTGAAAAAAAAGTATTTGTACTGTTACCTATTTGGCCAACGGATTTAGACTCATCAAAAACATCTCAACAAGATTTCGACGTCATGGAGTTTTTAAGTTTTCCTTTAAGATGGTCTCTATGGTGATGTAGTATGCATGTTTTAAGATGAGTATTATGTTCACTTCTAAGTCAGTTGAAATCTGAAGTACCAGGAACACTGTAGTATGTGTCATCGAGTCAACACACACTGAGACGTCGGGGTACCTGACACCGGGTGCCCTCGGAGACAGGTACCCTAAGAGGTCCGTTCTTACGACCTCACCCAACGGCCAAGGAGGAGGTCTCCTTGAAGGACAGGGACCCTAACTTGAACGTATAGGACGCCGAAGACGTAACTGTCCTTCTAAGAAATGATGACTCGGTGGTTTATATTGATATATTGCTTTTGCTACCTTAATTTTGTACGAACTTGAAACTACCGCCACTATGTCCTAATTCCGTCTAAAGAAACAGAACTACTTCCATTTCGTTCGGGTTTAGTGAACTGAAAGTATTTAATAAAAGTCACAGTACATGGAAATTGATGAAAAACATTTGTCTCTTTAGACTAAATTTGTCAGAAGAAAGAACGATAAAGTTTCTAAGAAAGTAAGTTATATGCAAATAATTCATGGACGATACCCGGGTTGTAACAAGATCCACGACCTCTATTTATCGTCTGTTCACCCTTCTGTCTTATTTTGACCATCCCTTCCTTCCGTCCGACCAAATCCAACCGACCAGACGTTGCGACGTCACCACTCCAAAACTACCTCGACTCAGATCCGACCTGTCCAGTACACTCGTAGACCCTTGCTTTTCCAGGATATTCCGTTTTCGGGATTCTGTCTTTCCTCGACCTTAACTTACTCGGACCACACAGGGTCCCAGTCTTTCTTCCTTCACACCGCCCTGGTGTCAGGACCTCTCACTCTACTGTCCTCTCAAGTCTTTTCCTCCACCCCGGTCTGATAGGTCTTTGAAGAACCGACGACGTTTCTGACCGTCGAGTTAGAGTCACGTCTAGTTGTCGTGAAAGTCCGAAATCGGTTACTACACTAGTCTGTCTGAATGAGACAAAAAGTTACATAATATAATATAATGCTAGACTACTTCAACGACGAAAATTTACACAGTAGGTAGACAGTTGTGCCAAGGTTTTACGGTGTTTTAAAAAACAAGGAGGGTCTTTAGATTATCCGTAAAAAGAAGGCAAAAGATGGTCTTCTGAAGATAAGCTGTGGTGGATCGTCTCTACGACCTTCTTGTCACTTCTGACACTATTTAGAGTAGGGCGAGAATCCCTCGAAGACCAGTTCACTAAGAATCTCGACACTCAAGTAATTAATTCCTGTTTATATTATCCTACGTTGAGTGCCGAACAAGAACAAGAGGTAACAAATAAGTAAGACCTGTGTGTTTACCTTGGGTATGCATAAACGACTTACTCACTCACGTTAGGTACTTACCTAAATGTCAAATTTTCAAGGTTCTTAAATGCACATTCTGAAGGGAGTAAAGTGGAATAAATTAAGTGGGTCACTAACCCGTATTAGTCTATTGAAACCAGGCACTAAAAAAAAGTCGATATGGTGTCTCACAAAAAGAGTGAATACACGGAGAGTACTACCCGTTTTAAGAAATAAAGAAACTGGGTGTCAAAACTATTGCTGTAACACGTTCCCTTTAGTCGTCGGTGACACGTGGAGAGTGGTGCTTAGTCATGGGATATCCATACTTTAACTTTGGGAACTCATTGAAGGTCTAGTTTAGGTACAGGATCAATGACATGGATTACTGTGCTCGGTCACAACTACTCTTCTCACTCCGCAGTCTCTTTGGGGGCTCGACTTCCTACTTTCACTTTCAGTGAGTCAACATAGACTGAGAAACGCTGGGGTACCTTATATGTCAGGTACTCTAAGAGGTCCGGTCTTATGACCTCACCCATCGGAAAGGGAAGAGGCCCCCTAGAAGGGTTGGACTCTTGACTTGGATACAGAGGGTGTAACGTCCACCTAAGAAATAGTCGACTCAGTGTTCCCTTTGGGTTCTTAAGACCTCATTCATCGAATAGGGAAGAGGTCACCTAGAAGGACTCGGTCCTTAGCTTGACCCCGGAGAACGTAACGTCCACATAAGAAATGGTTGACTCGGTAGTACCTTTGCATCTGTGGTTAGTCTGTGTTCCCTGACCTCCCTCCGGTTCCTCTGTCGTACACACATTCCTCGCACACGTAAAGGGTACCAAACCCGACTCCGGAAAAAAATTAGAAATTTTTAATTTTTTTAAATTTCAAAAGAGAAATTACATTCGACAAAATTTTTAGAAATAACTAAAACGAAGACAACATGTAAAACACCGACACCCCGTATACCCTAGAATCAAGGGGCTGGTCCCTAACTTGACCGTGGGAGACGTAACCTTCCGTTTCAGAATTGATAACCCGGTGTTTCCTTCATCGTTGGTCTTGAATATATAAACATGAAATCTTCTCAAACAGACCTACTTGTTAATGTATTGGTACTGTAAAAGAGTGAGAAAGGAATCCTGTCATACTATAAGAAAATCAATAGGTTTAAAATATTTCATCAAATATAGACCGTCTAAATAAAGACGAGATAATAAAAATAAAGTTATAAAAGTATTGACTATGCCTATGACAAATAAGAAGATCTATTTGAAATTCTATTAAAACGTTCAGGACAGGGAGATGGTTCTTTTTGACCTTCCTCCAAACAAATTTAATTTACACGATTTTTTTTAAACTGTAGAAATCTTATGGGTTAGTAGGGCATTTTCTTCTATTTTACAGGTAAACAAATTTAGAAATAAAGGTGGAGTGTTATTAAGACATCGAAAGATATTCATCTATCGATTGTCACGAACTTATAAAATCAATACGACTTACCAATTACATTAAAAAAAGTAATAAAAAGACAAACCTTGTGTCTGTGAATGAACTTACGAGAATGATAAAATTATCAGAAAACCTTCTAACGAAAAAGATCCACTTCTTTAGATACATAAAGGAAGAAAAGTTATATAAATATAGTAATTAAAGAGTAAAATGATGTGATCAACCTTATCGAGAAGGTCCTGTTTTCCCTTTTATTACTCCATTCATCATCCGAAAGAAAAAAGGGGACTAAAAAAACTCGTAAAGGAGATTCTCATTCCCTTCATGAAAAACAACTAAACTCTAGACTAGCAAATTGAATGATACCTTTCTCTTTGTTTAATAAAAACATTGAGAACACAAATACTAAAACAGGAAAAATTAGGACTACTTACAGATTAAACTAGTTCACGAAGGAGTGAATAATAACTCAACCGACAGATTCAAGGAAATCTTTTAATGGATAATTATATAAACGTCAATAATTTATTAAAAACGTGAACCATATTTGGAAAAAGAACACGTGTGTATATAAAATTTATTTCAAAACATATTTAGGCACTAAAATAATCAAAGAAATTGTTTCTGGGTACTTTCGTCACGAAATATACTCCGCAATCAGATCCATGATTGAATCTTACCACCCCGTTCTCTGGTGGAGTGTAAATTAGGTCCCTGAGGTCGTAAAAGATTAAGGTCACGCAAAGACTTCTAGAATTCTTCGTGGGGATCGATCAAGGTATGAAGTTTTTATGATAATTTTTTCTTTTACAAATCGTACGAAGAGACTAAACTCATTTCACTTGAGTTGAGTACCACTATGACTAATCGAGGACTAATCACTAATACTTATTGTGAATTGTATACACCCTTTTTATACTATGGCATATGATTGTTAATAAATTATTACATTATTCTAATAGGTACTAATATAAAGTGTGGGAGTGAAATATCGTCTTCTTAGACTACCGATCTCTTCTTATGACGTATCGATGAACCTCGGTCCCATTATATTTCATCTTACGAATAAGAAAAAAAAAACAAAAAAAAAAATGAAATAAAATGAAATGTTATGACATAACCAAAACGGTATGTAACTGTACTTAGGTGGTGCCCACATGTACACTAGGGTTTGTACTTGGGGGGAGGGTGGAGGGAGGGGTGTTGTAGGGAGACCCAGTAGGGGCACGTGGTCGGGGTTCGTACGACATAGGACGTAGCCTGTGTCTGACGAATAAGAAAAATTGACTGGTTTGGAACAAACAAAGATACGGACTTAAATTAAAAATAATTAAAAAATCAATGTACTCACTAGGTGTACGTTTTTAAATTATGTCACGCCAACGTCTCTGAGTGATTGACAAGTGATCTAGACTAAAAAAAAAAAAAGATCCGCATCTCATCTGGAGTGAAGGATTTGAGGGAATACCGACCCTCCGACGGAATACTACCGCAACTTTGGTTACAGGTTACCTACAAAGATAAGAAAAGTAAAAAAGGGTGGTTCGTCTGTAGTTCCTTTTGATAAGTTGAAAGTCTTTATTACCTACTTTAGTAAGATACACATTGACTATTCGAGGAAGGGTCGACATTGTCGGTCCACAACTTCTGGGTCCTCCCCTAAGGTACCTAGGGACTATCGTGTGTGAAAGAGGTGTTGAAGTGGTCGTGACTTATAACAGTTGAAAACGTAAAAAAGACGGTAAATCTAGTGTTTCGTAAAGGGAGTGTTACACTACTGGGAGTTGATACGTCAAAATACATACACATCTACTACTTTAATTCATTAATTGGTGTCTGAAGGTTGAGTACCCCAATTACAAGGTTCACTCAATAGGTATAGACTGTAAAAGTCTACCAAACGGTAAAAGACCTTGAAAAAAAATGGGGTTTGGGGAAGTAAAATGATTTTCTTTTTATTGAGGAGATCCGATCTCTTCGTTTTTTTTTTTTTTTTTTTAAGGTAAGGAACTAAAAAGTTTCCACGGTTTGTAGTTCTTAAGAATGCTTTAATAAAGTTATACTACTAAATAACCTTGACGAGTTTGAGTCTGGGCACCCCTGTGGTATTCAGTAAGTTAAGACACAAAATTATAGTCGTGTCAAGTTGACTCAATCTCCTTCCGACGGTCTCTTTGTCTGTATACACATACTAAAGTTTGAATTAGCTTTGGTCCCGAGCCGTTGGAAATCGTTACGGTTCTCACCGCTTTCTCTGGTAAAGGAGAGACATCTCTGTCCGTCTGTGCCCCTTTGACCCGGGCAGGGGTCCTGACCTATAATGTGTTCTGCAAGGGACATTCCACAATTCACCAGTGATTTTATCTTCGATTATTTTGTACTGGGAAATTTCACCTAAAACTTCAGTGCCCTTTCCAAACATCTTAATTTTATTATTTGACCGACAGGGGTGACAAGAGGGTTGAGGTAAAGTCAGAGTGGGTAAGGGAATTACAAAGGTCCGAGTCGTGTGGAACTTTGGTAGTAAGTGCGTCGTAGGAAACGGACACTGGGGGATTAGAAGGGAGAAGACGAAGTAGGATTCCGGATCCGTTGGAAGTTAGAGTCGAGTTCCTGGTGTAGGATATCACCCCGCAGGGAAAAGGGAAGATCAAAAGGAGAGACAGGAATCAGGAGAAGAAATTTTAATAATGATATTAAAGCCGACACGGGCTCCATTCACTCTAGAATAAAGAGTCTGGTCCCTAGTTTGGACATGGGGGACGCCACTTTCCCGTCTCAGGGTTGGTGACCGAGCGGTCCCCTCGAGGAGAGGAACCATGGGAAGTTCACTAAAATTCGAACTTACGACACCAGTTTCAAGATTTAAGTAACTGAAAGAACCACTGGAATTTGTTTGGTAAATACGGGAAGTGTAGGGTCAAAGAAGTAGACATCTTTACCCTCGTCGTCTAGGTGCGTAAGTCACTCGTCAATCTCCATAATGATCGTAGTATGCACATTTCATAAACCGTGTCTCAACCTGAGACACTCGTAAATTACGTACAGTAACAAGGGTATTGTGAGGCACACACGTGCCTGGTACGTCGAAAATGGGACGTCGGGACCGTAGGAGGTGAAATAAGAGAGAGGTAGTGACTACCTCCAAGGGACTTCCGTCTCTTGTAAAGAGGTAGTAGAATCATAGTGTCGTGTAAGCCCTACACTTATCGATGAATCCTCTGCAAACCGTTCACCTACTTCCATCTAAACCGTACCGACGTATCTCTCCGACGGTCGGGGTCGGACCAATGCACATGTGCACCCCAAAATTACGTCTCCACTTCGGTGAAAGTCTCAAGTCCCGACCTCCTGGTTGTAGTGTTCCTCTTCTTTCCTTCCAAAATTCCAGGGTACAGACCTTAAAAGTATAGACCTACAAGACCAGGTCTATTAATTCCTAGTTTCTAATCAGTGAAACTTTCTAAGTAGAACCCTAATTTCGATTAAAACGTAAAATATTCAAATTTTCACAGAGTTGACTCTGAGGAATCAAACTTCCCCGAAGGGGGAATGACATAGACACCCTGACTAAATATTTGTAGGTTTGAGGTATTTGTTCTCGTCCGGAGAAATTCTTTCTGCGATTTCCCTTTCTTGGGACCTCTTACCCTTGCTGTTGAGAAAGGTCTGAAGAACGGACCTGTTACGGTACCTGTCTCCTCAGAGCACCCGATGCCAGGTGTCCCGACGTTTCTCAACCTGTACTGACTTCGCTGAATCGTACGTGCGTACTTTTCCCTTTCTTTCTCTCTTCCTTTCCTTCCTTTCTTACCTTACTTCCGTCTCTCTCTCTCTCTTTCTTTCTGCCTTTCTTTCTTTCTTTCCGTGGTAGACGTCCGGTTCAGTCGTAAGGTCCCCGCAAAATGTCCCTACATTTTTAGGAACCTTTACTCTTCGTCATTTTCTCCAGTCGAAGCGTAAGGTGTCTTCAGGTGACCCCCGACACGAAGACTGGGAATTTGCCACAGATGTTCGTTTCCTTGTCGCTAAGGCTGTCACTCAAGTTACAACGCATCCGAAAGACCGTCGTCGCGAATTGTCGGGGCGACGTGGGTGGGCGTAGACCACTTTGACGCACCCACGGTCGACAACCTCAGACTGTGCGACTCACGTCCAAAGTCTCTTTGGGCTCCTAAGTCCGTGCTCTTCCGTCGAAGACTCACGAGACACCCAAGACCCTACCCAGACCAAACGGACTCGGAACGATGGGTCAATGGTCGTACTACGATTGTAGAGAACACGCAATTTTTCGTTAATTTTTTTTTTTTTAGGGGAGTGATGGGTCGTAGTAGGTTATCGGGGAGGGACCGACGGGTCGAGGAGAGTCATTTGTCTGACACTGAGCGGAGGGGATAGGGGTTCGACTTTCCTGTGAAAACTCCCCTCCACGGTGGAGTGTCCCTCCGCTCCCAGGAACCTGGCGTCCTAGACCTCGGCCCGGTGACGGAGGACTGTCCGTGTGCTCAGACAGGAGTGGGAGTGAGGAGGGAAAGAGAAGACAGTGATAGTTCTTGACTGTTTTTCCGGGTCCCTGCGAGGACCGGAACAACGAGGCTCCAGAGTGATCGGGACTGGAGAAAGCTCCTCACCCGGTACTCCAGTTCTCACACGTGAGTCTCGGAGGACCGGACTTGAACTTAGGGTAGAGGCGACGACACACTGGAACCCGTTCGAGTCAGTGGGACTTGAGTCCAAGGAGTAAACAGTCTATTCCTACGCCTGTCCCGGTCGGGGTGTCCCCACGACACGTCTCGTGCATTTTCGTTGGTGTCTTACAAGAGGGGAGACCGAAAATTCATTAATAATTAGTATAGGATTAATTAAAAGGCAGTATCTTAACTAGTGTATATTATAAACACATAATAGACGAGGAAGCGACCTTATGTTCGAGGTTCTTCCCGCCTCGACACAGACAAACGAAGACCGACATAACAGAGTCTTGGGTCTCGTTATACCTTGTTTCTGATCCTTAAATGATAAATATCTTACCGACTTAAAACGTACCCACTTGTTTTTCTGTAGTCCGAAGGGTCTAACACGATCACCAATTTTTTTTTTTCTTTCTTTCTTTTTTTGTTCTGGACGGACGATTACGTCCTATTCTCTGTGTCCAAACTAGGGACCCAATCCTTCTTGGGGACCTCCTCCCGTGCCGTTACGTAAGGTCATAAGAACGGACCTCTTAGGGTATCTCTCTCCTCGGACCTCCCGATATCAGGTACCCCAGTGTTCCTCAATCTGAACTGACTTCGTTAAATCGAACGTGTGTGCAATTCTGTAATGATAGTAATAATGATAATAATCGTACGGTATGGCTAATTTATCGTACCTCGTACGGACGCATAACTCCAACACAAGTTGTGTGTCGCTTATTTCCGATCTTTCTTTTTTCCTTCCTCCACCACCCGTTTACGTTCCTTCTCCTCGTTTGTGCAAGGGCTTGTTGAAGACGTACCCTCCGTTACTCCGCTTGCACTCCGGTCGTAATCCCCTTGCCCACCCTCCCGGTCACGGTAACTTTAGGAACCCGTTTGTGGGTGTACACTCGTCACGAACTCCTGGTTCCTCTCTTCCTCCTGAGCACAACCCACCCTTAATGAGGCCGACGTGTCCTCGCCGTCGTTCAACCGACGCAAACCCTAGAGCTCCGTAGAGTACTCGATAAAGGGTCCGATCCGTTAGTCCCCACGTTGACGGACGAATCATTTTCCACGGGTCTGGAAGGGTACTTCACTCGACCACGAGCGGAGTAGGAGAGGGAGTATCCACCAATCTCTTCTTAGTCGAACCCCATCGTACTCTCTGTGTCGGTACTTTGGTCTATCTTGTCCCGGTTTGGATGAACGCGACGATGTCCCTCGGTGCCACATTCTGTCAATTGCTCTTACCTAGGTAAACGAGGAACAGAGACATCTGGGGACGGGGAGGGGTAGTGACATCAACAAGTCAACGACTCAACACAGACCGAGAAGCGCTGGGGTACCTGACGTACGTCTGACGGTCCGAGGTGACAGGAGGTGATAAAGGGTCTCAAACGAGTTTAAGTACAAGTAACTCAGTCACTACGATAGATTGATAGAGTAGGAGACGGTACGGGAAGAGGAAAACGGAAGTTAGCAAGTGTAGTAGTTCCAGAAAAGGTAACTCAACCGAGAAACGTAGTACACCGGTTTCATGGCCTGGAAGTCGAAATCGTAGTCAGGTACAGGGATGTGTACACAATACATGGAACCACCGACCAATATTCGATCAAGGTACCTCTATCATAATGAATGAAAGATCTACTGGAATTCCTAATTGACTTTATCTTTTTCCGTAACTGATAGATCGACTCGAGGGTCCTGAGTTATCTGACACTGTCCATCCCCATGTGTCAACCCTGGAGTGTGAGTCGTTCAGGAGTTATTAATGACTTTTACTCTTGTTTCCAACTTTAGGTCTATCGAGTAATTTTTAGTATATTTAGAGAGTGGTAGTTGTATTATGAAACCAGGGAACTACGTTTCTCGGTTGAGTAACCTTTTCTGGGACTACCACCCTTTCTAACTTCCGTTTTTCTCTTCCCCCGCCGTCTCCTACTCTTCCAATCGATTGTCTGTACTTAAACTCGTTTGACGTCCTCTTGTCCCCTCACACCACACAACGTCAGACACCTCAGTGTCTCTCAGTCTGTGCCGAATCACTGACTTGTTGTTGTTGGTGGTGTTGGTAGACGTGTGTGTGTTTTCTACTAAGATTCACAAAAGTGCTTTCCTTGAACGTTCTGCCGACGAAAATTCCTGTCTCCCCGAGTCCCAGACAAGGGTGGAACGAGAGAGGAAAAGATCGTTTGCGTCTCGATTGACGTGAGTGACCAGACGTGAAGGTTTGGACAGGTTCTAGGGTTTCTAATTTTGGTCGTCTCGTGTCATTGTACCCGTGTAAAAAGAACGGACGGATGGTAATGAAAGAGTCAGAAACCGTCGAGAAACATAAGAAAAGTACCAAATGCAACCTTACTGTCGACCGGCCTTACTGTCTTACATGGACCGATGAAATTATCGTAGAGATGTTTTAAGAAGGAGGGAGGTCGAGGGGAAGAGAGGAAGGGGAGAAGGAGGGAGAGGGAAAGAAAGGAAAGGAGGTTCCAAACACAAACGTCTTAAAGTGGGGGAAGGGGGTCTCCCTGGTAAAATCGTCGTACCCAAATACTGATGACATTTCTTCTTTCAAACTTTCCGTTTCAGTCTCTGCACTAAGGGGTTCGAAATATTGTTTGAGGACAGTTTTGTATTGTTTTTTGGTGTCGGTCTGTACTCGGCACTACTGTCTTACGTTCGGGTATTTCTACTACCTCTAGTCTGCCCTGTCCGTGAAATCTCTTCGTTTGTGGAAGGAGCGTTTGTCTGTCTCGTCCGGATTGCGACCTTTTGGGAAGGACCTTTCCTTTTTTTTTTTTTTTTTTCCAGACTTCTTTATTCCTGTTTTTGTATTTTAAGTTTACTGTCGGGTCGGGTTCCTCTATTTGGGTTCCGTCTTTCTTAGGTTAAAATGATTTAGTTTGGCTGTAGAAAAGGACTGAAATTAACTGGAGTCATTCGACCTAGGATTTGTTTGTATTTTAATTCTTCAGCCATCGTAGGTCCCCCTCTTTACCTGGTAAGTACACATCTGTTAACTTCAAAGCGAAAGAGCCTTGAAAGAACCAAGACGTGTCTTTGCACTTGAGTAAGTGAGGTACCTCCACCACCAGCGTCACGGGTCGCACTCGAGCTAAGTCCCAAGGACTCGCACGGGCACCTTCCCAGTCTCGACTCCGGACCGAGGTCGGTAGTGCATAGTCAAATCCGAAGGCACCGCGACAGTAGTAACCTTTCTTTACACGCGGCCTTCCCCTTCCCGTCGATTCCCTACGTCGAATCGTTCTGCGGTTCCTTTCAAGACAGGGGACAATTGGACCTTCGTAATGGCACCTCCTCCGCGGTGTCACTGGAGACAGTGGGCTTCAGGGAATCAGTAGTTCCGTACGTACGAAACTTTTTTTAGAGGGGTATTAGACAGACCAAAAGAAAACGACCTGTAAGAACGACTGGGAAGAAGGAAGGAAATAAAAAAAAAAGACCCATTGAGAAGGAGAAGAAATCGAAGACTGAACCCTTGATAAAGAAGGTTCCTCCTTGATGAAGAGACTAGAGGTGTCCAGTTCGACGAAGCCAGATAAAGAACGTTTAAGGAAAACTGTCGGAGGGGAAGAGACAGTATCCTAAATAGCATAGTGTCACCAAGAGGTTGTCTGACGTTGAACCCCTCGAACAACTCTATTTCTAAAGGTTTGGAGTGGAGGTTTTCGTAAACAAAGTCGTCCTCTCCCTACCCCGGTCCCAGACCATAAAAAATTGTTCATAAGGTCTACGAAACCAGTGTCTCTTAGGGATCTCACATTAGTCTCTGAGACCAAATAGATTGAAGAGAGACTCAGGAGAAGGATACAGCCCAGGTACTCTTGTCTTTGGTTTAGACGCCTCCTGACTAGACTCGTTAGCCGTAAGTTATTGTCGGTGAGGGACAAAACAAAGACAAGTCAACGATTCAGCACAGACTGAGAGACTCTGGGGTGCGTACCGTCGTACGTCCGAAGAGACAAGTAGTGGTCGAGGGTCTCCGACGACTTTGAGTACAGGTAGCTCGGTCACTACGGTAGGTTGGTAGAGTAGGAGACGGCAGGGAAAGAGTAGGACGGAAGTTAGAAAGGGGTGTAGCCTCTGAAAAGGTTATTCAGCCGACAAACATAGTCCATTGGTTTCATAACCTCGAAGTCGAAGTCGTGGTCAGGAAGGTTACTTATACGTGGAAATCCTAAGTGAAAAAACTAAAGGAACGTCAGGGTCCCTGAGAGTTCTCAGAAGAGGTCGTGGTGTCAAACTTTCGTAGCTAAGAAACCGAGAGTCGGAAGAAATACAAGGTAGAGAGTACTGATATGTACTGATGACCTTTTTGGTATCGAAACTGATATACCTGGAAACAGACGTTTCACTGCAGAAACGAAAATTTATCCAAACGGTATCGATCTGTGGGATATACACATACATCCGTACATCTACCGACACATAGACATATACATGTACATATGTAGACATACACGTATACAGGTGTGTGTGTGTGTGTGTGTGTGTGTCTAAGTGTCTCACTTGTACCATATCTCGAAACAAACCATCCGATCCATCCACCATCCATCCAATGGTAAGGAGGCACACAAACCATCCATACCATGCCTCGACACAGACCGTCAGGAGACACAAACTGTCTCTACTCTTACTACAACCGTACCTCGTGACTCCTCGTCATAGAGTGTCGGAGACCCGTACCTCGTGACTCCTCGTCTTAGAGTGTCGGAGACCAACAGTAGTGACTAAGAAGGTAGTACACAACGGTTCTCTTACCTGCCCTAAGAGTCTTTCGTTTTGGAAGTGAATGACCACTGATCCATTCTTACCGGTGGAGACAGGACGGTCTGTGAGGTGACCCGAGGGGGACGACTCAGAAGGACCCACGTCTGGGACGGGTTCCTTGGAGTCGTGGTGGGCCACCCTCGCAAGGGGCCACCGTGAAGACGACTCCTTTGTTTATGAAGTCAAGGTTTGTTAGTTCTGACGCCACCCCGGTGCACAGTTCTATTAAGATCCTTTGCGACCTTTCTGCTTCAGAGAAAAGATAGTCAGTGTGGGGGTTTGACGATATCTAGACTCTGACGGGTGTGAGGTGAATCGTACAATCTTATGTTAACTCACGACTCGAAAGGAGGTCCAAGTAATATCACCCCTGAAGCGAACTACTTACACGACCTCTACTCCCTGGAGGTCATTAGGTTCTTCCGTTAAGGGTCTCGGTTGCCCGGTAACACTCGCACATACTTGCCTATTGGTCTCACTAGTGAGCACGTTAAAGTCCGACACCTCTATACTTGTTATAGAGTGATCACCTATTATAGTCAACAGTTCGTATACAAAATATTGGGGGTCCTGAGGGAGAACAAAAACGTTCGACGACCACCTATAGAAGCTAAAAAAAAAAGGATCGACGTATTCTGCAACCTTTCCAATCTAAAGAAAAAAAGGGGAAGGAACTGGTCACTCCAGTTATCATCTCTTTTACATTCGTCTTTTTTCATCACTTCTGTCTTTTTATTTTAATACTTCTTGGTAAAGTAGTCGGGAAATTTGTGGTGACTTTTGTAAAGTTCACGCATAAAATCATAGACATCAATGACACTGTTCTTTGGACGTATACAGTCTCCGTGAAGAAAGAGACGGACTTTCTAATACTCCTATCTAAATTAACAGTACTGTAGAAAATCGGGGTCACAGAGTCCGAAGACATTCTTTCCTTGGTACAGACAAGTGGAGGTGTAGAACTTACGGGTTTGGTCGTGGGAGGTGTCAACGATTTATTAACTACACAAGTAAGTAGTGGAACCCAAAGAAAAAAAAAAAAAATTAAATAAATAAAATTAACCTCCGATTAATGAAATGTTATAACATCCCAAAAGCGGTATGTAACTGTACTTAGTCGGTACCCACATGTACACAGGGGGAAAGACTTTGGGGGAGGGTGGAGTGATGGGTAGGGTAGGGAATCCCAGTAGGGTCACGTGGTCGGGACTCGTGGGACAGAGTACGTAGTTTGGACCTGACCACTAGACAAAGTGTATACTATTATATGTCCAAAGTTACGATAAGAGAGTTTAGTAGGGTGGGAGCGGAAGAGGGTGTCTCAGGTTTTCTGACAAGAAATGTAGACACAGAGAAAACGACAGAGCGTACATCCCAGTAGTAATGGTAGAAAGATTTAAGGAATATATACGCAATCATATGTCATAACCACAAAAAGAAAGACCGAATGAAGTGAGACATATTATCCGAGGTCAAAGTAGGTAGAGTAATCTTGACCAAGTTTACGTCAGAAAAATTGCCGACTCATTATAAGGTAACACATATACATGGTGTCGGAAGAATAGGTAAGTAGACGGCTACCTGCAGATCCACCGAAGGTACAGGACCGAGAATATTTGATACGACGTTACTTGTGACCCCATGTGCACAGTGAAAGTTAAGACCAAAGGAACCGCAGTGGAACCCAAAGATTCTTAACCTTCTGTCCTTGACTAGTCCATCTGACCCTAATCCTTGGTTGGGTCCGTTTATACTGGGTCCTTTGCCCCACTCAGAGACCCCTTCCCCTACCACTCTCTGTGCTCCGTTCCTCCTTCCTGCAAGAGAATTCAGACACGAAGACAGAGACGAAATTTTTATTTTCTGAATCTCTTATTTTACATTCTATTTCTGAATCTCTTATTTTATATTTTCTGAATCTCTTACTGGCATACCAATGGTCCTGCCTTCTTAGTCCTCCGTCCTATCGATCCCTCAACCCCTACCTGTACATGTGTGACGATATAAATTTTACTTATTGATTGTTTCAGGACGACACGTTGTGTCCCTTCAAACGAGTTACGATACACCGTCGGACCTACCTCCCCTCAAACCTATGTGTTTGGATGTGTCCTATAATTTTTCGTCTCTGTAGTGAAACTACTGCTTCCGCGTATAGTAGTTTCGCTACCGAAAAGGTCACCAGTACATACCTACACTCTCGACCTGGTACTCTTTCAGACTCACGACTTCTTAACTACGAAAGCTTGATACCAGGACCTCTTCTGAGAACTCTCAGGGAACCTGACGTTCCTCTAGGTTGGTCAGTTGAGATTTCCTTTAGTTGACACTTAGAAGTGACCTTCCTGACTACCACTTCGAGGTTGAGACACCGGTGGACTACGTTTCTCGACTGAGTAACCTTTTTTGGGACTACGACCCTTTCTAACTTCCGACCTCTTCTTCCCCTGCCGTCTCCTACTCTGCCGACATACCATAGTGGTTGAGTTGTCCGTACTTAGATACATTTGCAGTCCTCTATCACTTCCTGTCCCTTCGGATCACACAGCATGAGATACCTCAGTGTTTCTCAACCTGTACTGTATGTTGACTTATTCTTGTTGTTTATACATACCCACTCAGGGAGACGACAGGTGGATTGTGACGACGTTGTAACGATTGACCGATATGAGACTATATTTTGTTTTTTAATTTTTTTTTTTCTCCCTTCCTTTAAGACCCAACCTTAATTTTCTGAGTTTACTACACCTTCTCCTTTGTTTATCGACGGAGTCTGATTATGTTTTTATGTCCGTCCCTTATCCATTCCTCCCGAAAGACTTAGTAGTCCCTTAACCGTAACGGTCCCTTACAAGATCTGAGAACTCCCAAGAAGAAACACCTCCTTAGAAGTAATTTCACTATGCGGAGTGGAGAGAAACGGAGAAACGAATGACGTGGACCCACTTCGTCCCCGTATTCTTTAGAATGGTTTCTCAACTGTCAAGTCTTCCGTTTTAATCCGTACACATCAGGAGCAGTAAAACGAAGGAAGAGAACCTATGTTCGAGATGTCCCTTACACACAAGGTGAGTCGAAGACATCACGGTCTTAGACGGGAGATCCCACTGCTCGTTGCGACCACTACCGCACTCATTCAGATGAACAAGAACCTGAATTAAAATCCTTTAGGTAAACGGACCCCTATATGTCACACAAGAGGTTTCTCATAGACATGGTCTTAATATTTCAGTAGACGTAGACCGTAGAGGAAACAGAATGAAGAGTTAACCAAATCTTGAAAATTCACAAATTTTGTTTACACAGTGAATAACCTTAGAGTTAAGTGACCTGTTTATCAACCGTCCGTCGTTTGTAGAGTTGGGATAAGTTAAAGTGTTTACGAAAAGTGTGTGGATGATACACATGTCGGGGTACAACGGAAAACCTTACAAATGTCGTCATTGGTTCTGTTCTAAAGTCCGGTCCCATGGTATGTTGTAAGATCTGAACTCCTCCCCTCGTCTATAGTACTGGCGACTGAATTACCGTTTTGGGTAACGGGTCACGGGGACTAATCTATACGTTCGAGAAACTAACTGGATCCAAAGTGTAATGTTCCGCGTAAACGTCGGGGTTCACACAGAATATTACACTCCGGGAACTTTCGTTCTTGAGACGGAATCAGAAGTGGAACCAGAGTCACAGACCTTGTACCTAATTGGGTCTTGTAGTATTACCTTAACAGTCGATCTACCTACCTACCTATTCAAGATGACCAATACCTTTCTGAACACAACACTTCTTCCATTTTTAGTAGAGGTGGAGTTCACTAGTTTCACTGTTCAGTCTCTCTCTCTCTCTCTCTCAAACTCGAGAACATTGTCAACGTGAGATTTATTTAGTGTGTGTAAATCTTCTACAAAAAGTTTTTATCATCTCATCTCTAAGAAAGATCTACTTCTTAGTACAAAGTTGTCATTCTACGAAACTTTGTTTTTACTTCCGACGATCCATCCACCTATTTTTTACACACGTTTCTAGACGAAGAAGGAAGGCACTCAGAAAAGAAAACCAGTCTACCAATCCTTTCTTAATCACCTTGGCACTGTAAACGAACAACTACCCCTTCTAATAAAAACTAAGAGATTTACTGACTCAGTTCACAGTCAACCTCTTACGGTTGTCACTTACGAATAAATTTAAGTCTCCTTGGTGTCTAACCTAACATACAAAGTTCCCCTTGTTTATTTCTCTTTTTCGTTTTTGTTACTGATAGACCGTATATCACACGGAAACTATAGAGAACCGACTTACTGTATTCACTTTATGTGTACGAATCTTTTTCTTTCGGGTCTGTTCATCTTTGGCGTTTTGTGACTCTCCTCCGTCACCAAGTTCAATGTCCGTTATCGAAACCCCATAGAAGAGGACGTGTGGGTTTCAGGGGTCGCAGAAGTCCTTCGGAACCCTTAATTTCTGTTTTATCGTTCTTCTCGTTGTCGACGACCGATTGAAGGACACCGTCAAAACTTTCTTTCGAAAGCTCAAGTCGAAAACGAGACGTCTGTCTTCAATACTTCCCAAAACTTGGAACCTTACCTAGACCTAAATTTATAAAGGGCCGAAATTTAAAGGTACTGACGAAAACCATTGTCGGGTCATTACGAATTAAAAGAGACAATTATGCACGTAGTTTAGTGCCTCCTTGATTCTTCCTTAAAATTACCTAGACCATACCCCACTTTCGTACAACATCAATCACTCCTCTTACATGTTTAGAGACACACGTTTTCCTCAGTAAACACAGTAAAAGCTCTGAATTATTTTTGGAGATGTTTTTGTTCCAGTTTATTTTCGATAACAGGACTCAGATATTGGGACACATTACTAGATTTCAGACTATTTGGATAGTAAGATGGTTAGAGGGTAAAATCGTGCAAATAAAAAGATGCGGATGGAGATCTGTCAAGATTGGTGGAGGGTTTCTACTATTGACGAGGTGAGGGTTCGGTTTATATACTGGTCTTACGTTCAAGGTTCTCCCTTCTGAACATGAAGAATAAGGAAGACATAGAGATCCCGGGTCTGATAAAGGGCCGTGTCCCGTCCCTGAGTTATTTATAAACAACTTATTTATTTATTTACTACTATCGATACTTAAATCGTTTTTGTTGTGAGTGACTTTCGTTGGTCTCCTTTCGTTCCCCTTCTTTCGGTACGGTTTATTATTTTTCCTGTTTTACAAGACGTTTCTTTACGGTAAAATAACGAAAATTTGTACGAGAAATTTTAGTTACCGATAGTTCACGATGGTTAATTACACTATGAATCTCTATAATTATGAACGTATCTAGTCATTCCGGTGTAAATATTAATAGTACAACGTATATCTGGATCTTCACCGAATTGCATGACCTTTATAAAAAAATTCTCAAATTGTGGGGTTAGATTTCTCAGAGAACTACGTTTACTTTCTTTCACTTTTTCAATCGAATTTTGAGTTGTAAGTTTTTTGATTCTAGTACTGTAGGCCAGAGTAGTGATGTAGCGTTTATTCACCCCTTTGTTACCTTTGTCACTGTCTGAAATAAAAACCTCCCACCGAGGTTTTAGTGACGTCTACCACTGACGTCGGTACTTTAATTTTCTGTGAACGACGAACCTTCCTTTCGATACCGGTTGGATCTTTCGTAAAATTTTTCGTCTCTGTAATGAAACGGTTGTTTCCAGGTAGTTCAGTTTCGATACCAAAAAGTTCATCAGTAAATACCTAGACTCTCCACCTGATATTTCTTCCGACTCACAGTTTCTTAACTACGAAAACTTGACACCACAACCTCTTCTGAGAACCCTCAGGGAACCTGACGTTCCTCTAGGTTGGTCAGGTAGGGTTTCCTTTAGTCATGACTTATAAGTAACCTTCCTGACTACGACTTCGACTTTGAGGTTATGAACACGGTAGACTACACTTCTTGACTGAGTAACCTTTTCTGGGACTACGACCCTTTCTAACTTCCGTCCCCCTCTTCCCTTGCTGTCTCCTACTCTACTAATCTAACGTAGTGACTGAACTATTTGTACTCAAACTCGTTCGAGACCCTCGACCGCTACCTGTCCCTCTGGACCGTACGACGTCAGGTACCCAACGGTTCTCAGCCTGTGCTGACTCACTGACTTGATTTGGCTTGTGGGGTTGGAGGAGATGGTACCGTATATGTTTCCGTTTTAACCTTTATCACTGGTTAAAATAAAAGAACCCGAGGTTTTAGTGACGTCACCTACCAGTGAAGTCGGTACTTTAATTTCCTACGAACGAGGAACCTTCCTTTCGATACTGTTTGGATCCGTCGTATAATTTTTCGTCTCTGTAATGAAACGGTTGTTTTCAGGTATATCAGTTTCGATACTAGAAAGGTCATCAGTACACACCTACACTCTCAACCTGGTATTCCTTCCGACTCACGACTTCTTGACTACGAAAACTTTCACAACCTCTTCTGAGAACTGTCAGGGAACTTGACGTTCCTCTAGTTTGGTCAATTAGGATTTCCTTTAGTTTGTACTTATAAGTAATCTTCCTTATTATAACTTCGAGGTTATGAAACCGGTGGACCACGTTTCTCGGCTGCGTAACCTTTTCTGGGAATACGACCCATTCTGACTTCCGTTCTCCTCTTCCTCTACCGTCTTCTACTCTACCAATCTATCGAAGTAACTGAGTCACCTATACTTAGACTCGTTTGAGGTCCTCTATCGCCTCCTGTCTCTCGGACCACACTACATCAGGCACCCCAGTATTTCTCTATCTGTCCTAAATCGCTGACTTCCTATTGTCAGAAGAGATGTTAACGGTCTGAAAGGAAACAAATAAAATAAAAAAATAAAAAAAAACAGAATAAATAAAATAAAATAAATAAATAAATAATAATAAAAAAAATTTAAAATTTTAGAAATTAAGAATGTACGTAAGGGTTTGTACTTGGGGGGCCTAAAATCAGAGCACCTCTTTTCTTGAAGTGTGATGTAGTTTAGTTGTCCTAGGACTTAAACTCCACAAATTTACCTAATATAACGGCGACCATTACACTACCATCATTGAATTGACAACAATAGGTTTGGGAAAGACGGTCAAAATCGAAGGGGTTTTATAGTCAGGATGACGATGGATCTTCCGACAATTATCGATTGATTTAAATTCAAAAAGAGTCCACGACCAGTAACCTAATTCAAACAAACAAAATTAAGATAATAAAGGAGATTATGAGAGTTACTGTACTGTAGCATCAATGCTGATAATAGACTTA